>JAECXG010000536.1:0-408734 GCA_018152135.1 Drosophila paulistorum
TACCATGTCTTCAACGCTAGAATTAGTTGGGAATTGAAACAAGCAAATGAAGTGAAAAAGTTGGTAAACCTACAAAACCGAAGACCACCTTTTGTGCATACCCTTAGGCGCTATGGAAAATTAGTGTGGAAGCTTCGCCTTACCAAACTAATATCCCGACCTGTTATTTCATATACGGTAGCGTGTGCCACATAAAAAGGTTTTTTCGAATAAAAATTCCAAAAGTAACAGAGGTGCCTTTCCATTGGTGTTATCTGGTTGAATTCCGACCTTGTTGAAATTTAAATCAAACCTTGCAGTTTAGCCCAGCTCGAGGTCAATCTTCCAAAGAAGATTATTTCAAAAACCACTTCAGGTGGGCGGGTTGTCTATTACTCTTAAGCCTATTTCAAGAACTTCACCAGGATTCTATCATCCAGCCAGACTTTGCTAAGGCCCTTTCGGAATTGCAATAGCCGTACCATGTCTTCAACGCTAGAATTAGTTCCGAATTGTAACAGCCAAATGAAGTGAAAAAAGTTGGTAAAGCCTAAAAAACCGAAGACCACCTTTTTGTGCATGCACCCTTAGGCGCTATGAAAAATTAGTGTAAGAGCTTCGCCTTACCAAGCTAATATCCCGACCTGTTATTTCATATACGGTATATTGTACCACATAGAACAATGTTTTTTTTTTAATAAAAATTCCAAAGTAACGGCGTGCCTTCCTTTGGTGTTATCTGGTTGAATTACGACCTATTTGAAATTTAAATCAAACCTTGCAGTTTAGCCAGAACGAGGTCAATCTTCCAAAAGAAGAATATTTCAAGGCAACACACAAAAAGGTGAGTAGGTTGTCTGTATAGCTATTTCAGGAACTACCAAGTTCTATCATCAGCAGACTTTGCTAAAGAACTCGGATTCGCAATAGCCATACCATGTCTTCAACGCTAAATTAGTTGGGAATTGCAACAACCAAATGAAGTGAAAAAAGTTAGTAAAGCCTACAAACCGAAGACCACCTTTTTGTGTATACCCTTAGGCGCTATGAAAAATTAGTGCAAGAGCTTCGCCTTACCAAACTAATATCACGACCTGTTATTTCATTTACGGTATATTTTACCACATAGAAAAAGGTTTTTTTGGAATAAAAATTCCAAAGTAACGGCGTGCCTTCCGTTGGTGTTATCTGGTTGGATTACGACCTATTTGAAATTTAAATCAAACCTTGCAGTTAGCCGGCTCGAGGTCAATCTTCCAAAGGAAGATTATTTCAAAAACAACACAAAAGGTGTGCACGTTGTCTGTATAAGCTATTTCAAGTTTAAGTTCTATCATCAAGCGAACTTTGCTAAAGAACTCCGTTACAATAGTCATACCGCGCCTTTCAACGCTAGAATTAGTTAGAGATTCTAACAGCCAAATGAAGTGAAAAAAGTTGGTAAAGCTTACAAAACCGAAGACCACCTTTTGTGCATACCCTTAGGCGCTATGAAAAATTTGGTGTAAGAGCTTCCCCATACCAAACTAATATCCGACCTGTTATTATTTCATATACGGCATATTGTACCACATAGAAAAAGGGTTTTTCCAATAAAAATTCAAAGTAACGGCGTGCCTTCCGTTGGTGTTACCTGGTTAGATTACGACCTATTTGAAATTTAAATCAAACCTTGCAGTTTAGCCGGCTCGAGGTCAATCTTCCAAAAGAAGATTATTTCAAAAGTAACACAAAAGGTGAGCAGGTTGTCCATATAGCTTTTTCAAGAACTACAAGTTCTATCATCAGCAGACTTTGCTAAAGAGCTCAGGTGCAATAGCCATACCATGTCTTCAACGCTAGAATTAGTTGGGGTGTAACAAGCAAATGAAGTGAAAAATGTTGGTAAAGCCTACAAAACCGAAGACCACCTTTTGTACATACACTTAGGCGCTATGAAAAATTAGTGTAAAGGCTTCCCCATATGCAAACTAATATGCACGACTTATTTCATATACGGTATATTGTACCACATGAAAAAGGTTTTTTGGAATAAAGACCGAAGTAACGGCGTGCCTTCCGTTGGTAGATAACACCACTTCAACGCTAGAATTAGTTAGGAATTGTAACAACCAAATGAAGTGAAAAAAAGTTGGTAAAGCCTACAAAACCCGAGATACTTTGTGCATACCCTTAGGCGCTATGAAAAATTTGTAAAGGCTTCGCCTTGCCTGAAGCTAATATCCCGACCTGTTATTTCCCATATGGTATATTGTACCATAGAAAAAAAGGGTTTTTCGAATAAAAATTCCAAAGTAACGGCATTTAACCCTTCCGTTGGTGTTATCTGATTAGATTACGACCTATTTGAAATTTAAATCAAACCTTGCAGTTTAGCCGGCTCAGGTCAATCTTCCAAAGAAGAATATTTCAAAGGCAACACGAAAAGGTAGTGGGTTGTCTGTATAGCTATTTCCGTTAAGTTCTATCATCAGCAGACTTTGCTAAGAACTCGGGTGCAATGAACCATACCATGTCTTCAACAACTCAAATTAGTTCAGAATTGCAACAACCAAATGAAGTGAAAAAAAGTTAACAGGTAAACCTACAAAACCGAAGACCACCTTTTGTGTTACCTTTTAGGCGCTATGAAAAATTAGTGCAAAAGAGCTTCGCCTTACCAAACTAATATCACGACCTGTTATTTCATTTACGGTATATTGTACCACATAGAAAAAGGGTTTTTTTAAAATAAAATTCCAAAGTAACGATTGCCTTCCGTTGGTGTTATCTGGTTGATTACGACCTATTTAAAATTTAAATCAAACCTTGCAGTTTAGCCAGAAATCGAGGTCAATCTTCCAAAGGAAGATTATTTCAAAACAACACAAAAGGTGTGCGTTGTCTGTATAGCTATTTCAAGAACTACCAAGTTCTAGCATCCCCATGACTTTGCTAAAGAACTCCGGAATTGCAACCAGATGTACCATGTCTTCACCAGCGCTAGAATTAGTTGGGAATTGCCAACAGCCAAATGAAGTGAAAAAGTTATTTAAAACTGCCAAGGCAAAGACCACCTTTGTGCATACCCTTAGGCGCTATGAAAAATTGGTGTAAGAGCTTCGCCTTACCAAACTAATATCACGACCTGTTATTTCATATACGGCATATTGTACCCATAGAAAAAGGGTTTTTGGAATAAAAATTCCAAAGTAACAGCGTGCCTTCCGTTAGTGTTACCTGGTTAGATTACATTCTTGAAATTTCAATCAAACCTTGCAGTTTAATGGCTCGAGTCCAATCTTCCAAAGAAGATTATTTCAAGAGCAACACAAAAGGTGAGCAGGTTGACCTGTATAGCTTTTTCAAGAACTACCAAGTTCTATCATCAGCAGACTTTGCTAAGAACTCGGAATTGCAATAGCCATACCATGTCTTCAACCTTTAGAATTAGTTGGGAATTATAACAACCAAATGAAGTGAAAAAAAGTTGGGTAAGCCTACAAAATAAGACCACCTTCTTTTGTGCATGCACCATGAAGCGCTATGAAAGATTAGTGTAAGAGCTTCGCCTTACCAAACTAATATCACGACTTGTTATTTCATATACGGTATATTGTACCACATAGAAAAGGTTTTTGGAATGCAGGAAATTCAGTAACGGCGTCCCCCGTTGGTGATAACACCATACAACGCTAGAATTAGTTAGAGATTATAACAGCAAATGAAGTGAAAAAAAAAAAGTTGGTAAAGCCTAAAACCGAAGACCACCTTGTGCATACCCTTAGGCGCTATGAAAATTAGTGTAAGAGCTAACCTTGCAAACTAATATGCGACCTGTTATTTCATATACAGCATATTGTACCACATAGAAAAAGGTTTTTTTGGAATAAAAATTCCAAAGTAACGGCGTGCCTTCGTTGGTGTTATCTGGTTAAGATTACGACCTATTTGAAATTTGAATCAAACCTTGCAATTTAGCCGGCTCGAGGTCAATCTTCCAAAGAAGATTATTTCAAGGCAGCACCGAAAGGTGAGCAGGTTGTCTGTATAGCTATTTCAAGAACTACCAAGTTCTATCATCATGAACTTGCCTAAAGGCTCCGGAATTACAATAGCCATACCATGTCTTCAACTTTAGAATTAGTTAGGAAGTGTAACAAGCAAATGAAGTGAAAAGTTAGTAAAGCCTACAAAACCGAAGACCACCTTTTGTGCATGCTGTAGTCGCTATGAAAAGTGGTGAAACTCTTACCAAACTAATATCACGACCTGTTATTTCATATACGGTATATTGTACCACATAGAAAAGGGGTTTTTTTTGAATAAAAATTCACCGTAACATTAACCTCCGTTGGTAGATAACACCACTTCAACCTTAAATTAGTTGAGAATTGTAACAACCAAATGAAGTGAAAAAAAGTTGGTAAAGCCTACACGACCGAAGACCACCTTTTGTGCATACCCTCAGGCGCTATGAAAAATTAGTGTAAGAGCTTCGCCTGGCAAACTAATATCACGACCTGTTATTTCATATACGGTATATTGTACCACATAGAAAAGGTTTTTTGAATAAAAATTCCAAGTAACGATGTGCCTTCCGTTGGTGTTATCTGGTTGAATTACGACCTATTTGAAATTTAAATCGAACCTTGCAGTTTAGCCGGTCAATCTTTCAAAGAAGATTATTTCAAGGCAACACAAAAGGTGAGCAGGCTATCTATATAGCTATTTCAAGAACTACAAGTTTTATCATCAGCAGACTTTGCTAAGAACTCCGGAATTGCAATAGCCCTTTAAAATCTTCACACTAGTTAGTTGGGAATTGCCCAACAACCAAATGAAGTGAAAAAAGTTCGTAAAGCCTACAAAACCGAAGACCACCTTTTTTTGCATACCCTTAGGCGCTATGAAAAATTAGTGTTAGAGCTTCGCCTTGCAAACTAATATCACGACCTGTTATTTCATATACGGTATATTGTACCACATAGAAAAGGTTTTTTTGGAATAAAAATTCCAAAGTAACGGCGTGCCTTCCGTTGGTGTTATCTGGTTAGATTACGACCTATTTGAAAGTTAAATCGAACCTTGCAGTTTAGCTGGTCAATCTTTCAAAAGAAGTTATTTCAAAGGCAACACAAAAGGTGGGCAGGCTGTCTGTATAGCTATTTCAAGAACTACCAAGTTTTATCATCAGCAGACTTTGCTAAAGAACTCCGGAATTGCAATAGCCATACCATGTCTTCAACACTAGAATTAGTTGGGAATTGTAACAACCAGATGAAGTGAAAAAGTTAGTAAAACCTACAAAACCGAGGACCACCTTTTTGTGCATATCCTTAGTCGCTATGAAAAAATTGTAATGACCTTACCAAACTAATATCGCGACCTGTTATTTCATATACGGTATGTTGTACCATTTAAGAAAAGGGTTTTTTTTTGGAATAAATTCCAAAAACGGCGTACCTGCCGTTGTTAGATAACACCCACTTCAACGCTAGAATTAGTTGAGTAGTAACAACCAAATGAAGTGAAAAAGTTGATGAAAGCCTACCAAACCAAATACCACATTATTTTTGTATACCCTTAGGCGCTATGAAAAATTAGTGTAAGAACTTCGCCTTACCAAACTAATATCACGACCTGTTATTTCATATACGGTATATTGTACCACATAGAAATAGGTTTTTTTTGGAATAAAATTCCAAAGTAACGGCGTGCCTTCCGTTGGTGTTATCTGGTTAGATTACGACCTATTGAAATTTGAATCAAACCTTGCAGTTTAGCCGGCTCGAGGTCAATCTTCCAAAGAAGATTATTTCAAGGCAACACAAAGAGGTGAGCAGGTTAGTCTGTATAGCTATTTCAAGAACTACCAAGTTCTATCATCAGCAGACTTTGCTAAAAGAACTCCGGAATTGCAATAACCATACCATGTCTTCAATACTAGAATTAGTTGGGAATTGTAACAACCAAATGAAGTGAAAAAAGTTGGTAAAGCCTACAAAACCGAAGACCACCATTTGTGCATACCGTAGGCGCTATGGAAAAATTAGTGTAAGAGCGGGCCTTACCAAACTAATATCACGACCTGTTATTTCATATACGGTATATTGTACCCACATAGAAAAAGGTTTTTTTTGAATAAAAGTTAAAAGTATCTGGTTAGATTACGACCTATTTGAAATTTAAATCCAACCTTGCAGTTTAGCCGGCTCGAGGTCAATCTTCCAAAAGAAGATTATTTCAAAGGCAACACAAAAGGTGAGCAAGTTGTCTGTATAGCTATTTCAAGAACTACCAAGTTCTATCATCAGCAGACTTTGATAAAGAACCTGAATTGCAGTAGCCATACCATGATCAACGCTAGAATTAGTTGGGAATTGTAACAACCAAATGAATGAAAAAAAGTTGGTAAAGCTTACAAAACCGAAGACTACCTTTTGTGCATACCCTTAGGCGCTATGAAAAATTAGTGTAAGAGCTTTGCCTTACCAAACTAATATCACGACCTGTTATTTCATATACGGTATATTGTACCACATAGAAAAAGGGTTTTTTTTTTTTGAATAAAAATTCCAAAGTAACGGCGTCCCTTCCGTTGGTGTTATCTGGTTGAATTACGACCTATTTGAAATTTAAATCAAACCTTGCAGTTTAGCCGGCTCGAGGTCAATCTTCCAAAAGAAGATTATTTCAAAGGCAACACAAAAAGGTGAGCAGGTTGTCTGTATAGCTATTTCAAGAACTACCAAGTTCTATCATCAGCAGACTTTGCTAAAGAACTCCGGAATTGCAATAGCCATACCATGTCTTCAACGCTAGAATTGGTTGGGAATTGTAACAACCAAATGAAGTGAAAAAAAGTTGGTAAAGCCTACAAAACCGAAGACCACCTTTTTGTGCCATACCCTTAGGCGCTATGAAAATTAGTGTAAGAGCTTGCCTTACCAAACTAATATCACGACCTGTTATTTCATATACGGTATATTGTACCACCTAGAAAAAGGTTTTTTTTGGAATAATAATTCCAAAGTAACGGCGTGCCTTCCGTTGGTGTTATCTGGTTAGATTACGACCTATTTGAAATTTAAATCAAACCTTGCAGTTTAGCCGGCTCGAGGTCAATCTTCGCAAAGAAGATTATTTCAAAGGCAACACAAAAAGGTGAGCAGGTTGTCTGTATAGCTATTTCAA
The DNA here is from genome assembly GCA_018152135.1 of Drosophila paulistorum. NCBI lineage: Eukaryota > Metazoa > Arthropoda > Insecta > Diptera > Drosophilidae > Drosophila > Drosophila paulistorum. The sequence goes on from JAECXG010000536.1 coordinate 7,156, forward strand.
GAACTACCAAGTTCTATCATCAGCAGACTTTGCTAAAGAACTCGGAATTGCAATAGCCATACCATGTCTTCAACGCTGAATTGGTTGGGAATTGTAACAACCAAATGAAGTGAAAAAGTTGGTAAAGCCTACAAAACCGAAGACCACCTTTTTGTGCATACCCTTAGGCGCTATGAAAAATTAGTGTAAGAGCTTCGCCTTACCAAACTAATATCACGACCTGTTATTTCTATACGGTATATTGTACCAATATGGAAAAAGGGTTTTTTTTGAATAAAAAGTCCAAAGTATCTGGTTAGATTACGACCTATTTGAAATTTAAATCAAACCTTGCAGTTTAGCTGGCGAGGTCAATCTTCCAAAAGAAGATTATTTCAAAGGGCAACACAAAAGGTGAGCAAGTTGTCTGTATAGCTATTTCAAGAACTACCAAGTTCTATCATCAGCAGACTTTGCTAAAGAACTCCGGAATTGCAATAGCCATACCATCTTCAACGCTAGAATTAGTTGGGAATTGTAACAACCAAATGAAGTGAAAAAAAGTTGGTAAGCCTACAAAACCGAAGACCACCTTTTTTGTGCATACCCTTAGGCGCTATGAAAAATTAGTGTAAGAGCTTCGCCTTCAAACACTTATATCAACCCCTTTTTTTTCATAAAGGGTTTTTTTTCCCCCTAAAAAAGTTTTTTTTTGAATAAAAATTCAAAGTAACGGCGTGCCTTCCGTTGGTGTTATCTGGTTAGATTACGACCTATTTGAAATTTAAATCAAACCTTGCAGTTTAGATGGCTCGAGGTCAATCTTCCAAAAGAAGAGCTATTTCAAAGGCAACACAAAAGGTGAGCAGGTTGTCTGTATGGCTATTTCAAAAACTACCAAGTTCTATCATCAGCAGACTTTGCTAAAGAACTTCCGGAATTGCAACAGCCATACCATGTCTTCAACGCTAGAATTGGTTGGGAATTCTAACAACCAAATGAAGTGAAAAAAGTTGGTAAAAGCCTACAAAACCGAAGACCACCTTTTGTGCATACCCTTAGGCGCTATGAAAATTAGTGTAAGAGCTTCGCCTTACCAAACTAATATCACGACCTGTTATTTCATATACGGTATATTGTACCACATAGAAAAGGGTTTTTTTTTTTTTTGAAATAAAAATTCAAAGTAACGACGTGCCTTCCGTTGGTGTTATCTGGTTAGATTACGACCTATTTGAAATTTAAATCAAACCTTGCAGTTTAGCCGGCTCGAGGTCAATCTTCCAAAAGAAGATTATTTCAAAGGCAACACAAAAAGGTGAGCAAGTTGTCTGTATAGCTATTTCAAGAACTACCAAGTTCTATCATCAGCAGACTTTGCTAAAGAACTTCGGAATTGCAACAGCCATACCATGTCTTCAACGCTAGAATTAGTTGGGAATTGTAACAACCAAATGAAGCGAAAAAAAGTTAAGAAGGTAAAGCCTACAAAACCGAAGACCACCTTTTTGTGTGCATACCCTTAGGCGCTATGAAAAATTAGTGTAAGAGCTTCGCCTTACCAAACTAATATCACGACCTGTTATTTCATATACGGCATATTGTACCACATAGAAAAAAAGGTTTTTTTTTGAATAAAAATTCCAAAGTAACGGCGTGCCTTCCGTTGGTGTTATCTGGTTAGATTACGACCTATTTGAAATTTAAATCAAACCTTGCAGTTTAGCCGGTTCGAGGTTAATCTTCCAAAAGAAGATTATTTCAAAGGCAACACAAAAGGTGAGCAAGTTGTCTGTATAGCTATTTCAAGAACTACCAAGTTCTATCATCAGCAGACTTTGCTAAAGAACTCCGGAATTGCAACAGCCATACCATGTCTTCAACGCTAGAATTAGTTGCGGAATTGTAACAACCAAATGAAGTGAAAAAGTTGGTAAAGCCTACAAACCGAAGACCACCTTTTTGTGCATACCCTTAGGCGCTATGAAAAATTAGTGTAAGAGCTTCGCCCTTACCAAACTAATATCACGACCTGTTATTTCATATACGGTATATTGTACCACATAGAAAAGGTTGTTTTTTTTGAATAAAAATTCCAAAGTAACGGCGTGTCTTCCGTTGGTGTTATCTGGTTAGATTACGACCTATTTTGAAATTTAAATCAAACCTTGCAGTTTAGCCGGCTCGAGGTCAATCTTCCAAAGAAGATTATTTCAAAGGCAACACAAAAAGAGAGGTTATCTGTATAGCTATTTCAAAAACTACCAAGTTCTATCATCTGCAGACTTTGCTAAAGAACTCTGGAATTGCAACAGCCATACCATGTCTTCAACGCTAGAATTAGTTGGAATTGTAACAACCAAATGAAGTGAAAAAAGTTGGTAAAGCCTACAAAACCGAAGACCACCTTTTTGTGCATACCCTTAGGCGCCATGAAAAATTAGTGTAAGAGCTTCGCCTTACCAAACTAATATCACGACCTGTTATTTCATATACGGTAAATTGTACCACATAGAAAAAGGTTTTTTTTGGAATAAAAATTCCAAAGTAACGGCGTGCCCTTCCGTTGGTGTTATCTGGTTAGATTACGACCTATTTGAAATTTAAATCAAACCTTGCAGTTTAACCGGCTCGAGGTCAATCTTCCAAAAGAAGATTATTTCAAAGGCAACACAAAAAGGTGAGCAGGTTGTCTGTATAGCTATTTCAAGAACTACCAAGTTCCTATCAGTCGACTTTGCTAAAGAACTCGGAATTGCAATAGCCATACCATGTCTTCAACGTTAGAATTGGTTGGGAATTGTAACAACCAAATGAAGTGAAAAAAGTTGGTAAAGCCTACAAAACCGAAGACCACCTTTTTTGTGCATACGCGCGCTTATGAAAAATTAGTGTAAGAGCTTCGCCTTACCAAACTAATATCACGACCTGTTATTTCATATACGGCATATTGTACCACATAGAAAAGGGGTTTTTTTTGAATAAAAATTCCAAAGTAACGGCGTGTCTTCCGTTGGTGTTATCTGGTTAGATTACGACCTATTTGAAATTTAAATCAAACCTTGCAGTTTAGCCGGCTCGAGGTCAATCTTCCAAAAGAAGATTATTTCAAAGGCAACACAAAAGGTAATCAGGTTGTCTGTATAGCTATTTCAAGAACTATTAAGTTCTATCATCAGCAGACTTTGCTAAAGAACTCCGGAATTGCAATAGTACCATGTCTTCAACGCTAGAATTAGTTCGGAATTCTAACAACCAAATGAAGTGAAAAAAGTTGGTAAAGCCTACAAAACCGAAGACCACCTTTTTGTGCATACCCTTAGGCGCTATGAAAAATTAGTGTAAGAGCTTCGCCCTACCAAACTAATATCACGACCTGTTATTTCATATACGGTATATTAAACACATAGAAAAGGTTTTTTGGAATAAAAATTCCAAAGTAACGGCGTGCCTTCCGTTGGTGTTATCTGGTTAGATTACGATCTATTTGAATTTAGCCGGCTCGATGTCAATCTTCCAAAAGAAGATTATTTCAAAGGCAACACAAAAAGGTGACCAGGTTGTCTGTATAGCTATTTCAAGAACTACCAAGTTCTATCATCAGCAGACTTTGCTAAAGAACTCCGGAATTGCAATAGCCATACCATGTCTTCAACGCTAGAATTAGTTGGGAATTGTAACAACCAAATGAAGTGAAAAAAAGTTGGTAAAGCCTACAAAACCGAAGACCAACCTTTTTGTGCATACCCTTAGGCGCTACGAAAAATTAGTGTAAGAGCTTCGCCTTACCAAACTAATATCACGACCTGTTATTTCATATACGGTATATTAGTACCACATAGAGAAAGGTTTTTTGGAATAAAAATTCCAAAGTAACGGCGTGCCTTCCGTTAGTGTTATCTGGTTAGATTACGACCTATTTGAAATTTAAATCAAACCTTGCAGCTTAGCCGGCTCGAGGTCAATCTTCCAAAGAAGATTATTTCAAAGGCAACACAAAAAAGGTGAGCAGGTTGTCTGTATAGCTATTTCAAGAACTACCAGGTTCTATCATCAGCAGACTTTGCTAAAGAACTCCGGAATTGCAATAGCCATACCATGTCTTCAACGCTAGAATTAGTTGGGAATTTTAACAACCAAATGAAGTGAAAAAAAGTTGGTAAAGCCTACAAACCAAGACCACCTTTTTGTGCATACCCTTAGGCGCTATGAAAAATTAGTGTAAGAGCTTCGCCTTACCAAACTAATATCACGACCTGTTATTTCATATACGGTATATTGTACCACATAGAAAAGGTTTTTTTTTGGAATAAAAATTCCAAACTAACGGCGTGCCTTCCGTTGGTGTTATCTGGTTAGATTACGATCTATTTGAATTTAGCCGGCTCGAGGTCAATCTTCCAAAAGAAGATTATTTCAAGGCAACACAAAAAGGTGAGCAGGTTGTCTGTATAGCTATTTCAAGAACTACCAAGTTCTATCATCAGCAGACTTTGCTAAAGAACTCCGGAATTGCAATAGCCATACCATGTCTTCAACGCTAGAATTAGTTGGGAATTGTAACAACCAAATGAAGCGAAAAAAAGTTGGTAAAGCCTACCAAAACCGAAGACCACCTTTTTTGTGCATACCCTTAGGCGCTATGAAAAATTAGTGTAAGAGCTTCGCCTTACCAAACTAATATCACGACCTGTTATTTCATATACGGTATATTGTACCACATAGAAAAAGGGTTTTTTTTTTGAGATAAAAATTCCAAAGTAACGGCGTGTCTTCCGTTGGTGTTATCTGGTTAGATTACGACCTATTTGAAATTTAAATCAAACCTTGCAGTTTAGCCGGCTCGAGGTCAATCTTCCAAAAGAAGATTATTTCAAAGGCAACACAAAAGGTGAGCAGGTTATCTGTATAGCTATTTCAAAAACTACCAAGTTCTATCATCAGCAGACTTTGCTAAAGAACTTCGGAATTGCAATAGCCATACCATGTCTTCAACGCTAGAATTAGTTCGGAATTCTAACAACCAAATGAAGTGAAAAAAGTTGGTAAAGCCTACAAACCGAAGACCACCTTTTTGTGCATACCCTTAGGCGCTATGAAAAATTAGTGTAAGAGCTTCGCCTTACCAAACAATATCACGACCTGTTATTTCATATACGGTATATTGTACCACATAGAAAAAGGTTTTTTTTTTGGAATAAAAATTCCAAAGTAACGGCGTGCCTTCCGTTGGTGTTATCTGGTTGATTACGACCTATTTGAAATTTAAATCAAACCTTGCAGTTTAGCCGGCTCGAGGTCAATCTTCCAAAGAAGATTATTTCAAAGGCAACACAAAAAGGTGAGCAGGTTGTCTGTATAGCTATTTCAAGAACTACCAAGTTCTATCATCAGCAGACTTTGCTAAAGAACTCGGAATTGCAATAGCCATACCATGTCTTCAACGCTAAGAATTGGTTGGGAATTGTAACAACCAAATGAAGCGAAAAAAGTTGGGTAAAGCCTACAAAACCGAGAGACCACCTTTTTGTGCATACGCTTAGGCGCTATGAAAAATTAGTGTAAGAGCTTCGCCTTACCAAACTAATATCACGACCTGTTATTTCATATGCGGTATATTGTACCACATAGAAAAAGGGGTTTTTTTTTGAATAAAAATTCCAAAGTAACGGCGTGTCTTCCGTTGGTGTTATCTGGTTAGATTACGACCTATTTGAAATTTAAATCAAACCTTGCAGTTTAGCCGGCTCGAGGTCAATCTTCCAAAAGAAGATTATTTCAAAGGCAACACAAAAGGTGATCAGGTTGTCTGTATAGCTATTTTAAGAACTATCAAGTTCTATCATCAGCAGACTTTGCTAAAGAACTCCGGAATTGCAATAGCCATACCATGTCTTCAACGGTAGAATTGGTTGGGAATTGTAACAACCAAATGAAGTGAAAAAGTTGGTAAAGCCTACAAAACCGAAAACCACCTTTTTGTGCATACCCTTAGGCGCTATGAAAATTAATGTTAAGAGCTTCGCCTTACCAAACTAATATCCACGACCTGTTATTTCATATACGGTATATTGTACCACATAGAAAAGGTTTTTTTGGAATAAAAATTCCAAAGTAACGGCGTGCCTTCCGTTGGTGTTATCTGGTTAGATTACGATCTATTGGAATTTTTAGCCGGCTCGATGTCAATCTTCCAAAAGAAGATTATTTCAAAGGCAACACAAAAAGGTGAGCAGGTTGTCTGTATAGCTATTTCAAGAACTACCAAGTTCTATCATCAGCAGACTTTGCTAAAGAACTCCGGAATTGCAATAGCCATACCATGTCTTCAACGCTAGAATTGGTTGGGAATTGTAACAACCAAATGAAGCGAAAAAGTTGGTAAAGCCTACAAAACCGAAGACCACTTTTGTGGCATACCCTTAGGCGCTATGAAAAATTAGTGTAAGAGCTTCGCCTTACCAAACTAATATCACGACCTGTTATTTCATATACGGTATATTGTACCACATAGAAAAAGGTGTTTTTTTTTGGAATAAAAATTCCAAAGTAACGGCGTGCCTTCCGTTGGTGTTATCTGGTTAGATTACGACCTATTGAAATTTAAATCAAACCTTGCAGTTTAGCCGGCTCGAGGTCAATCTTCCAAAAGAAGATTATTTCAAAGGCAACACAAAAGGTGAGCAGGTTGTCTGTATAGCTATTTCAAGAACTACCAAGTTCTATCATCAGCAGACTTTGCTAAAGAACTCCGGAATTGCAATAGCCATACCATGTCTTCAACGCTAGAATTGGTTGGGAATTGTAACAACCAAATGAAGCGCGAAAAAGTTGGTAAACCTACAAAACCGAAGACCACCTTTTTGTGCATACCCTTAGGCGCTATGAAAAATTAGTGTAAGAGCTTCGCCTTACCAAACTAATATCACGACCTGTTATTTCATATACGGTATATTGTACCACCTAGAAAAAGGTTTTTGTTTTTTTTTTGGAATAAAAAATTCCAAAGTAACGGCGTGCCTTCCGTTGGTGTTATCTGGTTAGATTACGACCTATTGAAATTTAAATCAAACCTTGCAGTTTAGCCGGCTCGAGGTCAATCTTCCAAAAGAAGATTATTTCAAAGGCAACACAAAAAGGTGAGCAGGTTGTCTGTATAGCTATTTCAAGAACTACCAAGTTCTATCATCAGCAGACTTTGCTAAAGAACTCCGGAATTGCAATAGCCATACCATGTCTTCAACGCTAGAATTGGTTGGGAATTGTAACAACCAAATGAAGCGAAAAAAAGTTGGTAAAGCCTACAAAACCGAAGACCACCTTTTTGTGCATACCCTTAGGCGCTATGAAAAATTAGTGTAAGAGCTTCGCCTTACCAAACTAATATCACGACCTGTTATTTCATATACGGTATATTGTACCACATAGAAAAGGGTTTTTTTTTTTTGGAATAAAAATTCCAAAGTAACGGCGTGCCTTCCGTTGGTGTTATCTGGTTAGATTACGACCTATTGAAATTTAAATCAAACCTTGCAGTTTAGCCGGCTCGAGGTCAATCTTCCAAAAGAAGATTATTTCAAAGGCAACACAAAAGGTGAGCAGGTTGTCTGTATAGCTATTTCAAGAACTACCAAGTTCTATCATCAGCAGACTTTGCTAAAGAACTCCGGAATTGCAATAGCCATACCATGTCTTCAACGCTAGAATTGGTTGGGAATTGTAACAACCAAATGAAGCGAAAAAAAGTTGGTAAAGCCTACAAAACCGAAGACCACCTTTTGTGCATACCCTTAGGCGCTATGAAAAATTAGTGTAAGAGCTTCGCCTTACCAAACTAATATCACGACCTGTTATTTCATATACGGTATATTGTACCACATAGAAAAAGGGTTTTTTTTTTTGGAATAAAAATTCCAAAGTAACGGCGTGCCTTCCGTTGGTGTTATCTGGTTAGATTACGACCTATTGAAATTTAAATCAAACCTTGCAGTTTAGCCGGCTCGAGGTCAATCTTCCAAAAGAAGATTATTTCAAAGGCAACACAAAAAGGTGAGCGGGTTGTCTGTATAGCTATTTCAAGAACTACCAAGTTCTATCATCAGCAGACTTTGCTAAAGAACTCCGGAATTGCAATAGCCATACCATGTCTTCAACGCTAGAATTGGTTGGGAATTGTAACAACCAAATGAAGCGAAAAAAGTTGGTAAAGCCTACAAAACCGAAGACCACCTTTTTGTGCATACCCTTAGGCGCTATGAAAAATTAGTGTAAGAGCTTCGCCTTACCAAACTAATATCACGACCTGTTATTTCATATACGGTATATTGTACCACCTAGAAAAAGGGTTTTTTTTTTTTTTTTTGGAATAAAAATTCCAAAGTAACGGCGTGCCTTCCGTTGGTGTTATCTGGTTAGATTACGACCTATTGAAATTTAAATCAAACCTTGCAGTTTAGCCGGCTCGAGGTCAATCTTCCAAAAGAAGATTATTTCAAAGGCAACACAAAAAGGTGAGCAGGTTGTCTGTATAGCTATTTCAAGAACTACCAAGTTCTATCATCAGCAGACTTTGCTAAAGAACTCCGGAATTGCAATAGCCATACCATGTCTTCAACGCTAGAATTGGTTGGGAATTGTAACAACCAAATGAAGCGAAAAAGTTGGTAAAGCCTACAAAACCGAAGACCACCTTTTGTGCATACCCTTAGGCGCTATGAAAAATTAGTGTAAGAGCTTCGCCTTACCAAACTAATATCACGACCTGTTATTTCATATACGGTATATTGTACCACATAGAAAAGGTTTTTTTTTTTTTGAATAAAAATTCCAAAGTAACGGCGTGCCTTCCGTTGGTGTTATCTGGTTAGATTACGACCTATTGAAATTTAAATCAAACCTTGCAGTTTAGCCGGCTCGAGGTCAATCTTCCAAAGAAGATTATTTCAAAGGCAACACAAAAAGGTGAGCAGGTTGTCTGTATAGCTATTTCAAGAACTACCAAGTTCTATCATCAGCAGACTTTGCTAAAGAACTCCGGAATTGCAATAGCCATACCATGTCTTCAACGCTAGAATTGGTTGGGAATTGTAACAACCAAATGAAGCGAAAAAGTTGGTAAAGCCTACAAAACCGAAGACCACCTTTTGTGCATACCCTTAGGCGCTATGAAAAATTAGTGTAAGAGCTTCGCCTTACCAAACTAATATCACGACCTGTTATTTCATATACGGTATATTGTACCACATAGAAAAAGGGTTTTTTTTTTTGGAATAAAAATTCCAAAGTAACGGCGTGCCTTCCGTTGGTGTTATCTGGTTAGATTACGACCTATTGAAATTTAAATCAAACCTTGCAGTTTAGCCGGCTCGAGGTCAATCTTCCAAAAGAAGATTATTTCAAAGGCAACACAAAAAGGTGAGCAGGTTGTCTGTATAGCTATTTCAAGAACTACCAAGTTCTATCATCAGCAGACTTTGCTAAAGAACTCCGGAATTGCAATAGCCATACCATGTCTTCAACGCTAGAATTGGTTGGGAATTGTAACAACCAAATGAAGCGAAAAAGTTGGTAAAGCCTACAAAACCGAAGACCACCTTTTTGTGCATACCCTTAGGCGCTATGAAAAATTAGTGTAAGAGCTTCGCCTTACCAAACTAATATCACGACCTGTTATTTCATATACGGTATATTGTACCACATAGAAAAAGGGTTTTTTTTTTTTTTTGGAATAAAAATTCCAAAGTAACGGCGTGCCTTCCGTTGGTGTTATCTGGTTAGATTACGACCTATTGAAATTTAAATCAAACCTTGCAGTTTAGCCGGCTCGAGGTCAATCTTCCAAAAGAAGATTTTTTCAAAGGCAACACAAAAAGGTGAGCAGGTTGTCTGTATAGCTATTTCAAGAACTACCAAGTTCTATCATCAGCAGACTTTGCTAAAGAACTCCGGAATTGCAATAGCCATACCATGTCTTCAACGCTAGAATTGGTTGGGAATTGTAACAACCAAATGAAGCGAAAAAAAGTTGGTAAAGCCTACAAAACCGAAGACCACCTTTTTGTGCATACCCTTAGGCGCTATGAAAAATTAGTGTAAGAGCTTCGCCTTACCAAACTAATATCACGACCTGTTATTTCATATACGGTATATTGTACCACATAGAAAAAGGGTTTTTTTTTTTTTTGAATAAAAATTCCAAAGTAACGGCGTGCCTTCCGTTGGTGTTATCTGGTTAGATTACGACCTATTGAAATTTAAATCAAACCTTGCAGTTTAGCCGGCTCGAGGTCAATCTTCCAAAGAAGATTATTTCAAAGGCAACACAAAAAGGTGAGCAGGTTGTCTGTATAGCTATTTCAAGAACTACCAAGTTCTATCATCAGCAGACTTTGCTAAAGAACTCCGGAATTGCAATAGCCATACCATGTCTTCAACGCTAGAATTGGTTGGGAATTGTAACAACCAAATGAAGCGAAAAAAGTTGGTAAAGCCTACAAAACCGAAGACCACCTTTTTGTGCATACCCTTAGGCGCTATGAAAAATTAGTGTAAGAGCTTCGCCTTACCAAACTAATATCACGACCTGTTATTTCATATACGGTATATTGTACCACATAGAAAAAGGGTTTTTTTTTTTTTGGAATAAAAATTCCAAAGTAACGGCGTGCCTTCCGTTGGTGTTATCTGGTTAGATTACGACCTATTGAAATTTAAATCAAACCTTGCAGTTTAGCCGGCTCGAGGTCAATCTTCCAAAAGAAGATTATTTCAAAGGCAACACAAAAAGGTGAGCAGGTTGTCTGTATAGCTATTTCAAGAACTACCAAGTTCTATCATCAGCAGACTTTGCTAAAGAACTCCGGAATTGCAATAGCCATACCATGTCTTCAACGCTAGAATTGGTTGGGAATTGTAACAACCAAATGAAGCGAAAAAGTTGGTAAAGCCTACAAAACCGAAGACCACCTTTTTGTGCATACCCTTAGGCGCTATGAAAAATTAGTGTAAGAGCTTCGCCTTACCAAACTAATATCACGACCTGTTATTTCATATACGGTATATTGTACCACATAGAAAAGGGTTTTTTTTTTTTGAATAAAATTCCAAAGTAACGGCGTGCCTTCCGTTGGTGTTATCTGGTTAGATTACGACCTATTGAAATTTAAATCAAACCTTGCAGTTTAGCCGGCTCGAGGTCAATCTTCCAAAAGAAGATTATTTCAAAGGCAACACAAAAAGGTGAGCAGGTTGTCTGTATAGCTATTTCAAGAACTACCAAGTTCTATCATCAGCAGACTTTGCTAAAGAACTCCGGAATTGCAATAGCCATACCATGTCTTCAACGCTAGAATTGGTTGGGAATTGTAACAACCAAATGAAGCGAAAAAAGTTGGTAAAGCCTACAAAACCGAAGACCACCTTTTGTGCATACCCTTAGGCGCTATGAAAAATTAGTGTAAGAGCTTGGCCTTACCAAACTAATATCACGACCTGTTATTTCATATACGGTATATTGTACCACATAGAAAAGGGTTTTTTTTTGAATAAAAATTCCAAAGTAACGGCGTGCCTTCCGTTGGTGTTATCTGGTTAGATTACGACCTATTGAAATTTAAATCAAACCTTGCAGTTTAGCCGGCTCGAGGTCAATCTTCCAAAAGAAGATTATTTCAAAGGCAACACAAAAAGGTGAGCAGGTTGTCTGTATAGCTATTTCAAGAACTACCAAGTTCTATCATCAGCAGACTTTGCTAAAGAACTCCGGAATTGCAATAGCCATACCATGTCTTCAACGCTAGAATTGGTTGGGAATTGTAACAACCAAATGAAGCGAAAAAGTTGGTAAAGCCTACCAAAACCGAAGACCACCTTTTGTGCATACCCTTAGGCGCTATGAAAATTAGTGTAAGGCTTCGCCTTACCAAACTAATATCACGACCTGTTATTTCATATACGGTATATTGTACCACATAGAAAAAAAGGTTTTTTTTTTTTTTGGAATAAAATTCCAAAGTAACGGCGTGCCTTCCGTTGGTGTTATCTGGTTAGATTACGACCTATTGAAATTTAAATCAAACCTTGCAGTTTAGCCGGTTCTCGAGGTCAATCTTCCAAAAGAAGATTATTTCAAAGGCAACACAAAAAGGTGAGCAGGTTGTCTGTATAGCTATTTCAAGAATCTACCAATGCAGACTTTACTAAGAACTCCGGAATTACAGTAATAGCCTACCCCTGTCTTCAACGCTAGAATTGGTTGGGAATTAACAACCAAATGAAGCGAAAAAAAAAGTTGGTGTAAAGCCTACAAAACCGAAGACCACCTTTTGTGTGCATACCCTCAGGCGCTCAGTGAAAAATTAGTGTAAGAGCTTCCTTACCAAACTAATATCACGACCTGTTATTTCATATACGGTATATTGTACCACATAGAAAAAGGTGTTTTTTTTGGAATAAAATTTAAAAAGTAACGAAGCGTCTTACTTCCGTTGGTGTTATCTGGTTAGATTACGACCTTTGAAATTTAAATCAAACCTTGCAGTTTAGCCGGCTCGAGGTCAATCTTCCAAAGAAGATTATTTCAAAGGCAACACAAAAAGGTGAGCAGGTTGTCTGTATAGCTATTTCAGAACTACCAAGTTCTATCATCAGCAGACTTTGCTAGAACTCAACCTGGAATTGCAATAGCCATACCATGTCTTCAACGCTAGAATTGGTTGGGAATTGTAACAACCAAATGAAGCGAAAAAGTTGGTAAAGCCTACACAACCGAAGACCACCTTTTTTTGCATACCCTTAGGCGCTATGAAAATTAGTGTAAGAGCTTCGCCTTACCAAACTAATATTTCCACGACCTGTTATTTCATATACGGTATATTGTACCACATAGAAAAGGGTTTTTTCTTTTTTTTGGAATAAAAATTCCAAAGTAACGGCGTGCCTCTCCGTTGGTATCTGGTTAGATTTACGACCTATTGAAATTTAAAACAAACCTTGCAGTTTAGCCGGCTCCGAGGTCAATCTTCCAAAAGAAGATTATTTCAAAGGCAACACAAAAAAGGTGAGCAGGTTGTCTGTATAGCTATTTCAAGAACTATCAGAGTTCTATCATCAGCAGACTTTGCTAAAGAACTCCGGAATTGCAATAGCCATACCATGTCTTCAACGCTAGAATTGGTTGGGAATTGTAACAACCAATGAAGCGAAAAAAAGTTGGTAAAGCCTACAAAACCGAAGACCACCTTTTGTGCATACCCTTAGGGCGCTATGAAAATTAGTGTAAAGAGCTTCGCCTTACCAAACTAACATCACGACCTGTTATTTCATATACGGTATATTGTTACCACATAGAAAAAGGGTTTTTTTTTTTTTTTTGGAATAAAAAAATTCCAAAGTAACGGCGTGCCTTCCGTTGGTGTTATCTGGTTAGATTCGACCTATTGAAATTTAAATCAAACCTTGCAGTTTAGTCGGCTTCAGGTCAATCTTCCAAAAGAAGATTATTTCAAAGGCAACACAAAAAGCAGGTTGTCTGTATAGCTATTTCAAGAACTACCAAGTTCTATCATCAGCAGACTTTGCTAAAGAGGGACCGGAATTGCAATAGCCATACCATGTCTTCAACGCTAGAATTGGTTGGGGATTGTAACAACCAAATGAAGCGAAAAAGTTGGCAAAGCCTACAAAACCGAAGACCACCTTTTTGTGCATACCCTTAGGCGCTATGAAAAATTGAGCAAGAGCTTCGCCTTACCAAACTAATATCACGACCTGTTATTTCATATACGGTATATTGTACCCATAGAAAAGGGTTTTTTTTTTTTGGAATAAAAATTCCAAAGTAACGGCGTACCTTCCGTTGGTGTTATCTGGTTAGATTACGACCTATTGAAATTTAAATCAAACCTTGCAGTTTAGCCGGCTCGAGGTCAATCTTCCAAAGAAGATTATTTCAAAGGCAACACAAAAAGGTGAGCAGGTTGTCTGTATAGCTATTTCAAGAACTACCAAGTTCTATCATCGCAGACTTTTGCTAAAGAACTCCGGAATTGCAATAGCCATCATGTCTTCAAACAAGAAGAATTGGCTGGGAATTGTATCAACCAAATGAAACGAAAAAGTTGGTAAAGCCTACAAACCGAAGACCTTTTGTGCATACCCTTAGGGCGCTATGAAAATTAGTGTAAGAGCTCGCCTTACCAAACTAACATCACGACCTGTTATTTCATAATGGTATATTGTACCACATAGAAAAGGTTTTTTTTTTGAATAAAATTCCAAAGTAATCTATGTGCCTTCCGGGTTGCAAGTTATCTGGTTAGATTACGACCATTGAAATTTAAATCAAACCGTCAGTTTAACTGGCTGAGGTCAACTTCCAAAAGAAGATTATTTCAAAGGCAACAATAAAAGGTGAGCAGGTTGTCTGTATAGCTATTTCAAAAACTACCAAGTTCTATCATCAGCAGACTTTGCTAAAGAACTCCGAATTGCAATAGCCATACCATGTCTTCAACGCTAGAATTAATTGGAATTGTAACAACCAAATGAAGCGAAAAAGTTGGCAAAGGCTGAAAACCGAAGACCACCTTTTTGTGCATAACAATTCTAGGCGCTATGTAAATTAGTGTAAGAGCTACGCCTTACCAAACTAATATCACGACCTGTTATTTCATATACGGTATATTGTACCACATAGAAAAAGGGTTTTTTTTTTTTTTGGAATAAAATTCCAAAGTAACGGCGTGCCTTCCGTTGGTGTTATCTGGTTAGATTACGACCTATTGAAATTTAAATCAAACCTTGCAGTTTAGCTGGCTCGAGGTCAATCTTCCAAAGAAGATTATTTCAAAGGCAACACAAAAAGGTGAGTTATGTTGTCTGCATAGCTATTTCAGAACTACCAAGTTCTATCATCAGCAGACTTTGCTAAAGAACTCCGAATTGCAATAGCCATACCATGCCTTCAACGCTAGTATTGGTTGGAATTATAACAACCAAATGAAGCGAAAAAGTTGGTAAAGCCTACAAAACCGAAGACCACCTTTTGTGCATACCTCAGGTTAAGAAAATTAGTGTAATTTTGATATTAAATTTAAAATTTAATTTCAATTTGACATTTAAAGAGTGAAAATTATATATCAAGCAAAACCATCATTCACATTAAGTGTGATGAGTGTATTATAATTATAAGAAATTAATTCAATAATAAAAAATTGATTTTAAAAAAGTTAAATTTTGCTCTCTATACTTGACAAATTATTTAAGTTGCAAACAAAACAAGATTTATGATGCAATGCTTATTCAAAAATCCTTCTAATATAAAAAGCGAATAAATATTATGGACAATCTGGTTAGATTACGACCTATTGAAATTTAAATCAAACCTTGCAGTTTAGCCGGCTCGAGGTCAATCTTCCAAAAGAAGATTATTTCAAAGGCAACACAAAAAGGTGAGCAGGTTGTCTGTATAGCTATTTCAAGAACTACCAAGTTCTATCATCAGCAGACTTTGCTAAAGAACTCCGGAATTGCAATAGCCATACCATGTCTTCAACGCTAGAATTGGTTGGGAATTGTAACAACCGAATGAAGCGAAAAAAGTTGGTAAAGCCTACAAAACCGAAGACCACCTTTTTGTGCATACCCTTAGGCGCTATGAAAAATTAGTGTAAGAGCTTCGCCTTACCAAACTAATATCACGACCTGTTATTTCATATACGGTATATTGTACCACATAGAAAAAGGGTTTTTTTTTTGGAATAAAAATTCCAAAGTAACGGCGTGCCTTCCGTTGGTGTTATCTATTTAGATTACGACCTATTGAAATTTAAATCAAACCTTGCAGTTTAGCCGGCTCGAGGTCAATCTTCCAAAGAAGATTATTTCAAAGGCAACACAAAAAGGTGAGCAGGTTGTCTGTATAGCTATTTCAAGAACTACCAAGTTCTATCATCAGCAGACTTTGCTAAAGAACTCCGGAATTGCAATAGCCATACCATGTCTTCAACGCTAGAATTGGTTGGGAATTGTAACAACCGAATGAAGCGAAAAAGTTGGTAAAGCCTACAAAACCGAAGACCACCTTTTTGTGCATACCCTTAGGCGCTATGAAAAATTAGTGTAAGAGCTTCGCCTTACCAAACTAATATCACGACCTGTTATTTCATATACGGTATATTGTACCACATAGAAAAAGGGTTTTTTTTTTGGAATAAAAATTCCAAAGTAACGGCGTGCCTTCCGTTGGTGTTATCTGGTTAGATTACGACCTATTGAAATTTGAATCAAACCTTGCAGTTTAGCCGGCTCGAGGTCAATCTTCCAAAAGAAGATTATTTTAAAGGCAACACAAAAAGGTGAGCAGGTTGTCTGTATAGCTATTTCAAGAACTACCAAGTTCTATCATCAGCAGACTTTGCTAAAGAACTCCGGAATTGCAATAGCCATACCATGTCTTCAACGCTAGAATTGGTTGGGAATTGTAACAACCGAATGAAGCGAAAAAGTTGGTAAAGCCTACAAAACCGAAGACCACCTTTTTGTGCATACCCTTAGGCGCTATGAAAATTAGTGTAAGAGCTTCGCCTTACCAAACTAATATCACGACCTGTTATTTCATATACGGTATATTGTACCACATAGAAAAGGGTTTTTTTTGAATAAAAATTCCAAAGTAACGGCGTGCCTTCCGTTGGTGTTATCTGGTTAGATTACGACCTATTGAAATTTAAATCAAACCTTACAGTTTAGCCGGCTCGAGGTCAATCTTCCAAAAGAAGATTATTTCAAAGGCAACACAAAAGGTGAGCAGGTTGTCTGTATAGCTATTTCAAGAACTACCAAGTTCTATCATCAGCAGACTTTGCTAAAGAACTCCGGAATTGCAATAGCCATACCATGTCTTCAACGCTAGAATTGGTTGGGAATTGTAACAACCGAATGAAGCGAAAAAAGTTGGTAAAGCCTACAAAACCGAAGACCACCTTTTTGTGCATACCCTTAGGCGCTATGAAAAATTAGTGTAAGAGCTTCGCCTTACCAAACTAATATCACGACCTGTTATTTCATATACGGTATATTGTCCACATAGAAAAAGGGTTTTTTTTTGGAATAAAAATTCCAAAGTAACGGCGTGCCTTCCGTTGGTGTTATCTGGTTAGATTACGACCTATTGAAATTTAAATCAAACCTTGCAGTTTAGCCGGCTCGAGGTCAATCTTCCAAAGAAGATTATTTCAAAGGCAACACAAAAGGTGAGCAGGTTGTCTGTATAGCTATTTCAAGAACTACCAAGTTCTATCATCAGCAGACTTTGCTAAAGAACTCCGGAATTGCAATAGCCATACCATGTCTTCAACGCTTGAATTGGTTGGGAATTGTAACAACCGAATGAAGCGAAAAAAGTTGGTAAAGCCTACAAAACCGAAGACCACCTTTTTGTGCATACCCTTAGGCGCTATGAAAAATTAGTGTAAGAGCTTCGCCTTACCAAACTAATATCACGACCTGTTATTTCATATACGGTATATTGTACCACATAGAAAAAGGGTTTTTTTTTTGGAATAAAAATTCCAAAGTAACGGCGTGCCTTCCGTTGGTGTTATCTGGTTAGATTACGACCTATTGAAATTTAAATCAAACCTAATTTTTCATAGCGCCTAAGGGTATGCACAAAAAGGTGGTCTTCGGTTTTGTGGGCTTTACCAACTTTTTTCGCTTCATTCGGTTGTTACAATTCCCAACCAATTCTAGCGTTGAAGACATGGTATGGCTATTGCAATTCCGGAGTTCTTTAGCAAAGTCTGCTGATGATAGAACTTGGTAGTTCTTGAAATAGCTATACAGACAACCTGCTCACCTTTTTGTGTTGCCTTTGAAATAATCTTCTCTTGGAAGATTGACCTCGAGCCGGCTAAACTGCAAGGTTTGATTTAAATTTCAATAGGTCGTAATCTAACCAGATAACACCAACGGAAGGCACGCCGTTACTTTGGAATTTTTATTCCAAAAAAAAACCCTTTTTCTATGTGGTACAATATACCGTATATGAAATAACAGGTCGTGATATTAGTTTGGTAAGGCGAAGCTCTTACACTAATTTTTCATAGCGCCTAAGGGTATGCACAAAAAGGTGGTCTTCGGTTTTGTAGGCTTTACCAACTTTTTCGCTTCATTCGGTTGTTACAATTCCCAACCAATTCTAGCGTTGAAGACATGGTATGGCTATTGCAATTCCGGAGTTCTTTAGCAAAGTCTGCTGATGATAGAACTTGGTAGTTCTTGAAATAGCTATACAGACAACCTGCTCACCTTTTGTGTTGCCTTTGAAATAATCTTCTTTTGGAAGATTGACCTCGAGCCGGCTAAACTGCAAGGTTTGATTTAAATTTCAATAGGTCGTAATCTAACCAGATAACACCAACGGAAGGCACGCCGTTACTTTTGGAATTTTTATTCCAAAAAAAAAAACCCTTTTTCTATGTGGTACAATATACCGTATATGAAATAACAGGTCGTGATATTAGTTTGGTAAGGCGAAGCTCTTACACTAATTTTTCATAGCGCCTAAGGGTATGCACAAAAAGGTGGTCTTCGGTTTTGTAGGCTTTACCAACTTTTTCGCTTCATTCGGTTGTTACAATTCCCAACCAATTCTAGCGTTGAAGACATGGTATGGCTATTGCAATTCCGGAGTTCTTTAGCAAAGTCTGCTGATGATAGAACTTGGTAGTTCTTGAAATAGCTATACAGACAACCTGCTCACCTTTTTGTGTTGCCTTTGAAATAATCTTCTTTTGGAAGATTGACCTCGAGCCGGCTAAACTGCAAGGTTTGATTTAAATTTCAATAGGTCGTAATCTAACCAGATAACACCAACGGAAGGCACGCCGTTACTTTGGAATTTTTATTCCAAAAAAAAAAACCCGTTTTCTATGTGGTACAATATACCGTATATGAAATAACAGGTCGTGATATTAGTTTGGTAAGGCGAAGCTCTTACACTAATTTTTCATAGCGCCTAAGGGTATGCACAAAAAGGTGGTCTTCGGTTTTGTAGGCTTTACCAACTTTTTTCGCTTCATTCGGTTGTTACAATTCCCAACCAATTCTAGCGTTGAAGACATGGTATGGCTATTGCAATTCCGGAGTTCTTTAGCAAAGTCTGCTGATGATAGAACTTGGTAGTTCTTGAAATAGCTATACAGACAACCTGCTCACCTTTTTGTGTTGCCTTTGAAATAATCTTCTTTTGGAAGATTGACCTCGAGCCGGCTAAACTGCAAGGTTTGATTATTATGGACAATTAAACTATGAACTAATTTAATGCCCATAATTTTATTCCAATATTAACGATAAATCCAAATATAACCAGTAAGTAAACTTCAGCAGAGAGAACGGCTCCTAAGATCGTTTCATCATACACCTTAATATACTTCGGTGGTAGGCTCTTTCATTATCTTTTTTACTTACCATATTAACGTTGAATTAGAGCAAACTTCAACATGACTGAACAACCACTGTCCATCATGAGTAGGTTTTGTGCCACACTTTCTCAAAATCGCCCATTTATGTTTGAAGGTACCACCCAATAATAAATTTACATATGTTTTTCTCGCAATTAGTGTCTCAAGTCGACAAAACAAACCGTAATTCTCTCACGCGAACTGAAGATCAAAACAAAAGGAGTGATAAAAAACTGTATTCTTGCGCCATCAACTCGGTTCTTGCTCTGCAAGCTCCGATAGAGCACTTTGATTGGCCATACAATCGGCGAAGCCTAAAAAGTTGGTGCATACTTTTAGGCACCAAAATAAATTAAATTTGTACCGATGCCGGGTCTGCCGGGGGGTTCATGCACTCCGGCAGTGTCAGCGGTTCCTGAACCTCTGAGGGGAGAAGCGGCTCCGGGCGGTGCTTATTAATAAGTATTGCCCCAATTGCCTGGCGCACGAGCACTCAGCTGACGCGTGTCGGACTCGCCACGGCTGCCGACGATGTGGGCAAAGGCACCATAAGTTGCTCCATATAGCCGACCAACCGCCGAGACAACGCTCTGGCGCCCAGGGTCGCAGGCATTCATCCTCCTCCAGCCGTGCTAAACCAGCATCACCATCCCGTTCCCGGTCCTCGTCCGACCGCTCTGCTTCTCTGGAAGGCGCACCCGAGATCTCCCTCTCTTCTCTGCTCCAAGCCAGGACGACGACCATCATGCAAACAGCGGTCCTCCGGTTGGGCAATGGCTCGAAATCGTTCGAGACCCACGTCCTCCTCGACGCATGCGCGGCTGGGAGCCGCATCAATGCGTCATTTGCCCGGTCCCTGGGGTTGGCTGTGAGCAAAGTCGGGGTCGACCAAGCCTGCACGGCCGTCCTCGAGTCGAGGACCGACCATACATTCCGGCGAAATGTCATCTTCCGGGTCGAAGAGGACCTGCACATCCGCACTCCCATCCGGGAAGTGTCGACACCGGTCCAAGAGAAATTCGCCACCCTGACCCTGGCCGACCCCAACTTCCATCGGCCAGCGTCGGTATCCGTCGTGCTCGGTGCAGACCTTTATCCTGAGGTCATCCAACCAGGCTGTGTGCCCGGTCATAGCGGTATTCCCGCAGCCCAGCCCAGCTCCGGCTCCTGCGGCATCTAGGCGCTCCAGGACGTTGCCGTCCCCCATCCTACATATGCCCATGGTGGCAATTGCAACATGTTGCAAGGGGGGCGGTATGTTCACGCCACCGGGTGAACAGCAGTGAGCGGCGAAGAGCAGTGAGGAGTGAGGAGGGTTTTTTGATCCTCGGCGTCTACGGTCACACCAGGAAGGGTGACTGATTTTCTGATGGGCGCCGCCATTTCACTCAAGTACGAAATTTCAACCCGAACACCCGTTCTTTTTTTTCTATTGAATTTTTCCTCCTTTCGAATTGTATATATTTTAACCCGAGACATTTTCGTGTGTGTCGGGCAACCTGTGAATATTAATGAATAAAGTATAAGTTTTTGTAACCGAAGTTATCGCGCGTTATCAATTCACCACTCACTCACCAGAAAGAAAATAAACATTTGTATTTTGATATTATATTTAAAATTTAATTTCAATTTGACATTTAAAGAGTGAAAATTATATATCAAGCAAAACCATCATTCACATTAAGTGTGATGAGTGTATTATAATTATAAGAAATTAATTCAATAATAAAAAATTGATTTTAAAAAAGTTAAATTTTGCTCTATATACTTGACAAATTATTAAAGTTGCAAACAAAACAAGATTTATGATGCAATGCTTATTCAAAAATCCTTCTAATATAAAAAGCGAATAAATATTATGGACAATCTGGTTAGATTACGACCTATTGAAATTTAAATCAAACCTTGCAGTTTAGCCGGCTCGAGGTCAATCTTCCAAAAGAAGATTATTTCAAAGGCAACACAAAAAGGTGAGCAGGTTGTCTGTATAGCTATTTCAAGAACTACCAAGTTCTATCATCAGCAGACTTTGCTAAAGAACTCCGGAATTGCAATAGCCATACCATGTCTTCAACGCTAGAATTGGTTGGGAATTGTAACAACCGAATGAAGCGAAAAAAGTTGGTAAAGCCTACAAAACCGAAGACCACCTTTTTGTGCATACCCTTAGGCGCTATGAAAAATTAGTGTAAGAGCTTCGCCTTACCAAACTAATATCACGACCTGTTATTTCATATACGGTATATTGTACCACATAGAAAAGGGTTTTTTTTTGGAATAAAAATTCCAAAGTAACGGCGTGCCTTCCGTTGGTGTTATCTGGTTAGATTACGACCTATTGAAATTTAAATCAAACCTTGCAGTTTAGCCGGCTCGAGGTCAATCTTCCAAAGAAGATTATTTCAAAGGCAACACAAAAGGTGAGCAGGTTGTCTGTATAGCTATTTCAAGAACTACCAAGTTCTATCATCAGCAGACTTTGCTAAAGAACTCCGGAATTGCAATAGCCATACCATGTCTTCAACGCTAGAATTGGTTGGGAATTGTAACAACCGAATGAAGCGAAAAAAGTTGGTAAAGCCTACAAAACCGAAGACCACCTTTTTGTGCATACCCTTAGGCGCTATGAAAAATTAGGTTTGATTTAAATTTCAATAGGTCGTAATCTAACCAGATAACACCAACGGAAGGCACGCCGTTACTTTGGAATTTTTATTCCAAAAAAAAACCCTTTTTCTATGTGGTACAATATACCGTATATGAAATAACAGGTCGTGATATTAGTTTGGTAAGGCGAAGCTCTTACACTAATTTTCATAGCGCCTAAGGGTATGCACAAAAAGGTGGTCTTCGGTTTTGTAGGCTTTACCAACTTTTTTCGCTTCATTCGGTTGTTACAATTCCCAACCAATTCTAGCGTTGAAGACATGGTATGGCTATTGCAATTCCGGAGTTCTTTAGCAAAGTCTGCTGATGATAGAACTTGGTAGTTCTTGAAATAGCTATACAGACAACCTGCTCACCTTTTTGTGTTGCCTTTGAAATAATCTTCTTTTGGAAGATTGACCTCGAGCCGGCTAAACTGCAAGGTTTGATTTAAATTTCAATAGGTCGTAATCTAACCAGATAACACCAACGGAAGGCACGCCGTTACTTTGGAATTTTTATTCCAAAAAAAAAACCCTTTTTCTATGTGGTACAATATACCGTATATGAAATAACAGGTCGTGATATTAGTTTGGTAAGGCGAAGCTCTTACACTAATTTTTCATAGCGCCTAAGGGTATGCACAAAAAGGTGGTCTTCGGTTTTGTAGGCTTTACCAACTTTTTCGCTTCATTCGGTTGTTACAATTCCCAACCAATTCTAGCGTTGAAGACATGGTATGGCTATTGCAATTCCGGAGTTCTTTAGCAAAGTCTGCTGATGATAGAACTTGGTAGTTCTTGAAATAGCTATACAGACAACCTGCTCACCTTTTTGTGTTGCCTTTGAAATAATCTTCTTTTGGAAGATTGACCTCGAGCCGGCTAAACTGCAAGGTTTGATTTAAATTTCAATAGGTCGTAATCTAACCAGATAACACCAACGGAAGGCACGCCGTTACTTTGGAATTTTTATTCCAAAAAAAAACCCTTTTCTATGTGGTACAATATACCGTATATGAAATAACAGGTCGTGATATTAGTTTGGTAAGGCGAAGCTCTTACACTAATTTTTCATAGCGCCTAAGGGTATGCACAAAAAGGTGGTCTTCGGTTTTGTAGGCTTTACCAACTTTTTTCGCTTCATTCGGTTGTTACAATTCCCAACCAATTCTAGCGTTGAAGACATGGTATGGCTATTGCAATTCCGGAGTTCTTTAGCAAAGTCTGCTGATGATAGAACTTGGTAGTTCTTGAAATAGCTATACAGACAACCTGCTCACCTTTTTGTGTTGCCTTTGAAATAATCTTCTTTTAGAAGATTGACCTCGAGCCGGCTAAACTGCAAGGTTTGATTTAAATTTCAATAGGTCGTAATCTAACCAGATAACACCAATGGAAGGCACGCCGTTACTTTGGAATTTTTATTCCAAAAAAAAAACCCTTTTTCTATGTGGTACAATATACCGTATATGAAATAACAGGTCGTGATATTAGTTTGGTAAGGCGAAGCTCTTACACTAATTTTTCATAGCGCCTAAGGGTATGCACAAAAGGTGGTCTTCGGTTTTGTAGGCTTTACCAACTTTTTTCGCTTCATTCGGTTGTTACAATTCCCAACCAATTCTAGCGTTGAAGACATGGTATGGCTATTGCAATTCCGGAGTTCTTTAGCAAAGTCTGCTGATGATAGAACTTGGTAGTTCTTGAAATAGCTATACAGACAACCTGCTCACCTTTTTGTGTTGCCTTTGAAATAATCTTCTTTTGGAAGATTGACCTCGAGCCGGCTAAACTGCAAGGTTTGATTATTATGGACAATTAAACTATGAACTAATTTAATGCCCATAATTTTATTCCAATATTAACGATAAATCCAAATATAACCAGTAAGTAAACTTCAGCAGAGAGAACGGCTCCTAAGATCGTTTCATCATACACCTTAATATACTTCGGTGGTAGGCTCTTTCATTATCTTTTTTACTTACCATATTAACGTTGAATTAGAGCAAACTTCAACATGACTGAACAACCACTGTCCATCATGAGTAGGTTTTGTGCCACACTTTCTCAAAATCGCCCATTTATGTTTGAAGGTACCACCCAATAAAAAATTAACATATGTATTTTTATAAATACCATAAGACTTAATTATAATATATAAATAAATAGACATTGCCGACTATAAATGCATAAGACATATGTATTTAAGACTTGTACTGATATCACATATGTCTGACCATGCTCGACATCACACCACCTAAGTAGGTTTTGTGCCACACTTTCTCAAAATCGCCCATTTATGTTTGAAGGTACCACCCAATAATAAATTTACATATGTTTTTCTCGCAATTAGTGTCTCAAGTCGACAAAAAAAACCGTAATTCTCTCACGCGAACTGAAGATCAAAACAAAAGGAGTGATAAAAAACTGTATTCTTGCGCCATCAACTCGGTTCTTGCTCTGCAAGCTCCGATAGAGCACTTTAATTGGCCATACAATCGGCGAAGCCTAAAAAGTTGGTGCATACTTTTAGGCACCAAAATAAATTAAATTTGTTGCATATCCCTAAGGGGCCCACTGGCTTGTGTGGTATACTTTTGTGATAAATTGAATATTCTTCATCGTACTCCCTCGGGAGTTTAAAGGACAGTTCCTGTGGTCTCTCCCACACCGAGATGGAATCAGATAATGTCCCCAGCGGCAGTGTCACCAATACTGCACTATGGTTCTATGTAACCAAAAGAAAGGCCACGGCATCCCCGGAAGCCGATCGCAAGAAGGGCTCAAAGGTCCTAGCGAGCTCCAATGCAAAATCCAGACGTATATCTACGGATTCGTCAATGTCCACGGACTCCGATTCCTCTGGAGGCTCTATGGAGCCTGGAGAGATTAGGCGCTCGTCTGCAGCTGGTCCTGCACCATCCTCTGCTGCCAATAGCAACAGGTTTGCCCTGCTTGCTCCGCCATCAAAAACAGCAAGCGATCGCTCTCCCGAAGCGGAGCCACCCGTGGCTACTCCAACAGCCGCACCCAAACCTCCCAAAATACCCCCAATCTTTAAATCCAACGTGAGTGACATAACTGGCATGATCTCATTCGTCAAAGACAAAATCGGTGGAGAAGACTTCACTTACAAGGCGGGCAGAGAGGACCAGGTCCGTGTTATGACAACCAGCGCACAAGGATACACGAGTCTGGTAGCTGCTTTAGAATTGGGAAAAATGCCCTTCCATACATACCAGCTCAAGCAGGAGCGCGCTTACAGGGCAGTCATTCGCAGCCTGCATCATAGCACTCCCTTAAACTTCATCCGTGAGGAACTGGCAAAGAGGGGTCATAACGTGCGTCATCTTACCAATGCCAAACACCGACACTCCAAAAACCCGATGCCGATTTTCTTCATCGACCTAGAGCCAGCTGCCAACAACAAAGAGATCTTCGCAATAAAACGCCTGTGCAACGCCGTGGTAACCATCGAGCCGCCGAGGAAGAACAATGACGTTCCTCAATGCCACAAATGCCAGGAATTTAACCACACCCAAAACTTCTGTGGTAAAGGACGTAGGTGTGTCACATGCACCAGGGACCATGAGCCTGGAAAGTGTCCCAAGGACAAAGAGCAGCCTCCGGAATGCGTCAATTGCGGAGAAAACCCACCGCGTCTTACAGAGGATGTCGAGTCTATAAAGAGGCGAAAAAACAAAGGGAGCAAGGCCAAACACGCTCCGCTCCACGGATGCAGAATCGTGCTGCTCCTAACCTCTTCGTGCCACATAGCTTCCCGTCAAGCTACACCCAGCCAGGTATGTCCTACGCCGGAGTCACCAAAAACTCGGCCTCAGCAAGCGCTCCTGTGGAGAACAATCAGGCTCCTCCTCCGCCCCAGCATTGTGGCCCCACCATCGCTCATCTTGAGCAAATAATCCAGCTGCTCCAGGCCCAAATGGAGCAAATGACCATGATGATGAAAACACTCATGTCTTCACTATGCAAGTAGGACTAAAAATCGTACGTTGGAATGCAAACAGACTATGCAAAAGCAGGCCAGAAGTCGACCTGTACCTTAAAAGAAACAATGTCGACATCATGCTAGTATCGGAAACTCATCTCACTGACCAATCATTTTTCCACATCAACGGGTATGACCTTGTACGTGCCGATCACCCTAGTGGCAATGCCAGAGGAGGATCTGGCATCTTAATCAAGTCCAGGCTACAATACACTGTCAATCTACCACTCTGTCACCCATGGTTGCAGGCGTCATCCATCAGAATTGCAACCTCCATCGGCGACATTAACATCGCTTCCTGCTATGTCCCTCCCAGACATGCAGTCGACACACAGATGTTTCTGCAAAGCCTAAGCAGTTTTGGATCAAGGTTTCTGGCTGGCGGAGACTTCAATGCCAAGCACACTTGGTGGGGGTCCAGGCTCAATAATCCAAAAGGACTTGCACTCTTCCCATGCATTCACAGTCTTAACCTGACCACCCACTCGACAGGCCAACCAACATATTGGCCAACAGATCCAACGAAAAGCCCGGATGTTCTGGACTTCGCAATTACCAGAGGTTTAAACCACAGCAGCATCCACACAGAAGCTGAATTCGACCTACATTCTGATCACAGTGCTGTGAAGATCTGGGTAGGAACTTCAGTTAAGTCAATGAAACGCACAACCAGGCTGCTCAGGAAAAGCTCCAACATAGACTCCTTTAAAACTATGCTTGATGAGATCACTGAGCCCGACGCCCGCCTCAACACTGGAGTAGACATTGACGAAGCTGTAGAGAAGCTATCACGTAACATCTGCGAGGCCGCCCACGCATGCACGCCGCCAGTTAGAGCGAGTCAGCTCCATACACGACAAAGGGATATGTTTGCCTTCTGCGACGAAATCACAAATGCCCTGCGCGAGAAGAGACGCCTGCGACGTGTCTGGCACCACAGTCGCAACCCTCTTGACAAAACGGCTCTCAATCGTGCCACAAAGCATCTGAAATCGTTGTATTTCGTACATCGCAATGAAGCCACTGCCGAATATCTGAGGAATCTCGAGCCAAACCAACCAGATCACAATCTCTGGCAAGCCTGCAAGTACCTCAAAAGGCCAGCTGTGAGAAAAGTCCCAATACGAGGATCTAATGGCATGTGGTGCAAGACCAGTGAGGAGATGGCCGAAGAGTTTGCAACCCATCTGGAGAACACATTTACCCCTTTCAGCACGTGCAGCGCCGAAGATGTGGTCGCCAACTCCTCTTTCCTTGAGGCCCCATACCAAATGGCTCTCCCAATTGATCGAGTCACTCCAGAGGAAGTCAGGCTCGAAATTGACCGCCTTAAAGCGAAGAAAAGCCCAGGCTATGATGGCATCGACGCAGTCACCATCAAGTGCTTACCACAGTCAGCGATCCAGCTACTGGCCAATTTGTTTAACAGGATCTTTGATCTCTGCCACTTTCCCACCCAATGGAAGTGCGCAGAGATTGTAATGATTCCTAAACCTGGGAAACCCGAGAACGAAGTAACCTCGTATCGTCCGATCAGTTTGCTGGCAATACTCTCCAAGATATTCGAAAGAATATTTTTGGCCAGAGTGTTGCCACTACTGGACGAAGGTAACATGGTCCCTGAACACCAATTTGGCTTCCGACGACATCACGGCACCCCAGAACAATGCCACCGTATCGTTGGGAAGGTTGTCGGCTCCTTCGAAGACAAACTGTACACCTCCGCTGCCTTCTTGGACATCAAGCAGGCATTCGACCGTGTCTGGCACGACGGGCTTCTGCACAAGTTGAAGATGTTGCTACCTGCTCCCCACTTCATGGTTTTGAAGTCGTACCTCCAAGACAGACGCTTCTACATCAGATATGAAGGGACCATGTCCGAAATCAGGCGCGTCAATGCGGGCGTTCCACAGGGCAGTGTGCTGGGTCCTATTTTGTACACTCTGTACACCGCAGATATGCCAGTTCTGCAAGACGATCAGCTTCTAATCGCCACATACGCAGACGATACTGTGTTTCTCGCCTCTGCTTCAGAACCATCGGTAGCCTCGAGTCTCATCCAGGATCAATTCAACCTTCTGGAACCATGGTTGATCAGATGGAACATTTCTGTGAATGCGGAAAAGTCGCAGCACATCACATTCGCCACTCGAAGACTCAATTGCCCCCCAGTCAGCCTCCATGGCACGTGTCTTCCGAGCGCGGATTGTGTCAAATACCTGGGCCTCATCCTGGACCGGCGTTTGAAGTGGAAAGCCCATCTCAAAACTAAAAGGAAGCATTTAAACCTGAAGCTGTCCAAGATGCAGTGGCTACTCGGCAGGAAATCCCAGCTCAGCACATTCAACAAATTGCTACTATACAAGGCCATACTAAAGCCTGTATGGACCTACGGGATTCAGCTCTGGGGCACGGCGTCCGACTCAAATGTTGAAATCCTCCAACGTTTTCAAAACAAGCTACTCCGCAAAATTGTCGAAGCGCCCCCCTTTGTGCGCAATTCTATCATTCATAGAGACCTCAACATCCCATCCATCAAGAGCGAAATTCAAAGATACGGCACACGATAATGCTCCAGACTGGAAACCCACGAGAACACACTTGCCCTCAATCTGCTGGACAACAGCGCGCAGTCCAGGCGTCTTAAAAGATGCCATCCTCCTGACCTCCCCTTCAGACCAGAGCCGGACTGGTGAATCTACACTGTAGGCCCGATGCAGCTTCAAGTCATATTACCTGAAATAACTTTTCTAATGTAACATAACTGCTATAACACTCAATTGTATTCTTGACAATGTATTTTATTTAACTATCTGCCAAACAACCTAACTTTGCTGTACACTGACATATTATTTATTCCATTCCTCACATTTGCTTATTGTCCCCTTAGGATAGATCGCAAATAAATAAACAATATGAAAAATATGTATTTATATAAATACCATAAGACTTCATTATAATATATAAATAAATAGACATTGCCGATTATAAATGCATAAGACATATGTATTTAAGACTTGTACTGATATAACGTATGTCTGACCATGCACGACATCACTCCACCTAACTAGGTTTTGTGCCACACTTTCTCAAAATCGCCCATTTATGTGGATATGGATTTTCCCATACGATAAATGGGCGATATAGAATAAATTGAATTTTATATGATATAAGATATTCCATATGATATGGATTTTCCCATACGATAAATGGGCGATATAGAATAAATTTAATTTCATATGATATGAGATATTCCATATGATATGGATTTTCCCATACGATAAATGGGCGATATAGAATAAATTTAATTTCATATGATATGAAATATTCCATATGATATGGATTTTCCCATACGATAAATGGGCGATATAGAATAAATTTAATTTCATATGATATGAGATATTCCATATGATATAGATTATCCCATACGATAAATGGGCGATATAGAATAAATTTAATTTCATATGATATGATATTCCATATGATATGGATTTTCCCATACGACAAATGGGCGATATAGAATAAATTTAATTTCATATGATATGAGATATTCCATATGATATGGATTTTCCCATACGACAAATGGGCGATATAGAATAAATTTAATTTCATATGATATGAGATATTCCATATGATATGGATTTTCCCATACGATAAATGGGCGATATAGAATAAATTTAATTTCATATGATATGAGATATTCCATATGATATGGATTTTCCCATACGATAAATGGGCGATATAGAATAAATTTAATTTCATATGATATGAGATATTCCATATTATCTGTGCGTTCCCATACGATAAATGGGCAAAATTAATATTTTTAATAATGAGTAAAATTTATTTTACATTATGACGATCACAGTTGAATCCGCCGTTTTTGTTCTTTTAAGTTATATACATATATAACATTTATTTTTCTCTCCCATTTAATAAGGACAGTAGGAATCTCTTTAAATATATATATTGCGCAACTAAATAAATGACAATTCATTTGGCTACATTATGACGATCACAGTTGAATCCGCCGTTTTTGTTCTTTTAAGTTAGTATACATATATAACATTTATTTTTCTCTCCCATTTAATAAGGACAGTAGGAATCTCTTTAAATATATAAATTGCGTCACTTATTAAATGACAATTGATTTGGCTTCATTATGACGATCACAGTTGAGTCCGCCGTTTTTGTTCTTTTAAGTTATATACATACATAACATTTACTTTTCTCTCCCATTTAATAGGGACAGTAGGAATCACGACTTACGAAATACGATACGTCCGCCCCTTCTGCATTCATCAGGCCCAGCCGTATAAGTACATTATAATTACGTCACTAAAAATAAATGACGATAAATTTTCCTACATTATTAGAAAAAATACACTATTTATTATATGAAAGAAATACTCTCCCAATATAATAAAATTACAAAAGCGATTTAAAAATCGAATCATCAAGCAAAGGATAAGCTTCAGTGGATCGCAGTATGGCAGCTGCTCAACCACTTACAACACCTTGCCTGTTACAAAAGTCGTTTACAATTGATTCTAGGCTTTGTCATTGTATTAAATAATGTTTTAATAAGTAACTAGCGCGGCATCAGGTGATCGAAGATCCTCCCAATTTACTATGTTACAAATAACATTGGCATCACATCCATTGTCGTTTATAAAATAAACTTTTAATGGTTTAGAAGCCATACAATGCAAATTGCCGCTTATTTATCATTGCAGTCCAGCACGGATACGACCTTAGAGGCGTTCAGGCATAATCCAACGGACGTAGCGTCATACCACTGTTCGCTCGAACAAGTATTGTGCCATTGGTCCGTACCTGCGGTTACTCTCGTACTACGCAGGAATGCTGTCGCAACAACGTTTTGTCATTAGTAGGGTAAGACTAACCTGTCTCACGACGGTCTAAACAAAGCTCACGTTCCCTTGCATGGGTGAACAATCCAACGCTTGGTGAATTTTGCTTCACAATGATAGGAAGAGCCGACATCGAAGGATCAAAAAGCGACGTCGCTATGAACGCTTGGCCGCCACAAGCCAGTTATCCCTATGGTAACTTTTCTGACATCTCTTGTAAAAACTCTTTAAACCAAAAGGATCGATAGGCCGAGCTTTTGCTGTCCCTGTATGTACTGAACACCGAGATCAAGTCAGCATTTGCCCTTTTGCTCTATGTGTGGTTTCTGTCCGCACTGAGCTGGCCTTGGGACACCTCCGTTCTTATTTGAGAGATGTACCGCCCCAGTCAAACTCCCTACCTGGCAATGTCCTTGAATTGGATCATACCTGAGTAATTGGAGTTATACCAAATATTTCAAATTAAAAATACATAAATGGACTCTCTCATTAAAGAATTTGTTTGCGATTATATAACAAACTCGTGATACTTTGATCAAGAAGCTTGCATCAAAACCCAATACCATAAGATATAATAAATATATCCGTATAATGGCTAGGAAATGATACACGTTCCATTTAATCAAGTAAGTAAGGAAACAATAAGAGTAGTGGTATTTCATTGGCGATATCAAACACAAGGAATAATATCTCCCACTTATTCTACACCTCTTATGTCTCCTTACACTACCAGATTAGAGTCAAGCTCAAAAGGGTCTTCTTTCCCCGCTAATTATTCCAAGCCCGTTCCCTTGGCTGTGGTTTCGCTAGATAGTAGATAGGGACATGAAGTCGAGTTTATATAACGTGGCATGTACCCATTAATAGCGTTTAAAACCACGGTACTCTAATATGCCACATAGGTGACAAATAGTACAGCGGGTCAAAACAATGCGTCAACCAACGCCCTTCAGAGATGCTGCTTTTGCAGCATCTCGTCAGTGCCTATTGAATGCCATGCTGCCGGACATGACATTCCCCCTGGGTAAGGAGCGAGGCCCATCTAAAACCTCTGCTGGTCTTTGGGTACAGCACCCGGTTGTATAACGCAACTCCACGCTGAGTCAATGACTCTCCCCGCATTCGGGTATCAAACCACAACCACTACGATCTCCCACAAGGGGGCCAACCACTAATTGGGCTAGCTTTGGGCCACTAGCCCATCCCGTAGTACCGAATTACAGCTTCGGTCGGCTGTTCGCAGTCAGAGACTACTAGCCATATGTGTCCTAGGCAACACGGAATGGATCGTCCTTGACTCCCCCCTCATGGGGTTCGTCTACCAGATATGCAGCTTTGGCGGGCTGTTCGCAGTCAGAGACTACTAGCCATTTTAGTTCAACACGAACATGGAATGGATCATCCCCGACTAGCCCCTCATGGGGTTCGTCTACCAGATTTGCAGCTTTGGCGGGCTGTTCGCAGTCGAAACTACTAGCCATTTTTGTTCACCTGAACAAGGAATGGATCATCCCCGAGTCACCCCGATGGGGGTTCATCTGCCAGACTAAAGCGCTCTGGTGCGGCTTTGCAGTGTGTGTGAGGTACTGCTACCAGTTTTGGCCCGTCCGACCCGGCACTGGTTGATCCTGTGTCATTCCTCGCCGCCTTTTAAACGCCGCTCGCGCAAATAATTCCAACATCTGGAGCTGCTCCAGTGTGTCCAGGACCCGGGAAAAGTCCCAACGGGTATCCTCCCTTCGAACACCAAGTCCATCGATGTCTCGCAAATCTGTGTAGAGTGGGCAAGCCACAAGCATGTGCTGCCAGTCTTCGCACTGCGCACCACATTCACATGTGGGCGTCCGACTTAGACGTCTCTCATACAAAAATGCGTTCAGCGATCCATGGCAGTCAATAAGAATCCAGCGTGAAGTCCAAAACCAAAGTCCTTCCGGCTGAAGACGAAGCATGCGTCCGGGATAAACTCATGAGTCGGTCGACCGCACTCATCGTCATCCCACCTGCGTTGCCACTCGCAGCACATACGTTCGTCCAGCATCGCCTTCATCTGCCTCCGATCCAGATTTGCTACGTCCAGACCGAACAGCCAATCGCCTTCCTCCAACGGGTGGGAATGCTTCACCTTGTACCTAATTGCCAGTTGCTTGGCAACCAAGTCCAATGGGGGGGCTCCAGCAAGCACCTGCAGTGCCACAGTGGACACTGTACGGCATACCGGCAGGCATCCTAAGAGCATGACTCTCTGGCAAGAGTAGAGGTGCCTCCTGGCTACCATCGTACTCTTAACCGCGGAATACCACACTGAGGCACCAAATAGCGCACAAGGCACCATGAGTCCAGCATACACAGTGCGTCTGGATCGGGGACTGAGACCCCAGTCGACCCTCAGAACGCGACTGAGTGCACCGCTGACTCCAGCCAACTTACCGCGTAATCCTGCGATGTGCGGCTGAAAATTAAGCCGCTCGCCGACTGTGATGCCCAGGTATCGGTACTGAGTTACATATTGTAGGAATGCTCCTGCAAACTCTACAGAGGGTGGCCTACAATCGGCCAATCTCCCTTTCAGTAACATCATTGCCGTCTTGCTGGTCGAAACCGAAACTCCGACTTCAGCTCCCCAAGCTCCCACGACGGACATCAGCTCCTTTGTACGACGTTCCAGCTCGGCTCTCGACCTTCCCTCGACGAGGACCAACAGATCGTCTGCATACGCACTGAATACGCACAGGGGCTCCAAGCGTTGGAGCAGCACATCCATCATAGTGTTCCAAATAAATGGTCCACTGATGGATCCCTGCGGACATCCTTGATTGACATCCACGTCAACCTCTCCGAATCTGCTGGTCATCCTCGCTTTTCTGCCACTGAAGAAGCTTCTCCATAAGCTGGCTTCCTGGCATCCCGCGTCGATCAAGCGGCGCATCACAGCGCTCCACTCGACATTGTCGAAGGCACCCTTGAAATCCACGAATAGACCCAACACGTATACCGCCTGGCTGGCGGCAACGCTGGGTCATCGCGATGTTCTCCAACGAAGTTCCGCCAATGATCCTCCTTCGTCTTCAGGATGAGCTTCTTGAACTCGCGGACAACCGTCCGCAGATGAGTTGCCAGATACTGCGCAGTTTCGTTCCCTCTGCGCCTAGCATCCTGAAGCCTCCGCCTAAGTCTCCTGACTTCATGACGTTTTGTACTCAGTTCGGTGGTCCACCACTTCACCTTTCCAGCGGCTCGCGACGTTCTACGACCTAACACCCTGTCGCACGTAGACTGTACGGCAAGGCGTAGCGCAGACACCGAGGAGTCCAACGGCGACATCCTGATGTACTCCAACCGAAGGTGCTCCCGAATTTCCTCTACCAGTTTAGAGTCGAACAACCGCCAGTTAGCATTCCTGAGCTTCCAGGACGGCACAGGAGCATATGTGCTCTCAACTGTGTCTGGGGAAGGCGTCACCACAACGGTGATAATGTTGTGGTCGCTCATCTCCCACTCGTCCACACTCCAGTCATACGCGGCCCACGCAGACGCTGCTTCGCTAACGATTGTTACGTCAATATCGCTTTGTCCACGGCGATTATCGAACGTGTACACCTCGCTGAATCTGTTGACGACTCCGGCTCGGCTTGCGAGAATCCTATCCTCTAGCTGCTCACCCCGTCTGTAGTTCAGCTGGCCACGATAGCTATCGTAGCGTTTACTGAACGACATCGGAGATACAGCGTTCGCATCTAGGCAGAGGATGACCGGAGTACTGCTCGCCAGTAACAGTATGGCATCTATGTACTGGAAAAATCCCGTCAACTCAGCATGTGCATGGCAGTATAGAGAGGTCAGGTCAATAGAGCCAAATTTACCCGTTACCCTCACGCATACTCCAGCCTCGGTGATTAGCGACTCGACCGGCAGGCAGATGGCATCTGGATCGTCGATGATGACAGCAGAGTTCCTTCGGTGTCCCTCGAAGATTCGACTACCGAAAATTTTCATCCCGGCTGGGAATCCAATTAATCGGCCCTCCGAGTCTGTGTGGGGCTCCTGCAGCAACGCAAAGGGGTGGCCGAAACCGCGCATACGCACACCAACATCGATGCACGCAACGCGACCCCGACCACAATTGGTTTGGATGAAGCTAAACATGGTTAGTGCTTAGCTGCAAACCTTGCCTCCTTCGCAGCGAACATTGGACAGTCCATAGAGAGCATCAGATGCCCCGATGGCCTTCCATTAAAGCGGCAATTCCGGCAGTCCACCGGATTCTCGCACTTCCAAGTCTTGTGGCCCTTCTGACCACATCGGAAGCATGTCGCTTCTGTTGCTCTACACTGGGCCACCTTGTGGTCGTAGCCTCCGCATCTGTGGCATACATGGTTCCTTACGATCCAGCGGAACCTGTAGCTGAACCACTTGATGTAAAAGCGGTCACAACCTTCCAGCAAGGGCGCAACTGAGTCGTCTACCTCAATGGAGACGTTCACTTTCTTGCCTTCTTCTGCTTCCCATGGCTTTGACACCATGTGTACTGCCCTCTTAAAGGACTCTACTGTCATCTTCTTGGTGAAATTGCCTTCATATAACTGCTGCATGAAGACCTCCGGGGTGAGTAGACTGTCCACGTCCATCACCCTGAGGGAAGGTCTTGCCGCCTTCTTCTGCTGAACATTCAGTCCAACTTCTGCGAACTTCGTATTCGCTACCACCCGCTTTATTTCGCTAACCGACGGCGTGCGGATAACAGCGCCTCCGCTCCTGAGTTCGCGTACCTCATGTACACGCACTCCCAGCGTCGGTGCGACCTTCTTCATCACCCGTTCGGCCACTTGCTTACTGGACACGTTCGGGTCCCGACTCGTGACCACCGCGGACCACGTCTCAGCTGGCTTGCTAATCCGTGGTGCGGCGACCGGCACCCCGGGGACGGGGACAACGGCAGCAGCTCTGGCGGTGACCGCGGGGAAGGCAGCGTGGTATGCAGCAGTGTGCATGGCCACGGGTGTAGCAACGGGGGTGGTGGGCGGCTGGTGGGCCTTCTTCTCCCGCTTTCCGACGACACGCGTCATTTCTGCGCCCGATTCGTCCATGGTGGTATCACTACCGGTGACATCCATGGATTCCGCGGCCGATTCCACGCACGACGCAGCGCTGCGGGCGCTCTCAACAGCGCTGGAAGCGCTCATCACGCTGATGGCACTTCCACTACGCTTCATGGAACCGTCCATGACGACGGCTCTTCACGATTTGTTCGTGTCACGAGAAAATTCGAAAATTCTCACGTGTCACGCACGAACTATCGTATACACGCACGAACAATCGGCTCACGCACGAGTCCGATCACGCACGCCGAAAAATGCACTCGGCCCTTTTAGCGAGGGCACACTGTACTTTCACTCTTCTCGAGTGTCCACTGTACTGGAGCACGTGCTCACACACACACTCGCACTGTCACTCACACGTACAGGCACAACTGGCAAACAAGTTACCGTTGGTTAGCGCACTAAACCACTTGTTTACTACAAGTGTGCACTTCACCGTTTCAATCGCTGTTTCTGTTTTGCACTTTTCACTGTTTGTTTTGCGTTCGATATTCGCAATTGACACTACTGCGACACAACCGCACGCTTCAACAGTCCAAACAAGACTGAGTAGATAGGGACAATGTAGTCAATTTATTTTACGTGGTATGTACCCATTAATAGGGTTTAAAACCACGGCACTCAAATAAGTCACAAGACAAATAGTACACGTGACGATACGATGCGTCGCCAAACGCCCGTTTGAAAACTGTTTTTGCAGAATTTCTCCAGTGCCAGTTGAATGCCATGTTGGTCGGACATGACATTCCCCCTTGGGTGGGGCGAGGCCGACCTAAAACCTCTGCTGGTCTTTGGGTGCAGCACCCGGTTGTATAAAGCAACTCCACTCTTGAATTATTCAATTCATCCCCGCATTTGGGTATCAAACCACAGCCACTACGATCTCCCACAAGGGGGCCAACCACAAAGGGCTAGTGGGCAAACTAGCCCATCCCGTAGTACCGAATCACAGTTCCGGTCGGCTGTTCGCAGTCGAAACTACTAACCATTTTTGTCACCGCCAAACAGGAAATGGGTAAACCCCGCCGCTCGAATTAGCTACTGCTGAAAATTTCAACAGCACCCAGGAAGCACCAGTCGACTTGACTTGAATCACGACTTATGAATCACGGTACATCTGCCCCTTCTGCGATCATCAAGCCCAGCTTCCCAGTAGATAGGGACAGTAGGAATCTCGTTAATCCATTCATGCGCGTCACTAATTAGATGACGAGGCATTTGGCTATTTTTTTTTTTTTTTTTTTGATCGCTGAGGAAGGAAATCTTCAAAGATACGAGCAACCAACTACTGGACAATCTCGCATGCACGATTCCCTGCGTCATCGGAACAATGAAGTTCCACAGTGCCTACGTACTAAAACCACCTCTATCGCCGTGCGATTTTTGTACCTTTTTAGATATTATGCCAAGGTAGCAGGCAACGTATAGAGATGCTAGAGTTCAATACACCTAGCTTCGATTGTACCCAGCACAGTACATAAAATATTTAAAAGACGTCACCCCGCCAGTGACTGCTCTGACGCTAATGATATTGGTATCACTAGCGATGAGGAGATCTTTTCCAATCAATCGTTTTACCGACTGACCACTCCAGATTCCTCTCCAGTTGAGTATAACGGAGTGAAACTCGATGTCACCTGTCGCTCCGAAAGATCGCCGCATTTGTGATCTTATGTCAGCTCTGTCGTACCTTTCGACTTTGCGCTGATGCGCTTGGTCTAAGGAATGTCCGTCTGTCACAACCTGAACGTCTATCACATACATGTGATTTTGTCGGATTCCCACCAGGTCCGGTTTATGTAAGCCCGAGTCGCATTGCAGACTTGGTTCGACATGGACAACGCAGCCTCTGCCTTCAAGTCCCCGCTTGACGGCATTCACCACGCTGTTGTGTCTAGCTACCCGCCTCCCATGCGTACGATAGCATTTCTGCAAGATGTGCTTTGTTGTTTCGGGAGCATCACATCCTGCACGACACCGTCTCTCCAATTCGTGCCTTCCCCTCGTCGTACGAGACTTAGAGGGTAGGGCATTTATCCGCAATTTGACACCGTGCAAATATTCCTTTCCTGTTAGCAAGCGCGTGGGCTGACTCACCCATCCATGTTGCGGCCCATAATGACCTGCTTCACGGAGACCGCAACCATCAACAGACATGTACAACCTGTTTGCAAAGTACGAGTCAAACTCTGGACGCGAACCTAGTTCCATATCCTCCGCCTTTAATCTATCTCGAGCCCTCTGCAATTCGTCGTCAATGAAAGAGCTAGCTACCTCGGATTGCTCGAGGTGGGGCCATTTTATATTGCTCAATCGCTTCAGACGCAGCATTGGTGCTATCCATCTAATTGATGGGATCCCGAGACCCCCATAAATGTGGGGGGAGTGATAGAAAGCAGTAGGTACATCCAGTGGTAGATCTAACCATCTCCTAACGAATTGCCGTACCAATCTGTCACATTTTCTTAAGACGCCTATCCTCACACTCCCAAGTGTTAGTTGGTGATAGAGTTATGGGATAAGGACAGTCCTAAGTGCAAACAACTTCTGTTGAGGTTTCAAGGGGGCTCTTGTTAATCTTAACAGCTTCGGACCGAGGTCGTCAGCTGGACTATACCGAGCCCGCCCATCCGCAGTGAACCGGATACCCAAATACTTCCACTCTTCAGTACGTTTAAATGAAGGACACTCACGCTCCCCTACACAAAAGCTCCGCCGTTCAACGTCAGTACACTTCTGCTTGGCTTGCCCCTTTATACTGATAGTGAAACACTTGTCAGAATTAAGGGTGAGTCCTACGGAGGCTAGGAAGCCTACCGTAGTATCCAACAATTTTTGAAGCCCCATCGGAGTTTCCGCAAATAGCACCAGATCATCCGCGAACGCTGCCGCGCTTGTTATGGTATTTCCGACTTTGGCACCAATCTCTTTGGGGTAGGACCTAAGTAACCTATCAATGATAAGATTAAAAAGAATTGGAGACAGGGGATCACCTTGCTTAACGCCACTTGCAGGTATAAACACCTCTGAACTCCAACCTGCCCCATTGAGGGAGGTTCCGCCGCCCTTATACTGTTCTGCTATAAAGCTGACAAAATTTGCTGGAGCACCATAAGCCTGTAAAGTCTTGATAATGGCCTGGTG
The DNA here is from genome assembly GCA_018152135.1 of Drosophila paulistorum. Lineage (NCBI taxonomy): Eukaryota > Metazoa > Arthropoda > Insecta > Diptera > Drosophilidae > Drosophila > Drosophila paulistorum. The sequence goes on from JAECXG010000536.1 coordinate 46,372, forward strand.
TGATACTGAGTCAAACGCCTTGCTGACATCCACTGTCGCAAGGTAACATGACTTCCACCTTTTATGATGCTCCCTCAAAATGAGATCAACCAACGTCGCATTATCAGCACACCCATCGGTAGGTAGGAAACCGCGCTGCCTTGGATCCCAACTGACTTTAGAAGCCAACCGAGAAGCCAGAACAGCGTTTAGTTGCCTGACCAGAACTGAGGGGACTGTTATTGGACGAAAGTCTTGCGGTCGATTTGCCTTCACAGTCTTCGGAATGAAGATAGTTCTGGCCAGCCGGGTAGAGTATGGTAATTTGCCGCACCAGAGAATTAGGTTCATTATGCGTAACATAATGCCCGAGGCTACACTCCTAGCTGTTCTTGGAGTGACACCGTCAGGACCCGGAGAGCTTGACAACTTTAACTTATTTTCCCTCAGGTCGCGTAGCGTTATTGCTGACCAAACCGTCTCAAGCGAATGTTCCATACGGAATCTTGTGTTATCGCAAGAGCATGTGCTGGGATTTGTCATTATTTGTTTCCAATAGGGCTCCATTATCTCTTGGTTTGGCATAACCGACTCATCTGTTCCATCATGCAAGGATCTAATGCATCTCCCGGTATTCTTATCCCAACGACGCTAAACCTGTGCGTACTCTTGTTGTCTTAACTGTCTCCTGGTTTGATGTCTACGCAAATTGCGTGGACGGATGTTATGTGGTTCATTTGGTGATGGAAATATATCCAGGAGATAGTTGGATAAGCATTGGAGAGTGGTTTCCTTCCCTGCGGTCTGCGCACTATCTACGATAGATTGCAGGACCTGGGCTCTCCACCGGGGATTACATTCTACAGGGCGATAGCCCTACAGTATCCGCAAGATTTCCCAGTTCGACTGTTCTTCTGATGGATTGATTGGTCGCGCTTTTGACGATGATACTTGGTGGTGTCGCTCGATTAAATTAGGGCGACGCTGTGAGGTATTTGAGTCCAACGCTTCTGGGGTGGGAGTGGATTGCCCTCTTATCTGCTCCAGTTTTGCCTTATATTCACCCCTCTTCCGAAAACATTTGATTGCTTCGGAGCTACGGTGAGTAAATACTTCCGCTAGCTTTTTATTAGGAAATCTCAAATTACCACTTGCTTCGAGCTCCACCTCCTTTCTCGCCATCATCCACGCTTCTTCCTCCTCCATCGGAGTTTTACATCTTCACGCTGACGTTGCGTATCTAATTCGTCTTTGTGTTGATGTGACATATGTACACCGAGCCCTCTTTTAGTACTGAAGAGGCGCCCACATACTGTACAGGAAACCTCTCCACCGAGGTTTACCACTGCTATAGCCTCTCCTGGTTGGTCCCCAGGACTGTTTGTCACTGAGGTATTATTTGTGATATTTCTCCGAGGCACAGTATTTCTTTCTTGACCAACGTTTCTTGGCTCAGGGGGCCGGTAACCCCAAGAGTTGCTTCGCCGCTCGAATTAGCTACTGATGAGACCTAGAGATTAGGAACTCAACAGCACCCGGGACACACCACGAGGAGGTTCCGAGTCGACTTGATCAGACTTACGACTTATGAATTACAGTGCTCCGTAGAACACCCCTTCTGCGTACATCAGACCCTGTATCCCTGGTGTCAGAAGTGGGAGAGTCATAGTTACTCCCGCCGTTGACCCGCGCTTACTTGAATTTCTTCACTTTGACATTCAGAGCACTGGGCAGAAATCACATTGTGTCAACACCCGCTAGGGCTATCACAATGCTTTGTTTTAATTAGACAGTCGGATTCCCCAAGTCCGTGCCAGTTCTGAATTGATTGTTAATTGATAATCGTTATAATTTAAAAGAACTAATTAAAATTAATTAGTATTCTTAAAAATTTTAGCAAGAAAGTTCCACAATTGGCTACGTAACTAACTATACGGGGAACAAATAACTATCATAAATGATAGAAACTCTATTTACCCAGAACGAGCACATAAACCATGTTATTGTTTCCCAATCAAGCCCGACTATCTCAATCTTCAGAGCCAATCCTTATCCCGAAGTTACGGATCTAATTTGCCGACTTTCCTTACCTACATTATTCTATCGACTAGAGACTCTTCACCTTGGAGACCAGCTGCGGATATTGGTACGGCCTGTTGAGAAGTTTGCGTATCCCCACCATAAATTTTCAAGGTCCGAGGAGAAAATATCGACACAACAGTATATGTCATGCTCTTCTAGCCCATCTACCATATCTCTCTGCGAAAGACTTCCATGGTAGTACGGCTATAAAACAGAAAAGAAAACTCTTCCGATACCTCTCGACGGCTTCTTTATGGTCGTTCCTATTACCAGGATGAGCACGAGGCCCATATTTAATAACAAACGGATACTCAACAGGTTACGGAATTGGAACCGTATTCCCTTTCGTTCAAAATTATTCAAGTGTTTTATTTATATATTATTTCAATTGACATTTTTAAAACTTGAAAATTTTCGGCTTTCGCCTTGAACTTAGGACCGACTAACTCGTGATCAACCACTGTTCACACGAAACCCTTCTCCACTTCAGTCCTCCAAGGTCTCATTCGATTATTTGCTACTACCACCAAGATCTGTACCAATGGCGGCTTCATGCAGGCTTACGCCAAACACTTCTAAGCACACCATTGTACCTTCCTACTCACTAAAGTTTCAAAATTTATATTATAAATAACATAAATCATCTACTTTAGCGGTAATGTATAGGTATACAACTTAAGCGCCATCCATTTTAAGGGCTAGTTGCTTCGGCAGGTGAGTTGTTACACACTCCTTAGCGGATTTCGACTTCCATGATCACCGTCCTGCTGTTTTAAGCAACCAACGCCTTTCATGGTTTCTGTATGAGTTATTAATTTGGGCACCGTAACATTACGTTTGGTTCATCCCACAGCGCCAGTTCTGCTTACCAAAAAGTGGCCCACTGGGCACAATATATCATAACCTTAAACTTCATATCAAGAAAGTTAAGGTTCTTACCCATTTAAAGTTTGAGAATAGGTTAAGATCGTTTCGACCCTAAGGCCTCTAATCATTCGCTTTACCAGATAAGATTATTTTATATAACATTTCAATGCACCAGCTATCCTGAGGGAAACTTCGGAAGGAACCAGCTACTAGATGGTTCGATTGGTCTTTCGCCCCTATACTCAATTCTGACAATCGATTTGCACGTCAGAACTGTTTCGGTCTTCCATCAGGGTTTCCCTGACTTCAACCTGATCAAGTATAGTTCACCATCTTTCGGGTCACAGAATATATGCTCAAGGTACGTTCCAGTTAGAGGTATAAATAATATAAATATCATTATACATAAATATATAACTATTAACGCACTGTATTCATATAAATCTATCAACACTTTATCAAATTAATGACATTTATTCTATGTTAAAATGCAAGCAAAATAATTTAAATAAACTATAAGTCATATTTTATGATAAATTTGGTTCATGTTATTGAACAATGTCCTTATATGGAAAAAATGCACACTATTATTATAATATTATTGAAATATTACAACTCTAATGATGAATTTTCCATAATGGATATTCAGGTTCATCGGGCTTAACCTCTAAGCAGTTTCACGTACTATTTAACTCTCTATTCAGAGTTCTTTTCAACTTTCCCTCACGGTACTTGTTTACTATCGGTCTCATGGTTATATTTAGTTTTAGATGGAGTTTACCACCCACTTAGTGCTGCACTATCAAGCAACACGACTCTTTGGAAACACCATCTAGTAATCATTAACGTTATACGGGCCTGGCACCCTCTATGGGTAAATGGCCTCATTTAAGAAGGACTTAAATCGTTAATTTCTCATACTAGAATATTGATGCTCCATACACTGCATCTCACATTTGCCATAAAGACAAAGTGACTTAGTGCTGAACTATTTTCTTTTCGCTCGCCGCTACTAAGAAAATCCTTGTTAGTTTCTTTTCCTCCCCTAATTAATATGCTTAAATTCAGGGGGTAGTCCCATATGAGTTGAGGTTGTATATACACATAAATATATTATTTAATGTATTAAAAACCATTGTAAATTTCCCCTTTTAGTGAAGAATAATATTATAACATAATTATTTTTTCATTTCATATCATTAATAAGAGGCAATTCTAGATGAAAATTTTATATATTTTTTATGCTAGACATTCCTCAGTATCATTTGATATTTGATTGAAATTATACATCTTCCTTTTTCTCATACATATGAGAGCCAATGTGTTTCAATTACTATTAATATTATGAATATAAATAAATATATCCAATAATATACCATATGCTTCAACATTTCGTAAAATACTAAAACAACTTATTTAGCATAGTCTTACAACCCTCAACCATATGTAGTCCAAGCAGCACTCTAAAATTAATTAAAGTACCATAACAGCATGGACTGCGATATGCGTTCAAAATGTCGATGTTCATGTGTCCTGCAGTTCACACGATGACGCCCAGTTTGCTGCGTTCTTCATCGACCCATGAGCCGAGTGATCCACCGCTTAGAGTGATTAATAAATTGTTTGTTTATTTCATTACGTCAATAATATTTTTATTGAAAGAAATTACAAATGCACCATTTTACTGGCATATATCAATTCCTTCAATAAAATCAAACCCCAAACGAATGCTGCGAAATGTCTTAGTGTTAAGCGATCAAAATTTACGTTAAACATTAACCTTAAAAGCAGGAACAACATTGTACATTTGAGATGTTACTTTAACCATTGTATGACCAAACCAATAATGGCCAATACAATACGCAACGCCTGTATATTATGGTACATATACACGCAGATAAATAAAGATATACAAAAATCAATTTCAAACTCGGATCGGAATACATAATTTTTATTTATGGGTTGCCAAGCCATATAAAGAGCTGAATATCTTTCTACCGTCAACAATTGTTATATATTTTATACTCTTTTTCTTCTTCTTCTTTATTTCAATAATTTGATTAAACATGCTTCTCATCTTCAATTTCATTTTCATTTCATATATCTTATATTAATTTGGTATTTATTTATTTTAATAACGGTTGGAAAATACAATAATGATCTTTCCGCAGGTTCACCTACGGAAACCTTGTTACGACTTTTACTTCCTCTAAATAATCAAGTTCGACCAACTTTTGCGAAACAACCGTAACACACAAGGCGTCACAGTGATCACGTCCGGAGACCTCACTAAATAATTCAATCGGTAGTAGCGACGTTTGTATGGGAGCTATATGATATAGTGGTCCGATCCGGCTGAATCCGAAATATATAACGCCTGCAGTATATACAAGCATACGTGCAAAATTTCAGCTCTGTAGCTCTTACGGTCTCGGAGGAGTTCGCGTTGATCCAGACGGACGGACGGACGGAGGGACGGACGGACGGACGTACGGGCGGACGGACGGACATGGCTATTTGAACTCGTCTCGTCGTGCTGATTAAGATTATATATACTTTATATGGTCTGAGATGCTTCGTTCTATGCGTTGCACACTTCTGACCAAAATTAATATACCCTTTTTGCAAGGATATAAAAAAACTTGACATTATTTTGTAAGCGATCAAAATTTACGTTAAACAACCGCGCAACTGCGTTTGAAGCCTGCTTTAAGCACTCTAATTTGTTCAAAGTAATTGTACCGGCACACAAAAACACTCGATGAAGAGCACTTATGTAGGTTTTTAAATAGGAGGAATATATAAAAAAATACAAGAACTTAATTACATATAAGAACCCCACCGATAATACGCTTACGTAAAGGTATAGTACTAACTACAAATGTATGTTGTACTACCCGTATGAAGCACAAGTTCAACTACGAACGTTTTAACCGCAACAACTTTAATATACGCTATTGGAGCTGGAATTACCGCGGCTGCTGGCACCAGACTTGCCCTCCAATTGGTCCTTGTTAAAGGATTTAAAGTGTACTCATTCCAATTACAGGGCCTCGGATATGAGTCCTGTATTGTTATTTTTCGTCACTACCTCCCCGAGCTGGGAGTGGGTAATTTACGCGCCTGCTGCCTTCCTTAGATGTGGTAGCCGTTTCTCAGGCTCCCTCTCCGGAATCGAACCCTGATTCCCCGTTACCCGTTGCAACCATGGTAGTCCTAGATACTACCATCAAAAGTTGATAGGGCAGACATTTGAAAGATCTGTCGTCGGTACAAGACCATACGATCTGCATGTTATCTAGAGTTCAACCAATATAACGATCAAATGATCGCTTGGTTTTAGTCTAATAAAAGCACACGTCCCAGAAGGTCCGTGTTTTAATTGCATGTATTAGCTCTAGAATTACCACAGTTATCCAAGTAACTGTTAACGATCTAAGGAACCATAACTGATACAATGAGCCTTTTGCGGTTTCACTTTTAATTCGTGTGTACTTAGACATGCATGGCTTAATCTTTGAGACAAGCATATAACTACTGGCAGGATCAACCAGAATAATGTTATTCTTTAATGTGTTATTAAAAACATAATTATATGATTATTAACAAAACACATCTATATATTTAAAGATACTTGACAACATGATATACTTTTGAATAAAATAAATATATTGTTTTTGGTAAGTTTTACGAATACGGCCATAATTTAATAGCGTTCATTTTCGTTTTTCATTAATTGAATATATATATTTAATAATTTTTTTCAAAAATATCTTTATTTTTACACTTACAAAATATATAATCACATTTGTTTTAATTTTGTTTATTTCGAAAGAAAATAAACATTTGTATTTTGATATTAAATTTAAAATTTAATTTCAATTTGACATTTAAAGAGTGAAAATTATATATCAAGCAAAACCATCATTCACATTAAGTGTGATGAGTGTATTATAATTATAAGAAATGAATTTAATAATAATAAATTGATTTTAAAAAAGTAAAATTTTGCTCTATATACTTGACAAATTATTTAAGTTGCAAACAAAACAAGATTTATGATGCAATGCTTATTCAAAAATCCTTCTCATATAAAAGGCGAATAAAGATTACGAACAAACTAACTAAACTATGAACTAATTTAATGCCCATAATTTTATTCCAATATTAACGATAAATCCAAATATAACCAGTAAGTAAACTTCAGCAGAGAGAACGGCTCCTAAGATCGTTTCATCATACACCTTAATATACTTCGGTGGTAGGCTCTGTCATTATCTTTTTTACTTGACATATTAACGTTGAATTAGAGCAAACTTCAACATGACTAAACAACCACTGCCCATCATAAGTAGGTTTTGTGCCACACTTTCTCAAAATCGCCCATTTATGTTTGAAGGTACCACTCAACAATAAATTTACATATGTATTTTTATAAATACCATAAGACTTCATTATAATATATAAATAAATAGACATTGCCGACTATAAATGCATAAGACATATGCATTTAAGACTTGTACTGATATCACATATGTCTGACCATGCTCGACATCACACCACCTAAGTAGGTTTTGTGCCACACTTTCTCAAAATCGCCCATTTATGTTTGAAGGTACCACCCAATAATAATTTTACATATGTATTTTTATAAATACCATAAGACTTCATTATAATATATAAATAAATAGACATTGCCGATTATAAATGCATAAGACATATGTATTTAAGAGTTGTACTAATATAACATATGTCTGACCATGCTCGACATCACACCACCTAAGTAGGTTTTGTGCCACACTTTCTCAAAATCGCCCATTTATGTTTGAAGGTACCACTCTACAATAAATTTACATATGTATTTTTATAAATACCATAAGACTTCATTATAATATATAAATAAATAGACATTGCCGATTATAAATGCATAAGACATATGTATTAAAGACTTGTACTGATATAACATATGTCTGACCATGCTCGACATCACACCACCTAAGTAGGTTTTGTGCCACACTTTTCTAAAATCGCCCATTTATGTGGATATGGATTTTCCCATACGATAAATGGGCTATATAAAATCCGTCATGACATATTTCCAAATGATATGAAATATTCATACGGTATGCATATTTCCACATGATATGTGTGTTTTCCCATACGATAAATGGGCAAAAGTAATATTTTTAATATTGAGTAAAAATTTTTTTTTATATATAATTGGGCGATATCGAATAAATTTAATTTCATATGATATGAGATATTCCATATGATATGGATTTTCCCATACGATAAATGGGCGATATAAAATCCGTCATGACATATTTCCATATGATATGAAATATTCATACGGTATGCATATTTCTATATGATATGTGTGTTTTCCCATACGATAAATGGGCAAAATTAATACTGTTAATATTGAGTAAAATTTTTTTTTTTATATAATTGGGCGATATTAAATAAATTTAATTTCATATGATATGAGACATGAGATCATTTTATCGTTGTGACTGTCGAAGTGTACGGACGTCTAGAGCGCTGAGCAACATAAGTCAACAGCATTTCAACATATAAAAAAAAAAAATTAAATAAATAAATAAATAAAAAAAAAAAAAAAAAAAAAAAAAAAAAATATACTACCCCAAATACTACTCAAAGCACCACATACTCCCTCGGGAGTTTAAAGGACAGTTCCTGTAGTCTCTTCCATACCGAGATGGAATCTGATAATGTCCCCAGCGGCAGTGCCACCAATACTGCACCATGGTTCTATGTAACCAAAAGAAAGGCCACGGCATCCCCGGAAGCCGATCGCAAGAAGGGCTCAAAGGTCCTAGCAAGCTCCAATGCCAAATCCAGACGTATATCTACGGATTCGTCAATGTCCACGGGCTCCGATTCCTCAGGAGGCTCTATGGAGCCTGGAGAGATTAAACGCTCGTCTGCAGCTGGTCCTGCACCATCCTCTGCTGCCAACAGCAACAGGTTTGCCCTGCTTGCTCCGCCATCAAACCCAGCAAGCGATCGCTCTCTTGAAGCGGAGCCATCCGCGGCTACTCCAACAGCCGCACCCAAACCTCCCAAAATACCCCCCATCTTTATCTCCAACGTGAGTGACATAACTGGCATGATCTCATTCGTCAAAGACAAAATCGGTGGAGACGACTTCGTGTTATGACAACCAGCGAACAAGGATACAGGAGTCTGGTAGCTGCTTTAGAGTTGGGAAAAATGCCCTTCCACACATACCAGCTCAAGCAGGAGCGCGCTTACAGGGCAGTCATTCGCAGCCTGCATCATAGCACCCCGTTAAACTTCATCCGGGAAGAACTGACAAAGCTGGGACATAACGTGCGCCACCTTACAAACGCCAAACACCGGCACTCCAAAAACCCGATGCCAATCTTCTTCATTGATCTTGAGCCTGCCTCGAACAATAAGGAAATTTTTCAATCAAACGTCTCTGCAATGCTGTGGTAACCGTCGAACCGCCGAGAAAAAATAACGACGTTCCTCAATGCCATAAATGCCAAGAGTTTAACCACACGCAAAACTTTTGTGGTAAGTTGCGTAGGTGCGTCAAATGTACCAAAGACCACGAACCAGGCAAGTGCACCAAGGACAACAAGCAGCCCCCGGAATACGTAAACTGCGGGGAAAGCCACGCCGCATCGTACAGAGGATGTCGTGTGTACAAAGAGGCGAAAAAATTACGGGAGCAAGGTCACGCACGCTCCGGACCACGCATGCAGAATCGAGCTGCACCGACTCCCTTCATGCCTCATAGCTTCCCGTCTAGCTTCATCCAGCCCGGAATGTCCTATGCCGGAGTGACTAAAAACTCGGCCTCAGCAAGTATCCCCGCTGAAAACACTAATGCTCCTCCACCATTGCAGCAGGGAGGCCCTACCGTTGCTCATATTGAGCAAATCATCAAACTTCTTCAGGCCCAAATGGAGCAGATGACCAAAATGATGGTTACGCTAATGGCATCATTATGCAAGTAGGTCTCAAAATCGTCCTATGGAACGCAAACGGCCTGTGTAAAAGTAGGCCAGAGGTCGACTTGTTTTTGAAAAGGAACAACATTCTTTTAATCTCCGAAACACACCTCACAGACCAGTCATATTTCATAGTCAGCGGCTATGACTTATTACACGCTAACCACCCAAGCGGCAATGCCAGAGGAGGTTCTGGCATCCTCATAAAGTCCAGACTGAAATACTCTGCAAACGCGCCTCTCTGTCACCCGTGGCTTCAAGCGACTTCCTCAGCATTGCCACCTCCATAGGCAATATCAACATCGCCTCCTGCTATGTCCCTCCCAGACATGCAGTCGACACACAGATGTTCCATCAAGCACTTAGCAGTTTCGGCCCAAAGTTCCTGGCTGGAGGCGACTTCAACGCCAAGCACACCTGGTGGGGGTCCAGGCTCAACAATCCAAAGGGACTTGCGCTCTTTCCATGCATACGTACCCTCAACCTGACCACCCATTCATCTGGCCAACCTACCTACTGGCCGACTGATCCGGCCAAGACACCTGATGTCTTGGACTTTGCTATTTCCAGAGGCATCAACAGCAGCTCTATTCACACAGATACAGACCACGACTTGCAGTCCTACCACTGCGCTGTTAAGTTCTGGATAGATATCCCAGTCGAGTCGACAATACGCACCACCAGGCTACTCAGGAAAACTCCAACATAGACTCTTTCAAAACTATGCTTGACGAGATCACTGAGCCCAACGTCTGCCTCAACAGTGGAGAGGATATCGACGAGATTGTGGAAAAGCTCACCCGAGACATCTGCGAAGTGGCTTACGCCTGTAGCCTCCAACTAGCAGCAGACACCAACCAACACCTCAGAGGGACATATTCGCCTGGTCTGACGAAATCAACAACGCTTTGCGGGAGAAAAGACGTTTGAGACGTGTCTGGCAACTCAGCCGTAACCCTCTAGACAAAAGGGCCTTCAACCGTGCCACGAAGGAGCTGAAAAAACTCTATTTTCAAGCCCGTAATGAAGCCACTGCCGCATACCTCCAAGTACTCGAGCCCAACCAACCTGACCATAATCTTTGGAAAGCCACTAAATACCTTAAAAGGCCCACCGCCAGGAAAGTCCCCATCCGACGACCAAATGGTCTATGGTGCAGATCTAGTGAGGACAAAGCTGAAGAGTTTGCGACCCATTTAGCCAATTCGTTCAAACCCTTCAGCACCTGCAGCGCAGAAGATGCCAATGCTACCCTGTCTTTCCTTGAGGCCCCCTTCAGATGGCTCTTCCCATCGATCGAGTTACTCCTGAAGAAATTAAACTGGAAATCAACTGCCTTAAGACAACCAAAAGCCCTGGCTACGATGGCATTGATGCAGTCACCATCAAATGCTTGCCGCCAAGAGTGATACAACTACTAGCCAACATTTTCAACAGGATCTTTGACCTCTGCCACTTCCCACCCAATGGAAGTGCGCAGAGATTATAATGATTCCTAAACCTGGGAAACCTGAGAGCGAAGTAACCTCGTATCGTCCGATCAGTTTGCTGGCAATGCTCTCCAAGATATTCGATAGAATATTTTTGGCCAGAGTGTTGCCGCTACTGGACGAAGGAAACACGATCCCAGAACACCAGTTTGGATTCCGGCAACACCATGGCACTCCTGAGCAATGTCATCGCATCGCGCAGAAGGTGCTCTATGCTTTTGAAGACAAGTTGTATTCCTCCGCTGTCTTTCTGGACGTGAAGCAGGCCTTTGATCGAGTCTGGCATGATGGGCTCCTGCACAAAATAAAGCTGCTCCTCCCCGCCCCGTACTACATGGTACTAGGTTAGGTGCGAGAGTTCCTTATCAAGAATAGAGCACATCAAAGCGGGTGTCCCTCAGGGCAGTGTACTGCGCCCTATACTATACACCTTATATACTGCTGACCTACCAGTGGTGCAACATCCGCAACTCCTGATTGCCTCATATGCAGACGACACAGCATTCATTGCCAGCGCACAAAACCCTACAGAGGCGTCAGCGATCATCCAGGAACAACTGCTCACACTTGAGCCCTGGCTAAGCAGGTGGAACATCGCTGTTAACACAGACAAGTCACTGCACATGACTTTCGCCACACGCAGACTCGACTGCCCCCAAGTCAGTCTTCTTGGGACGCTTCTCCCGAGCGTGGATTCGGTCAAATATCTGGGCCTTACTTTGGACAGACGATTAAACTGGAAGGCGCACCTTAAAGCCAAACGTGTTGAAGTAAACATGAAGCTGGCTAGGATGCAGTGGCTCATCGGCACCAAGTCACAGCTCAGCATTAGGAACAAGGTGCTACTTTACAAGGCCATAATCAAACCAGTTTGGACTTATGGGATTCAGCTTTGGGGCACGGCCTCAGACTCGAACGTGAACATAATTCAGCGCTTCCAGAGCAAGCTGCTCCGCAGAATAGCTGGTGCGCCTCCATTCGTTCGCAACTCGGTCATCCACAGAGACCTGAACGTCCCATCAGTAACCAACGAAATTAAAAGATACGGCACCAGACACTGCTCCAGGTTGGAGACGCACGACAATATTCTGGCACTTGCCCTGCTAGATAACAGCACCCAAAGAAGGCGGCTCAAAAGATGTCACCCCCTGGACCTACCCTTCGGGCAAGAACAGGACTGGTGAGTCCCATTTAGCTGGACATAAAATTTTGAAATTTTGAATCTCTATTTTTCTATCGCTTTTCCTCCCATATATATACTACTACACCTCAAGTTATTGTTAACCCCCCTTACTTAATTTGCTTATTGTCCTTCTAGGATAGATTGCAAATAAATATAGAAAAAAAAAAAAAAAAAAAAAAATATGATATGAGATATTCCATATGATATGGATTTTCCCATACGATACATGGGCGATATAAAATCCGTCATGACATATTTCCATTTGATTTGAAATATTCATACGGTATGCATATTTCCATATTATATGTGTGTTCCCATACGATAAATGGGCAAAATTAATATTTTTAATATTGATTAAAATTTATTTTTTTATATAATTGGGCGATATTTAGTAAATTTAATTTCATATGATATGAGATATTCCATATGATATGGATTTTCCCATACGATAAATGGGCGATATAAAATCCGTCATGACATATTTCCATATGATATGAAATATTCTAACGGTATGCATATTTCCAAATGATATGTGTGTTTTCCCATACGATAAATGGGCAAAATTAATATTTTTAATATTGAGTAAAATTTATTTTACATTATGACGATCACAGTTGAATCCGCCGTTTTTGTTCTTTTAAGTTATATACATATATAACATTTATTTTTCTCTCCCATTTAATAAGGACAGTAGGAATCTCTTTAAATATATAAATTGCGTCACTAATTAAATGAGAATTCATTTGGCTACATTATAACAATCACCGTTGAATCCGCCTCTTTTATTCTTTTAAGTTATTGACATTTATACCATTTATTTTTCTTTCTCATTTAATAAGGACAGTAGGAATCCATTTAAATATATATATTGCGCAACTAAATAAATGACAATTCATTTGGCTACATTATGATCACAGTTGAATCCGCCGTTTTTGTTCTTTTAAGTTATATATATGTATATATACATACATAACATTTATTTTTCTCTCCCATTTAATAAGGACAATAGGAATCTCTTTATATATATATATTGCGCAACTAAATAAATGACAATTCATTTGGCTACATTATGACGATCACAGTTGAATCCGCTTCTTTTATTCTTTTAAGTTATATACATATATAACATTTATTTTTTTCTCCCATTTAGTAAGGACAGTAGGAATCTCTTTAAATATATAAATTGCGTCACTAATTAAATGAGAATTCATTTGGCTACATTATGACGATCACAGTTGAATCCGCCGTTTTTGTTCTTTTAAGTTATATACATATTTAACATTTATTTTTCTCTCTCATTTAATAAGGACAGTAGGAATCTCTTTAAATATATATATTGCGCAACTAAATAAATGACAATTCAGTTGGCTACATTATGATCCCAGTTGAATCCGCCGTTTTTGTTCTTTTAAGTTATATACATACATAACATTTATTTTTCTCTCCCATTTAATAAGGACATGAAGTCGAGTTTATTTAATTAACGTGGCATGTACCCATTAATGGGGTTTAAAACCACAGTGTTCTAATTTGCCACATAGGTGACAAATAGTACAGCGGGTCAAAACAATGCGTCAACCAACGCCCTTCAGAGATGCTGCTTTTGCAGCATTTCGTCAGTGCCTATTGAATGCCATGCTGCCGGACATGACATTCCCCCTAGGTAAGGAGCGAGGCCCATCTAAAACCTCTGCTGGTCTTTGGGTACAGCTTCCGGTTGTATAACGCAACTCCACGCTGAGTCTATGACTCACCCGCATTTGGGTATCAAACCACAACCACTACGATCTTCCACAAGGGGGCCAACCACTAATTGGGCTAGCCTTGGGCCACTAGCCCATCGCGTAGTACCGAATCACAGCTTCGGTCGGCTGTTCGCAGTCAGAGACTACTAGCCATATGTGTTCCAGGCAACACGGAATGGATCGTCCTTGACTCCCCCCTCATGGGGTTCGTCTACCAGATTTGCAGCTTTGGCGGGCTGTTCGCAGTCAGAGACTACTAGCCATTTTAGTTCAAAACGAACATGGAATGGATCATCCACGACTCCCCCCTCATGGGGTTCGTCTAACAGATTTGCAGCTTTGGCGGGCTGTTCGCAGTCAGAGACTACTAGCCATTTTAGTTCAACACGAATATGGAATGGATCATCCCCGACTAGCTCCTCATGGGGTTCATCTACCAGATCACAGCTTTGGCGGGCTGTTCGCAGTCGATGACTACTAGCCATTTTAGTTTAAAACGAACATGGAATGGATTATCCACGACTCCCCCCTCATGGGGTTCGTCTGCCAGATTTGCAGCTGCCAAGAATCCAGCGTGAAGTCCAAAACCAAAGTCCCTCCGGCTGAAGACGAAGCATGCGTCCGGGATAAACTCATGAGTCGGTCGACCGCACTCATCGTCATCACACCTACGTTGCCACTCGCAGCACATACGTTCGTCCAGCATCGCCTTCATCTGCCTCCGATCCAGATTTGCTACGTCCAGACCGAACAGCCAATCGCCTTCCTCCAACGGGTGGGACTGCTTCACCTTGTACCTAATTGCCAGTTGCTTGGCAACCAAGTCCAATGGGGGGCTCCAGCAAGCACCTGCAGTGCCACAGTGGACACTGTACGGCATACCGGCAGGCATCCTAAGAGCATGACCCTCTGGCAAGAGTAGAGGTGCCTTCTGGCGACCACCGTACTCTTAACCGCGGAAGACCACACTGAAGCACCAAATAGCGCACAAGGCACCATGAGTCAAGCATACAC
This sequence comes from Drosophila paulistorum, assembly GCA_018152135.1. Taxonomy (NCBI): domain Eukaryota; kingdom Metazoa; phylum Arthropoda; class Insecta; order Diptera; family Drosophilidae; genus Drosophila; species Drosophila paulistorum. The sequence goes on from JAECXG010000536.1 coordinate 61,736, forward strand.
AGTGCGTCAGGATCGGGGACTGAGACCCCAGTCGACAAGCGGCCAATCTCCCTTTCAGTAACATCATTGCCGTCTTGCTGGTCGAAACCGAAACTCCGACTTCAGTTCCCCAAGCTCCCACGACGGACATCAGTTTCTTTGTACGACGTTCCAGCTCGGCTTTCGATCTTCCCTCGACGAGGACCAACAGATCGTCTGCATACGCACTGAATACGCACAGGGGCTCCAAACGTTGAAGCAGTACATCCATCATAGTGTTCCAAATAAATGGTCCACTGATGGATCCCTGCAGACATCCTCGATTGACCTCCACGTCAACCTCTCCGAATCTGCTGGTCATCCTCGCTTTTCTGCCACTGAAGAAGCTTCTCCATAAGCTGGCTTCCTGGCATCCCGCGTCCACTCGACATTGTCGAAGGCACCCTTGAAATCCACGAAAAGACCCAACACGTATACCGCCTGGCTGGCGGCAACGCTGGCCTTTACGTGGTGCCAGGCGTCCTCAACACAGCGTCCAGGTCGAAAACCGTATTGCCATCTATTTCCTTCCGGAAGCACCTCTTTCATTCGATTCACCATGATCCCCTCGAGAACCTTGCCAAGCACTGGCAGCAGGCAGATGCCCCGATAGGAAGCTGGATCACTCCTTTCCTTGTCGGAGCCCTTGAGGAGCGCCACTACTCTCGGGCATTTCCCTTCAAGAGGGAAATATCCCTCTGCCACACAGCGAGATAACAACGCTGTTATGTGCTCGGGGATAGCACGCCATACTGCCTTGCAGATACCACCTGTGATGCCGTCCAATCCGGGAGAGCGCCTGCTCTTCAACCAGGCGACGCATACTCCGATCTCGAAATCTTCGAGAACCGGTGCAGCTCCGCTTGGAATGGCAATGTCGTCACTCGCTGCCGCAACTGGAAAGAAGTTACGGAAGAGGAGACTCGCGCAGTCGTGCCAGGTTACGACCGGTCTGCCATCCTCGCGAAGGCATCCCAACTCTGTGGACCGCTTTCGTCCTCGGCAAATCCTGTATGCGTGCCCCCATGGGTCATCTCGATGGTCTCCAACGAAGTTCCGCCAATGATCCTCCTTCGTCTTGAGGATGAGCTTCTTGAACTCGCGGTCAGCCGTCCGCAGATGAGTTGCCAGAAACTGCGCAGTTTCGTTCCCTCTGCGCCTAGCATCCTGGAGCCTCCGCCTAAGTCTCCTGATTTCATGACGTTTTGTACTCAGTTCGGTGGTCCACCACTTCACCTTTCCAGCGGCTCGCGACGTTCTACGACCTAGCACCCTGTCGCACGTAGACTGTACGGCACGGCGTAGCGCAGACACCGAGGAGTCCAACGGCGACATCCTGATGTGCTCCAACGGAAGGTGCTCCCGAATTTCCTTTACCAGTTCAGAGTCGAACAACCGCCAGTTGGCATTTCTGAGCTTCCAGGACGGCACAGGAGCATATGTTCTCTCAACTGTGTCTGGGGAAGGCGTCACCACAACGGTGATAATGTTGTGGTCGCTCATCTCCCACTCGTCCACACTCCAGTCATACGCGGCCCACACAGACGCTGCTTCGCTAACGATTGTTACGTCAATATCGCATTGTCCACTGCGATTATCGAACGTGTACACCTCGCTGAATCTGTTGACGACTCCGGCTCGGCTTGCGAGAATCCAATCGTCTAGCTGCTCACCCCGTCTGTAGTTCAGCTGGCCACGATAGCTATCGTAGCGTTTACTGAACCACATCGGAGATACAGCGTTCGCATCTAGGCAGAGGATGACCGGAGTACTGCTCGCCAGTAGCAGTATGGCATCCATGTACTGGAAAAATCCCGTCAACTCAGCATGTGCATGGCAGTATAGAGAGGTCAGGTAAATAGAGCCAAATTTACCCCTGACCTTCACGCATACTCCAGCCTCGGTGATTAGCGACTCGACCGGCAGGCAGATGGCATCTGGATCGTCGATGATGACAGCAGAGTTCCTTCGGTGTCCCTCGAAGATTTGACTACCGAAAATTTTCATCCCGGCTGGGAATCCAATTAATCGGCCATCCGAGTCTGTGTGGGACTCCTGCAGCAACGCAAAGGGGTGACCGAAGCCGCGCATACGCACACCAACATCGATGCACGCAACGCGACCCCGACCACAATTGGCTTGGATGAAGCTAAACATGGTTAGTGCTTAGCTGCAAACCTTGCCTCCTTCGCAGCGAACATTGGACAGTCCATTGAGAGCATTAAATGCCCCGATGGCCTTCCATTAAAGCGACAATTCCGGCAGTCCACCGGATTCTCGCACTTTCAGATCTTGTGGCCCTTCTGACCACATCGGAATCATGTCGCCTCTGTTGCTCCACACTGGGCCACCTTGTGGTCGTAGCCTCCGCATCTGTGGCATACATGGGTCTTTACGATCCAGCGGAACCTGTAGCTGTACCACTTGATGTTAAAGCGGTCACAACCTTCCAGCAAGGACGCAACTGAGTCGTCTACCTCAATAGAGACGTTCACTTTCTTGCCTTCTTCCGCTTCCCATGGCTTTGACACCATGTGTACTGCCCTCTTGAAGGACTCTACTGTCATCTTCTTGGAGAAATTGTCTTCATATAACTGCTGCATGAAGACCTCCGGGGTGAGTAGACTGTCCACGTCCATCACCCTGAGGGAAGGTCTTGCCGCCTTCTTCTGCTGAACATTCAGTCCAACTTCTGCGAACTTCTTATTCGCTACCACCCGCTTTATCTCGCTAACCGACGGCGTGCGAATGACCGCGCCTCCGCTCCTGAGTTCGCGTACCTCGTGTACACGCACTCCCAGCGTCGGTGCGACCTCCTTCATCACCCGTTCGGCCACTTGCTTACTGGACACGTTCGGGTCCCGACTCGTGACCACCGCGGACCACGTCTCAGCTGGCTTGCTGATCCGTGGTGCGGCGACCGGCACTTCGGGGACGGGGACAACGGCAGCAGCTCTGGCGGTGACCGCGGGGAAGGCAGCGTGGTATGCAACAGTGTGCATGGCCACGGATGTAGCAACGGGGTTGGTGGGCGGCTGTGCAGCAGGCTTGCTCTCTGCCGCCTCCAACAGAGCGTTCCTAAGGGTCAGCGATATCGCCAACTCCTTCAAGCGTCTGATGGCAGACGATAGCTGCATCACGGCTAATGGCTCCATGCCAGCAATGGCATTCTTGATCGCCTCTCCTGAGGCGCAAATCTCTGCGAGAATCGCAAACGAGCCACCGGCGACGATTCGCCACGCTCCGCTTCGCGGTATCTCAGACTCAGCTGTTCCATCGGCTGGACTTTCGACAGCTTGAGGAGAAGCAACGACGGCAGGCTTGCGCTTGGCAGGCTTCACGGGCGGCACGGCGGGGGCGGGCATGGACACGCTGTTCAAGAGCAACTTTTTCGCGACAGGGGCTTCTGCCACCACTGGCTCCAGCGTCGGCGACGAGCGAGCCGTGCGAGCTTTCGCTTTACGCGCCTTTTTTTCCCGCTTTCCGACGACACGAGTCATCTCTGCGCCCGATTCGTCCATGGTGGTATCACTACCGGTGACATCCATGGATTCCGCGGCCGATTCGACGCACGACGCAGCGCTGCGGGCGCTCTCAACAGCGCTGGAAGCGCTCATCACGCTGATGGCGCTTCCACTACGCTTCATGGAACCGTTCATGACGACGGCTCTTCACGACTTCTTCGTGTCACGAGAAAATTCGAAAAAATTCTCTCGTGTCACGCACGAACTATCGTATACACGCACAAACAATCGGCTCACGCACGAGTCCGATCACGCACGCCGAAAAATGCACTCGGCCCTTTTAGCGAGGGCACACTGTACTTTCACTCTTGTAGAGTGTCCACTGTACTAGAGCACGTGCTCACACACACACTTGCACTGTCACTCACACGTACAGGCACAACTGGTAAACAAGTTACCGTTGGTTAGCGCACTAATCCACTTGTTTACTACAAGTGTGCACTTCACCGTTTTAATCGGTGTCTCTGTTTTGCACTTTTCACTCTTTGTTTTACTGTTTGTTTTGCGTTCGATATTCGCAATTGACACTACCGCGACACAACCGCACGCTCCAAACAAGACTGAGTAGATGGGGACATAATGACCTACTTCACGGAGACCGCAACCATCAACAGACATGTACAACCTGTTTGCAAAGTATGAGTCAATCTCTGGATCTCAGTCCAAACATGACTTTATCAAACCACAGCCACTACGATCTCCCACAAGGGGGCCAACCACAAAGGGCTAGTGGGCAAACTAGCCCATCCCGTAGTACCGAATCACAGTTCCGGTCGGCTGTTCGCAGTCGAAACTACTAACCATTTTTGTCACCGCCAAAGAGGAAATGGGTAAACCCCGCCGCTCGAATTAGCTACTGCTGAAAATTTCAACAGCACCCAGGAAGCACCACTTGGAGGTTTCGAGTCGACTTGACTTGAATCACGACTTATGAATTACGGTACATCTGCCCCTTCTGCGATCATCAAGCCCAGCTTCCCAGTAGTAGATAGGGACAGTAGGAATCTCGTTAATCCATTCATGCGCGTCACTAATTAGATGACGAGGCATTTGGCTATTTTTTTTTTTTTTTTTTATCGCTGAGGAAGGAAATCTTCATAGATACGAGCAATCAACTACTGGACAATCTCGCATGCACGATTCCCTGCGTCATCGGAACAATGAAGTTCCACAGTGCCTACGTACTAAAACCACCTCTATCGCCGTGCGATTTTTGTACCTTTTAAGATGTTATGCCAAGGTAGCAGGCAACGTATAGAGATGCTAGAGTTCAATACACCTAGCTTCGATTGTACCCAGCACAGTACATAAAATATTTAAAAGACGTCACCCCGCCAGTGACTGCTCTGACGCTAATGATATTGGTATCACTAGCGATGAGGAGATCTTTTGCAATCAATCGTTTTACCGACTGACCACTCCAGATTCCTCTTCAGTTGAGTGTAACGGAGTGAAACTCGATGTCACCTGTCGCTCCGAAAGATCGCCGCATTTGTGATCTTATGTCAGCTCTGTCGTACCTTTCGACCTTGCGCTGATCCGGTTGGTCTAAAGAATGTCCGTCTGTCACAACCTGAACGTCAGGTCCGGTTTATGTAAGCCCGAGTCGCATTGCAGACTTGGTTCGACATGGACAACGCAGCCTCTGCCTTCAAGTCCCCGCTTGACGGCATTAACCACGCTGTTGTGTCTAGCTACCCGCCTCCCATGCGTACGATAGCATTTCTGCAAGATGTGGTTTGTTGTTTCGGGAGCATCACATCCTGCACGACACCGTCCAATTCGTGCCTTCCCCTCGTCGTACGAGACTTAGAGGGTAGGGCATTTGTCCGCAATTGGACACCATGCAAATATTCCTTTCCTGTTAGCAAGCGCGTGGGCTGACTCACCCATCCATGTTGCGGCCCATAATGACCTGCTTCACGGAGACCGCAACCATCAACAGACATGTACAACCTGTTTGCAAAGTACGAGTCAATCTCTGGACGCGAACCTAGTTCCATATCCTCCGCCTTTAATCTATCTCGAGCCCTCTGCAATTCGTCGTCAATGAAAGAGCTAGCTACCTCGGATTGCTCGAGGTGTGGCCATTTTATATTGCTCAATCGCTTCAGACGCAGCATTGGTGCTATCCATCTAATTGATGGGATCCCGAGACCCCCACAAATGTGGGGGGCGTGATAGAAAGCAGTAGGTACATCCAGTGGTAGATCTAACCATCTCCTAACGAATTGCCGTACCAATCGGTCACATTAGTTGGTGATAGAGTTGTGGGATGACAGTCCTAAGTGCAAACAACTTCTGTTGAGGTTTCAAGGGGGCTCTTGTTAATCTTAACAGCTTCGGACCGAGGTCGTCAGCTGGACTATACCGAGCCCGCCCATCCGCAGTGAACCGGATACCCAAATACTTCCACTCTTCAGTATGCTTAAATGAAGGACACTCACGCTCCCCTACACAAAAGCTCCGCCGTTCAACGACAGTACACTTCTGCTTGGCTTGCCCCTTTATACTAATAGTGAAACACTTGTCAGAATTAAGGGTGAGTCCTACGGAGGCTAGGAAGCCTACCGTAGTATCCAACAATTTTTGAAGCCCCATCGGAGTTTCCACCTCCTTTCTCCTCATCATCCACTCTTCTTCCTCGCTCCATCGGAGTTTTTTATCTTCACGCTGACGTTGCGTGTCTAATTCGTCTTTGTGTTGATATGACGTATGTACACCGAGCCCCCTTCTAGTACTGAAGAGGCGCCCACGTACTGTACAGGGAACCTCTCCACCGAGGTTTACCACTGCTATAGCCTCTCTTGGTTGGTCCCCAGGACTGTTTCTCACTGAGGTATTGTTTGTGATATTTCTCCGAGGCACAGTATTTCTTTCTTGACCAACGGTTTCTTGGCTCAAGGGGCCGGTAACCCCAAGAGTTGCTTCGCCGCTCGAATTAGCTACTGATGAGAGCCTAGAGGTTAGGAACTCAACAGCACCCGGGACACACCACGAGGAGGTTCCGAGTCGACTTGATCAGACTTACGACTTATAAATTACAGTGCTCCGTAAAACACCCCTTCTGCGCTCATCAGACCCTGCATCCCTTAAGAGAGTCATAGTTACTCCCGCCGTTGACCCGCGCTTACTTGAATTTCTTCACTTTGACATTCAGAGCACTGGGCAGAAATCACATTGTGTCAACACCCGCTAGGGCCATCACAATGCTTTGTTTTAATTAGACAGTCGGATTCCCCAAGTCCGTGCCAGTTCTGAATTGATTGTTAATTGATAATCGTTATAATTTAAAAGAACTAATTAAAATTAATTAGTAATCTTAAAAATTTAAGCAAGAAAGTTCCACAATTGGCTACGTAACTAACTATCCGGGGAACAAATAACTATCATAAATGATAGAAACTCTATTTACCCAGAACGAGCACGACTATCTCAATCTTCAGAGCCAATCCTTGTCCCGAAGTTGCGGATCTAATTTGCCGACTTTCCTTACCTACATTATTCTATCGACTAGAGACTCTTCACCTTGGAGACCAGCTGCGGATATTGGTACGGCCTGTTGAGAAGTTTGCGTATCCCCACCATAAATTTTCAAGGTCCGAGGAGAAAATATCGACACAACAGTATATGTCATGCTCTTCTAGCCCATCTACCATATCTCTCTGCGAAAGACTTCCATGGTAGTACGGCTATAAAACAGAAAAGAAAACTCATCCGATACCTCTCGACGGCTTCTTTATGGTCGTTCCTGTTACCAGGATGAGCACGAGGCCCATATTTAATAACAAACGGATACTCAACAGGTTACGGAATTGGAACCGTATTCCCTTTCGTTCAAAATTATTCAAGTGTTTTATTTATATATTATTTCAATTGACATTTTTAAAACTTGAAAATTTTCGGCTTTCGCCTTGAACTTAGGACCGACTAACTCGTGATCAACCACTGTTCACACGAAACCCTTCTCCACTTCAGTCCTCCAAGGTCTCATTCGATTATTTGCTACTACCACCAAGATCTGTACCAATGGCGGCTTCATGCAGGCTTACGCCAAACACTTCTAAGCACACCATTGTACCTTCCTACTCACTAAAGTTTCAAAATTTATATTATAAATAACATAAATCATCTACTTTAGCGGTAATGTATAGGTATACAACTTAAGCGCCATCCATTTTAAGGGCTAGTTGCTTCGGCAGGTGAGTTGTTACACACTCCTTAGCGGATTTCGACTTCCATGATCACCGTCCTGCTGTTTTAAGCAACCAACGCCTTTCATGGTTTCTGTATGAGTTATTAATTTGGGCACCGTAACATTACGTTTGGTTCATCCCACAGCGCCAGTTCTGCTTACCAAAAGTGGCCCACTGGGCACAATATATCATAACCTTAAACTTCATATCAAGAAAGTTAAGGTTCTTACCCATTTAAAGTTTGAGAATAGGTTAAGATCGTTTCGACCCTAAGGCCTCTAATCATTCGCTTTACCAGATAAGATTATTTTATATAACATTTCAATGCACCAGCTATCCTGAGGGAAACTTCGGAAGGAACCAGCTACTAGATGGTTCGATTGGTCTTTCGCCCCTATACTCAATTCTGACAATCGATTTGCACGTCAGAACTGTTTCGGTCTTCCATCAGGGTTTCCCCTGACTTCAACCTGATCAAGTATAGTTCACCATCTTTCGGGTCACAGCATATATGCTCAAGGTACGTTCCAGTTAGAGGTATAAATAATATAAATATCATTATACATAACTATATAGAACGCCCCGGGATTGTGTTGATTAACTATAAATAGTTAAAAAACTAATCCCATTATTAGTCAAGTTAATTATGCTATTAGGTTTATATCCCAATAACTTGCACATATGTTAGACTCCTTGGTCCGTGTTTCAAGACGGGTCTCGAAGGTATCCTGAATCTTTCGCATTGTTAATCGTACAAGTGCATATAATAAACACAGAAAATCAATGATAATCATGCTATTATATAATTCCGAAAAATTAACGCACTGTATTCATATAAATCTATCAACACTTTATCAAATTAATGACATTTATTCTATGTTAAAATGCAAGCAAAATAAGTTAAATAAACTATAAGTCATATTTTATGATAAATTTGGCTCATATTAATAGATTACAATGTCCTGGAAGTCCTGTGGAAGTCCTACCGCTCGCGAATGAAGTCTAAATCCAAAAATGAAATGAAAAAATATCAAATTTTTTTATAACAAAAAGTAGAAGCCCCCCTTAAATCGTTAATTTCTCATACTAGAATATTGATGCTCCATACACTGCATCTCACATTTGCCATAAAGACAGAGTGACTTAGTGCTGAACTATTTTCTCTTCGCTCGCCGCTACTAAGAAAATCCTTGTTAGTTTCTTTTCCTCCCCTAATTAATATGCTTAAATTCAGGGGGTAGTCCCATATGAGTTGGGGTTGTATATACACATAAATATTGAATAGGGATTCCCGGAGAGAAGGAAAATAACCCAGTCTTCATTCGTTGAATTCAAAATATGAACTGATTTTATTTAAAAACTCTTAAACTCTAAGAAGCAACAATTGTTCTTAAAAATACTTATTCTAATGCCCCACGTTTTCGGGGGTTGAAAATTGTTTATATTTGATGCTCAGCGCTGGTTACTTGATACCGCGCCGCTGTTATAATCTCAAGTGTTTTCCACAGAGTGTGGATGCATGTTTTGTTTGGTATGCTAATAATTGTCATATGAATTTTATGATTTACTTTTGTTTTTGTTTCGTTTTGTATATTTCATTGGTGCATCTGATTTGGTGAAGCCAGTTCAGATGAACACGATGTTTATTCTTAAACAAATATATTATTTAATATATTAAAAACCATTGTAAATTTTCCCTTTTGGTGAAGAATAATATTATAACATCATTATTTTTTCATTTCATATCATTAATAAAAGGCAATTCTAGATGAAAATTTTATATATTTTTTATGCTAGACATTCCTCAATATCATTTGATTTGAAAAAGAAAATTATACATCTTCGTCTTTCTCATACATATGAGAGCCAATGTGTTTCAATTACTATTAATATTATGAATATAAATAAATATATCCAATAATATACCATATGCTTTAACATTTCGTAAAATACTAAAACAACTTATTTAGCATAGTCTTACAACCCTCAACCATATGTAGTCCAAGCAGCACTCTAAAATTAATTAAAGTACCATAACCGCATGGACTGCGATATGCATTCAAAATGTCGATGTTCATGTGTCCTGCAGTTCACACGATGACGCACAGTTTGCTGCGTTCTTCATCGACCAATGAGCCGAGTGATCCACCGCTTAGAGTGATTAATAAATTGTTTGTTTATTTCATTACGTCAATAATATTTTTATTGAAAGAAATTAAAAATACACCATTTTACTGGCATATATCAATTCCTTCAATAAAATCAAACCCCAAACGAATGCTGGGAAATGTCTTAGTGTTAACATAATTGATTGAATACTGGACTTTATAATTTAAAAAAAAAAACTTGACATTATTTTGTAAGCGATCAAAATTTAAGGTAAACATTAATCTTAAAAGCAGGTACAACATTGTACATTTGAGATGTTACTTTAACCATTGTATGACCAAACCAATAATGGCCAATACAATACGCATCGCCTGTATATTATGGTACATATACACGCAGATAAATAAAGATATACAAAAATCAATTTCAAACTCGGATCGGAATACATAATTTTTATTTATGGGTTGCCAAGCCATATAAAGAGCTGAATATCTTTCTACCGTCAACAATTGTTATATATTTTATACTCTTTTTCTTCTTCTTTATTTCCCACCATTGGTGCAAAATCGAACAATAATTTGATTAAACATGCTTCTCATCTTCAATTTCATTTTCATTTCATATATCTTATATTAATTTGGTATTTATTTAATTTAATAACGGTTGGAAAATACAATAATGATCCTTCCGCAGGTTCATCTACGGAAACCTTGTTACGACTTTTACTTCCTCTAAATAATCAAGTTCGGTCAACTTTTGCGAAACAACCGTAACACACAAGGCGTCACAGTGATCACGTCCGGAGACCTCACTAAATAATTCAATCGGTAGTAGCGACGGGCGGTGTGCACAAAGGGCAGGGACGTCATCAATGCGAGTTTATGTTTTAGTTTCAGATCACAATCCCAAGCATGAAAATGGTTCTGCGGTTTACCCGGACCTCTCGGTCTAGGAAATACACGTTGATACTTTCATTGTAGCGCGCGTGCAGCCCAGGACATCTAAGGGCATCACAGACCTGTTATTGCTCAATCTCATTATTGCTAGACGCAATTTGTCCATTTAAGAAACTAGTGTCCTTATAATGGGACAAACCAGCAGGTACGGCTCCACTTATATAAACACATTCAAACACAATAAACATTTTACTGCTACCATGAATGAAGGCAATATAAGCTTCAACACCATAATCCTGAAGATATCTATTTAATATATTTGAGTCTCGTTCGTTATCGGAATTAACCAGACGAATCACTCCACGAACTAAGAACGGCCATGCACCACCACCCATAGATTCGAGAAAGAGCTATCAATCTGTCTTACACACTTGTGTTCGGACCTGGTAAGTTTTCCCGTGTTGAGTCAAATTAAGCTGCAGGCTCCACTCCTGGTGGCGCCCTTCCGTCAATTCCTTTATGTTTCAGCTTTGCACCCATACTTCCCCCGGAGCCCAAAAGCTTTGGTTTCCCGGGAACCGACTGAGAGAGCCATAAAAGTAGCTACACCTAATTGCTAGCTGGCATCGTTTATGGTTAGAACTAGGGCGGTATCTGATCGCCTTCGGACCTCTAACTTTCGTTCTTGATTAATGAAAACATCTTTGGCAAATGCTTTTGCTTAAGTTAGTCTTACGACGGTCCAAGAATTTTACCTCTACTAATGCCCTCAAACTGCTTCTATTAATCATTACCTCTTGATCTGAAAACCAATGAAAGCAGAACAGAGGTCTTATTTCATTATCCCATGCACAGAATATTCAGGCATTTGAAGCCTGCTTTAAGCACTCTAATTTGTTCAAAGTAATTGTACCGGCCCACAAAAACACTCGATGAAGAGCACTAATGTAGGTTTTTAAATAGGAGGAACATATAAAAAAATACAAGTACTTAATTCCATATAAGAACCCCACCGATAATACGCTTACATACATAAAGTTATAGTACTAACTACAAATGTATGTTGTACTACCCGTATGAAGCACAAGTTCAACCACGAACGTTTTAACCGCAACAACTTTAATATACGCTATTGGAGATGGAATAACCGCGGCTGATGGCACCAGACTTGCCCTCCAATTGGTCCTTGTTAAAGGATTTAAAGTGTACTCATTCCAATTACAGGGCCTCGGATATGAGTCCTGTATTGTTAGGAGTGGGTAATTTACGCGCCTGCTGCCTTCCTTAGATGTGGTAGCCGTTTCTCAGGCTCCCTCTCCGGAATCGAACCCTGATTCCCCGTTACCCGTTGCAACCATGGTAGTCCTAGATACTACCATCAAAAGTTGATAGGGCAGACATTTGAAAGATCTGTCGTCGGTACAAGACCATACGATCTGCATGTTATCTAGAGTTCAACCAATATAACGATCAAATGATCGCTTGGTTTTAGTCTAATAAAAGCACACGTTCCAGAAGGTCCGTGTTTTAATTGCATGTATTAGCTCTAGAATTACCACAGTTATCCAAGTAACTGTTAACGATCTAAGGAACCATAACTGATATAATGAGCCTTTTGCGGTTTCACTTTCAATTCGTGTGTACTTAGACATGCATGGCTTAATCTTTGAGACAAGCATATAACTACTGGCAAGATCAACCAGAATAATGTTATTCTTTAATGTGTTATTAAAAACATAATTATATGATTATTAACAAAACACATCTATATATTTAAAGATACTTGACAACATGATATACTTTTGAATAAAATAAATATATTGTTTTTGGTAAATTTTACGAATACGGCCATAATTTAATAGCGTTCATTTTCGTTTTTCAATGATTGAATATATATATTTAATAATTTTGTTCAAAAATATCTTTATTTTTACACTTTCAAAATATACAATCACATTTGTTATAATTTTGTTTTTTTCGAAGAAAATAAACATTTGTATTTTGATATTAAATTTAAAATTTAATTTCAATTTGACATTTAAAGAGTGAAAATTATATATCAAGCAAAACCATCAATCACATTAAGTGTGATGAGTGTATTATAATTATAAGAAATTAATTTAATAATAATAAATTGATTTTAAAAAAGTAAAATTTTGCTCTATATACTTCACAAATTATTTAAGTTGCAAACAAACCAAGATTTATGATGCAATGCTTATTCAAAAATCCTTCTCATATAAAAGGCGAATAAAGATTACGAACAAGCTAACTAAACTATGAACTAATTTAATGCCCATAATTTTATTCCAATATTAACGATAAATCCAAATATAACCAGTAAGTAAACTTCAGCAGAGAGAACGCTCCTAAGATCGTTTAATCATACACCTTAATATACCTCGTGGTAGGCTCTTTCATTATCTTTTTTACTTGATATATTAACGTTGAATTAGAGCAAACTTCAACATGACTGAACAACCACTGTTCATCATGAGTAGGTTTTGTGCCACACTTTCTCAAAATCGCCCATTTATGTTTGAAGGTACCACCTAACAATAAATTTACATATGTACTTTTATAAACACCATAAGACTTCATTATAATATATACATAAATAGACATTGCCGATTATAATTGCATAAGACATATGTATTTAAGATTGTACTGATATAACATATGTCTGACCATGCTCGACATCACACCACCTAAATAGGTTTTGTGCCACACTTTCTTAAAAACGCCCATTTATGTTTGATGGTACCACCCAATAATAAATTTACATATGTATTTTTATAAATACCATAAGACTTCATTATAATATATAAACAAATAGACATTGCCGATTATAATTGCATAAGACATATGTATTAAAGACTTGTACTGATATAACATATGTCTAACCATGCTCGACATCACACCACCTAAATAGGTTTTGAGCCACACTTTCTTAAAATCGCCGATTTATGTTTGATGGTACCACCCAATAATAATTTTACATATGTATTTTTATAAATACTAAAAGACTTCATTATAATATATAAATAATTAGACATTGCCGATTAGAAATGCATAAGACATATGTATTAAAGACTTGTACTGATATAACATATGTCTGACCATGCTCGACATCACACCACCTAAGTAGGGTTTGTGCCACACTTTCTCAAAATCGCCCATTTATGTTTGAAGGTACCAGCCAACAATAAATTTACATATGTATTTTTATAAATACCATAAGACTTCATTATAATATATAAATAAATAAACATTGCCGATTATAATTGCATAATACATATGTATTAAAGACTTGTACTGATATAACATATGTCTGACCATGCTCGACATCACACCACCTAAGTAGGTTTTGTGCCAACTTACTAAAAATACACTACTTTTTATATGAAAGAAATACTTTCCCATATAATAAAATTACAACAGCGATTTAAAAATCGAATCATCAAGCAAAGGATAAGCTTCAGTGGATCGCAGTATGGCAGCTGCTCAACCACTTACAACACCTTGCCTGTTACAAAAGTCGTTTACAATTGATTCTAGGCTTTGTCATTGTATTAAATAATGTTTTAATAAGTAACTAGCGCGGCATCAGGTGATCGAAGATCCTCCCAATTTACTATGTTACAAATAACATTGGCATCACATCCATTGTCGTTTATAAAATAAACTTTTAATGGTTTAGAAGCCATACAATGCAAATTGCCCCTTATTTATCATTGCAGTCCAGCACGGATACGACCTTAGAGGCGTTCAGGCATAATCCAACGGACGTAGCGTCATACCACTGTTCGCTCGAACAAGTATTGTGCCATTGGTCCGTACCTGCGGTTCCTCTCGTACTACGCAGGAATGCTGTCGCAACAACGTTTTGTCATTAGTAGGGTAAAACTAACCTGTCTCACGACGGTCTAAACCCAGCTCACGTTCCCTTGCATGGGTGAACAATCCAACGCTTGGTGAATTTTGCTTCACAATGATAGGAAGAGCCGACATCGAAGGATCAAAAAGCGACGTCGCTATGAACGCTTGGCCGCCACAAGCCAGTTATCCCTATGGTAACTTTTCTGACACCTCTTGTTAAAAACTCTTTAAACCAAAAGGATCGATAGGCCGAGCTTTTGCTGTCCCTGTGTGTACTGAACACCGAGATCAAGTCAGCATTTGCCCTTTTGCTCTATGTGTGGTTTCTGTCCGCACTGAGCTGGCCTTGGGACACCTCCGTTCTTATTTGAGAGATGTACCGCCCCAGTCAAACTCCCTACCTGGCAATGTCCTTGAATTGGATCATACCTGAGTAATTGGAGTTATACCAAATATTTCAAATTAAAAATACATAAATGGACTCTCTCATTAAAGAATTTGTTTGCGATTATATAACAAACTCGTGATACTTTGATCAAGAAGCTTGCATCAAAACCCAATACCATAAGATATAATAAATATATCCGTATAATGGCTAGGAAATGATACACGTTCCATTTAATCAAGTAAGTAAGGAAACAATAAGAGTAGTGGTATTTCATTGGCGATATCAAACACAAGGAATAATATCTCCCACTTATTCTACACCTCTTATGTCTCCTTACACTGCCAGATTAGAGTCAAGCTCAAACGGGTCTTCTTTCCCCGCTAATTATTCCAAGCCCGTTCCCTTGGCTGTGGTTTCGCTAGATAGTAGATAGGGACGGAATGTAGTCAATTTATTAGATTACGTGGTATGTACCCATTTTTTTTTATTTTGATCGAGGAAATCTTCAAAACCACGAGCACTCAAATAAGTCACAAGCACAAATACTCGTACATCGAAATGACGATCCACGATGCCGTCGTACTAAAACGCCCTATGTGTGAAAACTGCTTTTGCAGAATTTATGCCAAGGTAGAGCCAAGAGTTCAATGACACCTGGTTGAGTCTACCCAGAACAATACATGAAATATTTAAAAGACGTCACCCCGCCAGTGACTTCCCTGACGCTAATGATATTGGTATCACTAGCGATGAGGAGATCTTTTGCAATCAATCGTTTTACCGACTGACCACTCCAGATTCCTCTCCAGTTGAGTGTAACGGAGTGAAACTCGATGTCACCTGTCGCTCCGAAAGATCGCCGCATTTGTGATCTTATGTCAGCTCTGTCGTACCTTTCGACTTTGCGCTGATGCGCTTGGTCTAAGGAATGTCCGTCTGTCACAACCTGAACGTCTATCACATACATGTGATTTTGTCGGATTCCCACCAGGTCCGGTTTATGTAAGCCCGAGTCGCATTGCAGACTTGGTTCGACGTGGACAACGCAGCCTCTGCCTTCAAGTCCCCGCTTGACGGCATTAACCACGCTGTTGTGTCTAGCTACCCGCCTCCCATGCGTACGATAGCATTTCTGCAAGATGTGGTTTGTTGTTTCGGGAGCATCACATCCTGCACGACACCGTCTCTCCAATTCGTGCCTTCCCCTCGTCGTACGAGACTTAGAGGGTAGGGCATTTATCCGCAATTTGACACCGTGCAAATATTCCTTTCCTGTTAGCAAGCGCGTGGGCTGACTCACCCATCCATGTTGCGGGCCATAATGACCTGCTTCACGGAGACCGCAACCATCAACAGACATGTACAACCTGTTTGCAAAGTACGAGTCAATCTCTGGACGCGAACCTAGTTCCATATCCTCCGCCTTTAATCTATCTCGAGCCCTCTGCAATTCGTCGTCAATGAAAGAGCTAGCTACCTCGGATTGCTCGAGGTGGGGCCATTTTATATTGCTCAATCGCTTCAGACGCAGCATTGGTGCTATCCATCTAATTGATGGGATCCCGAGACCCCCATAAATGTGGGGGCGTGATAGAAAGCAGTAGGTACATCCAGTGGTAGATCTAACCATCTCCTAACGAATTGCCGTACCAATCTGTCACATTTTCTTAAGACGCCTATCCTCACACTCCCAAGTGTTAGTTGGTGATAGAGTTGTGGGATAAGGACAGTCCTAAGTGCAAACAACTTCTGTTGAGGTTTCAAGGGGGCTCTTGTTAATCTTAACAGCTTCGGACCGAGGTCGTCAGCTGGACTATACCGAGCCCGCCCATCCGCAGTGAACCGGATACCCAAATACTTCCACTCTTCAGTACGCTTCAATGAAGGACACTCGCGCTCCCCTACACAAAAGCTCCGCCGTTCAACGACAGTACACTTCTGCTTGGCTTGCCCCTTTATACTGATAGTGAAACACTTGTCAGAATTAAGGGTGAGTCCTACGGAGGCTAGGAAGCCTACCGTAGTATCCAACAATTTTTGAAGCCCCATCGGAGTTTCCGCAAATAGCACCAGATCATCCGCGAACGCTGCCGCGCTTGTTATGGTATTTCCGACTTTGGCACCAATCTCTTTGGGGTAGGACCTAAGTAACCTATCAATGATAAGATTAAATAGAATTGGAGACAGGGGATCACCTTGCTTAACGCCACTTGCAGGTATAAACACCTCTGAACTCCAACCTGCCCCATTGAGGGAGGTTCCGCCGCCCTTATACTGTTCTGCTATAAAGCTGACAAAATTTGCTGGAGCACCATAAGCCTGTAAAGTCTTGATAATGGCCTGGTGTGATACTGAGTCAAACGCCTTGCTGACATCCACTGTCGCAAGGTAACATGACTTCCACCTTTTATGATGCTCCCTCAAAATGAGATCAACCAACGTCGCATTATCAGCACACCCATCGGTAGGTAGGAAACCGCGCTGCCTTGGATCCCAACTGACTTTAGAAGCCAACCGAGAAGCCAGAACAGCGTTTAATTGCCTGACCAAAACTGAGGGGACTGTTATTGGACGAAAGTCTTGCGGTCGATTTGCCTTCACAGTCTTCGGAATGAAGATAGTTCTGGCCAGCCGGGTAGAGTATGGTATTTTGCCGCACCAGAGAATCAGGTTCATTATGCGTAGCATAATGCCCGAGGGTACACTCCTAGCTGTTCTTGGAGTGACACCGTCAGGACCCGGAGAGCTTGACAACTTTAACTTATTTTCCCTCAGGTCGCGTAGCGTTATTGCTGACCAAACCGTCTCAAGCGAATGTTCCATACGGAATCTTGTGTTATCGCAAGAGCATGTGCTGGGATTTGTCATTATTTGTTTCCAATAGGGCTCCATTATCTCTTGGTTTGGCATAACCGACTCATCTGTTCCATCAAGCAAGGATCTAATGCATCTCCCAGTATTCTTATCCCAACGACGCTGAACCTGTGCGTACTCTTGTTGTCTTAACTGTCTCCTGGTTTGATGTCCACGCGAATTGCGCGGACGGATGGTATGTGGTTCATTTGGTGACGGAAATATATCCAGGAGATAGTTGGATAAGCATTGGAGAGTGGTTTCCTCCCTGCGGTCTGCGCACTATCTACGATAGATTGCAGGACCTGGGCTCTCCACCGGGGATTACATTCTACAGGGCGATAGCCCTGCAGTATCCGCAAGATTTCCCAGTTCGACTGTTCTTCTGATGGATTGATTGGTCGCGCTTCCGACGATGATACTTGGTGGTGTCGCTCGATTAAACTAGGGCGACGCTGTGAGGTATTTGAGTCCAACGCTTCTGGGGTGGGAGTAGATTGCCCTCTTATCTGCTCCAGTTTTGCCTTATATTCACCCCTCTTCCGAAAACATTTGATTGCTTCGGAGCTACGGTGAGTAAATACTTCCGCTAGCTTTTTATTAGGAAATCTCAAATTACCACTTGCTTCGAGCTCCACCTCCTTTCTCGCCATCATCCACGCTTCTTCCTCCCTCCCTCGGGGTTTTACTTCCCCCCCCTTTTGGTGATATTTAAAATTTGTCTTTTGGTGTAATAAAAAAAAAAAAACCCCCCCCCCCTTAAAAAAAAGAACACCCACCCAAAAAAAAAAAAACCCCCCCCCCCTCTCCCTCCCCCCCACCCCTCCTTGCTGGTTCCTTGGGATTTTTGTCACTGGGGTAATAATTATTATTTTTCTCAGAAACACAATATTTTTTTCAAAACCCCCTTTTCCCACGGGGCGGGGCCCCAAAAAAAAAAAAATCCCCCCCACAAAAAAAAAAAAAAAAAAAAAAAAAAAAAAAAAAAAAACAAAAAACACCCAAAAAAAACAAAGAAAGGTCTAGATCAAAATAAAAAAATATTAAAAAAAAAAAAAAAATTTTCCATTCCACACCCCCAAGAGAGTCATAGTTACTCCCGCCGTTGACCCGCGCTTACTTGAATTTCTTCACTTTGACATTCAGAGCACTGGGCAGAAATCACATTGTGTCAACACCCGCTAGGGCCATCACAATGCTTTGTTTTAATTAGACAGTCGGATTCCCCAAGTCCGTGCCAGTTCTGAATTGATTGTTAATTGATAATCGTTATAATTTAAAAGAACTAATTAAAATTAATTAGTATTCTTAAAAATTTTAGCAAGAAAGTTCCACAATTGGCTACGTAACTAACTATCCGGGGAACAAATAACTATCATAAATGATAGAAACTCTATTTACCCAGAACGAGCACATAAACCATGTTATTGTTTCCCAATCAAGCCCGACTATCTCAATCTTCAGAGCCAATCCTTATCCCGAAGTTACGGATCTAATTTGCCGACTTCCCTTACCTACATTATTCTATCGACTAGAGACTCTTCACCTTGGAGACCAGCTGCGGATATTGGTACGGCCTGTTGAGAAGTTTGCGTATCCCCACCATAAATTTTCAAGGTCCGAGGAGAAAATATCGACACAACAGTATATGTCATGCTCTTCTAGCCCATCTACCATATCTCTCTGCGAAAGACTTCCATGGTAGTACGGCTATAAAACAGAAAAGAAAACTCTTCCGATACCTCTCGACGGCTTCTTTATGGTCGTTCCTGTTACCAGGATGAGCACGAGGCCCATATTTAATAACAAACGGATACTCAACAGGTTACGGAATTGGAACCGTATTCCCTTTCGTTCAAAATTATTCAAGTGTTTTATTTATATATTATTTCAATTGACATTTTTAAAACTTGAAAATTTTCGGCTTTCGCCTTGAACTTAGGACCGACTAACTCGTGATCAACCACTGTTCACACGAAACCCTTCTCCACTTCAGTCCTCCAAGGTCTCATTCGATTATTTGCTACTACCACCAAGATCTGTACCAATGGCGGCTCCATGCAGGCTTACGCCAAACACTTCTAAGCACACCATTGTACCTTCCTACTCACTAAAGTTTCAAAATTTATATTATAAATAACATAAATCATCTACTTTAGCGGTAATGTATAGGTATACAACTTAAGCGCCATCCATTTTAAGGGCTAGTTGCTTCGGCAGGTGAGTTGTTACACACTCCTTAGCGGATTTCGACTTCCATGATCACCGTCCTGCTGTTTTAAGCAACCAACGCCTTTCATGGTTTCTGTATGAGTTGTTAATTTGGGCACCGTAACATTACGTTTGGTTCATCCCACAGCGCCAGTTCTGCTTACCAAAAGTGGCCCACTGGGCACAATATATCATAACCTTAAACTTCATATCAAGAAAGTTAAGGTTCTTACCCATTTAAAGTTTGAGAATAGGTTAAGATCGTTTCGACCCTAAGGCCTCTAATCATTCGCTTTACCAGATAAGATTATTTTATATAACATTTCAATGCACCAGCTATCCTGAGGGAAACTTCGGAAGGAACCAGCTACTAGATGGTTCGATTGGTCTTTCGCCCCTATACTCAATTCTGACAATCGATTTGCACGTCAGAACTGTTTCGGTCTTCCATCAGGGTTTCCCCTGACTTCAACCTGATCAAGTATAGTTCACCATCTTTCGGGTCACAGCATATATGCTCAAGGTACGTTCCAGTTAGAGGTATAAATAATATAAATATCATTATACATAACTATATAGAACGCCCCGGGATTGTGTTAATTAACTATAAATAGTTAAAAAACTAATCCCATTATTAGTCAAGTTAATTATGCTATTAGGTTTATATCCCAATAACTTGCACATATGTTAGACTCCTTGGTCCGTGTTTCAAGACGGGTCCCGAAGGTATCCTGAATCTTTCGCATTGTTAATCGTACAAGTGCATATAATAAACACAGAAAATCAATGATAATCATGCTATTATATAATTCCGAAAAATTAACGCACTGTATTCATATAAATCTATCAACACTTTATCAAATTAATGACATTTATTCTATGTTAAAATGCAAGCAAAATAATTTAAATAAACTATAAGTCATATTTTATGATAAATTTGGTTCATGTTAATAGATTACAATGTCCTTATATGGAAAAAATGCACACTATTATTATAATATTATTGAAATATTACAACTCTAATGATGAATTTTCCATAATGGATATTCAGGTTCATCGGGCTTAACCTCTAAGCAGTTTCACGTACTATTTAACTCTCTATTCAGAGTTCTTTTCAACTTTCCCTCACGGTACTTGTTTACTATCGGTCTCATGGTTATATTTAGTTTTAGATGGAGTTTACCACCCACTTAGTGCTGCACTATCAAGCAACACGACTCTTTGGAAACACCATCTAGTAATCATTAACGTTATACGGGCCTGGCACCCTCTATGGGTAAATGGCCTCATTTAAGAAGGACTTAAATCGTTAATTTCTCATACTAGAATATTGATGCTCCATACACTGCATCTCACATTTGCCATAAAGACAAAGTGACTTAGTGCTGAACTATTTTCTTTTCGCTCGCCGCTACTAAGAAAATCCTTGTTAGTTTCTTTTCCTCCCCTAATTAATATGCTTAAATTCAGGGGGTAGTCCCATATGAGTTGAGGTTGTATATACACATAAATATATTATTTAATATATTAAAAACCATTGTAAATTTCCCCTTTTAGTGAAGAATAATATTATAACATAATTATTTTTTCATTTCATATCATTAATAATCAGTCTTGTGTTGACAGTTGAAGCAGACGGACGTGTTCGCGGACAATTCAAAATCGGAATCGTACTCTCTCTCTCTCTTCGCTCTGATTGGCTGGCGTAATCACGCCACGTATCTAGTTTAACCTGATTGGTTAAGCTTATATAGTCATCTCGCTCACTCCTACTGAGTACTGGTGCAATCAAATAACGGAGCCTGTTCCCCCCCCTTTGCCACGGCATGGGTGGCAATAGCGCCACGTGCTCACCCGAAATTGGGAATTTAAATAGACCCACTTGGCAAGCAGCAAAAATTGGTGCGAAAGAACCTGCTAAACGTAAAGGAGACTTTTCTCCCAAGTCCGATAGGAAAAAGGTGAGGACCAAAAATGCAAAAGCTCTGGAATCATCTGAAGAATCGTCAAGCGACTCTGACATGTCAATAGCCGACTCTTCTTCCACTGAAGAAGGTGAGTTGAGGAGAATAACGGTTGAATCTGGAAGGAGGGCCATAGCTAGCAAGACACTGATTGAAAGTGGGGAAAATGCAAGTACTTCCAATGGCGCCAACCGATTTGCATTACTTGCAAACTTGGACAACGACAACAATCCAAGCGAAAGCAAAGAAGCTGCAAGCTCAACATTGGCCAACAACAAAACTGAGCCACCCAAACCGAAGCCACCTCCATTAATTCTTCCTGAGGTATCGGATATAAAAGGTATGACCGACGATCTGAAAGCAGTAGCAGAAGAGGGCACCTTCACTTACAAGGCGGGTCGTGACGGCAAAGTACGTGTTATGGCCAACGATATAGCGACTTTCAGAAAGTTTCAAAAATTCCTTGATGAACGCAACATGTACTATCGAACTTATCAACCGAAGGAAGAAAGGGCATATCGCATTGTCATCAAGGGTATTCACCACTCAACTCCTTGTGATGACATAGCTGAGGAATTAAATGCTGCTGGACACGCTGTGCGCAATATTATCAACGCAAAGAGCAAAACCAATAAAAAGCCAATGTCAATCTTCTTTGCCAACCTTGAGCCACAAGTCAATAATAAAGATGTCTTCAAAATGAGATATTTATGCCGTGCTGTGGTCACAATCGAGCCACCAAGAAAATTCGATGATCTGGTCCAGTGTCACCGCTGCCAAGATTTCGGACACACCAAGCGGTATTGCAATCTCCCGTTCAAGTGCGTTAAATGTGCCGGCAACCATAACACACTGGAGTGCACAAAACCTAGGGAAGACCCACCCAAATGCTTACACTGTGGCGAGTCCCACACAGCTTCCTATAAAGGTTGCAGAGTTTATTTGCTTGCAAAGCAGAGGAATGGCCCCAAACCACCCAGATCGCAACGCACCAACATCAACGAGGTAAATGGAACTGCTACCCATACCATCAGTCATACCCAACCTGGCCTCAGCTACGCAGATGCTGCCAAAACTCCAAATGAAGGCACTCAGACCAATACTCACAGTGCAAATGAGATATCCATCCTTGCCAAAATGGAAGCTATGATGGAGAAAATGTTTGACCAATTCAGCATGCTCACACAGCTGCTTACCACCGTTGTGGCAAAGCTATGCAAATAGGTCTTAGAGCAGCCATATTTAATGCCAACGGTCTCTGTGCACAAAGGCCAGAAATTGAACTATTTATAAAAACCCAACACGTTGACATTCTGCTGGTTTCAGAAACCCACCTTACCACCACGCAATACTTTAAAATCCCAGGATACGACCTCGTCATCGCAAATCACCCAAGTGGACGTGCACGAGGAGGATCTGCTATCCTGGTGAAATGTGGAATCAAGTACACAGCACTTCCACCAATCGAACAAATCTGGATCCAGTGTGCCCGAATAACGCTATCAAGCCCAACAGGAGACCTTACAATTGGAGCAGTCTACATACCCCCACCCAATTTGGTAGACACTCAGATGCTCGAGCAATTCTTCTCAGAACTGGGGCCAAGATTTATAGCAGCTGGCGACTACAACGCGAAACATCCTTGGTGGGGCTCGCGGCTAATAAATCCCAAGGGCAAAGCACTTCAACGCTGTTTGGGCTTAAAAAATCTGTGCGCCCACTCATCCGGAGAACCCACATACTGGCCTACGAACACCGGGGCAATACCTGACGTACTCGACATCGCAATCAGCAAGGGAATCAACCCGAATAAAATTGTGCTCAAAAACTCTATGGATCTTTGCTCGGACCACTGCACAGTCATGATGCTGCTAAACTTGCCCGCCAATCTCACTAAAGGCCCTGCTAGGATTTTCCGCAAAAGCACCAACATAAGTCGCTACCAAAACTGGATTGAGAGAAACATCAGCAGCAACGGGCAAATGAATAACGAAACGGAAATTGACAATGAGGTTGAAAAGCTAACTAAGCTAATACACGAGGCAGCATTCCAAGCAACACCGCCACTACCGCCTGGCCCCAGAACAACTGCTCAACTCGAACGTCACCTATGGACTCCCGAAGTCGCCGCAGCAGTGCGAGAGAAACGCAGGCTCCGAAGAGTCTTCCACACATCCCGAAACCCGCTTGACAAAAGGGCACTTAACAGGGCAACCAAAGAACTTAAAGAGCTTCTGATCTCCCTCCGCAATCAGGCTTTTGCAGATTACATAAAAGACCTCGAGCCAGGAGATGCGTCTAACAACCTATGGAGAGCCACGCGATACCTCAAAAGGCCAACAAAGAGAATCGCCCCAATACTAGGTCCCAACAACATCTGGTACAGATCGGAAGAAGAAAAAGCAGAGGCATTTGCCGACCACCTAAGCGCCACCTTCACCCCTGTGCTGACCTGCTCTCAGGAAGATCACGACACCATTACCAATTTCATAGACATACCCTGCCAAATGGACTTGCCCATACACGAAGTCGATCCAGAAGAACTCATTGAAGAAGCCAACAAACTCAAGCTCACGAAGGCTCCTGGATATGACGGCATAGGAACAGCACCGATTAAGGCACTACCTTCTGTTGCCTGGAACCTCATTAGCCGCATCTTCAACAAATGCTTATTGCTTGGACATTTCCCATGCCAATGGAAATGTGCTGAGGTTATCCTCATTCCCAAGCCAAATAAGCCTGAAACCAAAGTAACCTCATACCGCCCAATCAGTCTGTTGCCAGTGCTCTCTAAATTACTCGAAAGAGTAATTTTAAGAAGAGTACTGCCTATTCTAGAAGACGACGGCCTAATCCCTAACCATCAATTCGGATTCAGGACTAGACACGGCACCCCCGAGCAATGTCATCGTTTAGTGGAGACAATCACTACGTCTTTCGAGAGGAAGGAATACTGCTCAGCCGTATTCCTAGACGTCAAACAAGCATTTGATCGCGTCTGGCACACCGGGCTCATACACAAGCTAAAGAAACAACTTCCAATGCCCTACTTCCTACTCCTAAAGAGCTACCTGCTTGGAAGGTCCTTCTACGTCAGGGTAGGCAGCGAAGAGTCCAGGATTCTACCAGTGAATGCGGGAGTGCCGCAGGGAAGTGTACTTGGCCCAATTTTATACACGCTTTACACGGCAGACCTTCCAATATATTATCACCAAGACCTGCTGGTTGCCACATATGCCGACGACACGGCCTTCCTGGCGCATGCTAAAGATGCAACGGATGCATCACTAATCCTCCAAGAACAGCTCAATTTGGTGAGTCCATGGCTGGAAAAGTGGTGCATCACAATTAACACAGACAAGTCTCAACACACCACATTCACATTGAGAAGGGAAGACTGCCCACCAGTAGCACTAGATGGTCAAACCATCCCCAGATCGGACGAAGCCAAGTACCTGGGATTGACCATGGACAGGCGCCTAACCTGGGCCTCCCATATCAGAAGCAAACGCAAACAACTAGATGCTAAACTCCGAAGAATGTACTGGCTCCTGGGAGGCAGGTCCAAGCTGAGACTCCAAAACAAAATCCTGTTATACAATACTATGCTTAAACCTATATGGGCATACGGAATTCAACTATGGGGCACAGCTAGCGCCTCCAACATCCAGAGAATTCAAAGCTTTCAGTCCAAACTCCTACGCGTGATAACTGGTGCACCGTTCTATATGACGAACAAAATACTACACCGTGAACTGGAGGTGGAGACGGTGCTCGAGACCATCCAGAGCAGAGCGAGGAGCCACATTGAGAGGCTGAGTAATCATGAGAACAGTCTAGCAATTAACCTGCTGGACAATAGCTTACACATCAGAAGGCTTAAACGTCACCATCCACTGGACTTACCTTTCCGTCTGAGCTGAGCAGCCCCTAGGACCCACACTGACATCGTCCTAATCAGTCCGTACTTATTGTCCTCCAATGCCAACGTCTAATCAAACTTAATAATTGTTATTTATAATTTGTATGTATCATCACATTTTGTAATTTTTGCCATATGTTAACGTATGATCAAATTTAATAATTGTCCTTTGGATAGATCTTAAATAAAGTAAACAGAACCAAAAAAAAAAAAAAAAAAAAAAAAAAAAAATATCATTAATAAGAGGCAATTCTAGATGAAAATTTTATATATTTTTTATGCTAGACATTCCTCAGTATCATTTGATTTGAAAAAGAAAATTATACATCTTCGTTTTTCTCATACATATGAGAGCCAATGTGTTTCAATTACTATTAATATTATGAATATAAATAAATATATCCAATAATATACCATATGCTTTAACATTTCGTAAAATACTAAAACAACTTATTTAGCATAGTCTTACAACCCTCAACCATATGTAGTCCAAGCAGCACTCTAAAATTAATTAAAGTACCATAACAGCATGGACTGCGATATGCGTTCAAAATGTCGATGTTCATGTGTCCTGCAGTTCACACGATGACGCACAGTTTGCTGCGTTCTTCATCGACCCATGAGCCGAGTGATCCACCGCTTAGAGTGATTAATAAATTGTTTGTTTATTTCATTACGTCAATAATATTTTTATTGAAAGAAATTAAAAATACACCATTTTACTGGCATATATCAATTCCTTCAATAAAATCAAACCCCAAACGAATGCTGCGAAATGTCTTAGTGTTAACATAATTGATTGAATACTGGACTTTATAATTTAAAAAAAAAACTTGACATTATTTTGTAAGCGATCAAAATTTACGTTAAACATTAACCTTAAAAGCAGGTACAACATTGTACATTTGAGATGTTACTTTAACCATTGTATGACCAAACCAATAATGGCCAATACAATACGCAACGCCTGTATATTATGGTACATATACACGCAGATAAATAAAGATATACAAAAATCAAATTTCAAATTCGGATCGGAATACATAATTTTTATTTATGGGTTGCCAAGCCATATAAAGAGCTGAATATCTTTTCTACCGTCAACAATTGTTATATATTTTATACTCTTTTTCTTCTTCTTTATTTCAATAATTTGATTAAACATGCTTCTCATCTTCAATTTCATTTTCATTTCATATATCTTATATTAATTTGGTATTTATTTATTTTAATAACGGTTGGAAAATACAATAATGATCCTTCCGCAGGTTCACCTACGGAAACCTTGTTACGACTTTTACTTCCTCTAAATAATCAAGTTCGGTCAACTTTTGCGAAACAACCGTAACACACAAGGCGTCACAGTGATCACGTCCGGAGACCTCACTAAATAATTCAATCGGTAGTAGCGACGGGCGGTGTGCACAAAGGGCAGGGACGTAATCAATGCGAGTTAATGACTCACACTTACTAGGAATTCCAAGTTCATGTGAACAGTTTCAGTTCACAATCCCAAGCATGAAAGTGGTTCAGCGGTTTACCCGGACCTCTCGGTCTAGGAAATACACGTTGATACTTTCATTGTAGCGCGCGTGCAGCCCAGGACATCTAAGGGCATCACAGACCTGTTATTGCTCAATCTCATTATTGCTAGACGCAATTTGTCCATTTAAGAAGCTAGTGTCCTTATAATGGGACAAACCAACAGGTACGGCTCCACTTATATAAACACATTCAAACACAATAAACATTTTACTGCTACCATGAATGAAGGCAATATAAGCTTCAACACCATAATCCTGAAGATATCTATTTAATATATTTGAGTCTCGTTCGTTATCGGAATTAACCAGACAAATCACTCCACGAACTAAGAACGGCCATGCACCACCACCCATAGATTCGAGAAAGAGCTATCAATCTGTCTTACACACTTATGTTCGGACCTGGTAAGTTTTCCCGTGTTGAGTCAAATTAAGCCGCAGGCTCCACTCCTGGTGGTGCCCTTCCGTCAATTCCTTTAAGTTTCAGCTTTGCAACCATACTTCCCCCGGAGCCCAAAAGCTTTGGTTTCCCGGGAAGCGACTGAGAGAGCCATAAAAGTAGCTACACCCAATTGCTAGCTGGCATCGTTTATGGTTAGAACTAGGGCGGTATCTGATCGCCTTCGAACCTCTAACTTTCGTTCTTGATTAATGAAAACATCTTTGGCAAATGCTTTCGCTTAAGTTAGTCTTACGACGGTCCAAGAATTTCACCTCTCGCGTCGTAATACTAATGCCCCCAAACTGCTTCTATTAATCATTACCTCTTGATCTGAAAACCAATGAAAGCAGAACAGAGGTCTTATTTCATTATCCCATGCACAGAATATTCAGGCATTTGAAGCCTGCTTTAAGCACTCTAATTTGTTCAAAGTAATTGTACCGGCCCACAAAAACACTCGATGAAGAGCACTAATGTAGGTTTTTAAATAGGAGGAACATATAAAAAAATACAAGTACTTAATTACATATAAGAACCCCACCGATAATACGCTTACATACATAAAGGTATAGTACTAACTACAAATGTATGTTGTACTACCCGTATGAAGCACAAGTTCAACTACGAACGTTTTAACCGCAACAACTTTAATATACGCTATTGGAGCTGGAATTACCGCGGCTGCTGGCACCAGACTTGCCCTCCAATTGGTCCTTGTTAAAGGATTTAAAGTGTACTCATTCCAATTACAGGGCCTCGGATATGAGTCCTGTATTGTTATTTTTCGTCACTACCTCCCCGAGCTGGGAGTGGGTAATTTACGCGCCTGCTGCCTTCCTTAGATGTGGTAGCCGTTTCTCAGGCTCCCTCTCCGGAATCGAACCCTGATTCCCCGTTACCCGTTGCAACCATGGTAGTCCTAGATACTACCATCAAAAGTTGATAGGGCAGACATTTGAAAGATCTGTCGTCGGTACAAGACCATACGATCTGCATGTTATCTAGAGTTCAACCAATATAACGATCAAATGATCGCTTGGTTTTAGTCTAATAAAAGCACACGTCCCAGAAGGTCCGTGTTTTAATTGCATGTATTAGCTCTAGAATTACCACAGTTATCCAAGTAACTGTTAACGATCTAAGGAACCATAACTGATATAATGAGCCTTTTGCGGTTTCACTTTTAATTCGTGTGTACTTAGACATGCATGGCTTAATCTTTGAGACAAGCATATAACTACTGGCAGGATCAACCAGAATAATGTTATTCTTTAATGTGTTATTAAAAACATAATTATATGATTATTAACAAAACACATCTATATATTTAAAGATACTTGACAACATGATATACTTTTGAAAAAAATAAATATATTGTTTTTGGTAAATTTTACGAATACGGCCATAATTTAATAGCGTTCATTTTCGTTTTTCATTAATTGAATATATATATTTAATAATTTTATTCAAAAATATCTTTATTTTTACACTTACAAAATATATAATCACATTTGTTTTAATTTTGTTTATTTCGAAAGAAAATAAACATTTGTATTTCGATATTAAATTTAAAATTTAATTTCAATTTGACATTTAAAGAGTGAAAATTATATATCAAGCAAAACCATCATTCACATTAAGTGTGATGAGTGTATTATAATTATAAGAAATTAATTCATCAATAAAAAATTGATTTTAAAAAAGTTAAATTTTGCTCTATATACTTGACAAATTATTTAAGTTGCAAACAAAACAAGATTTATGATGCAATGCTTATTCAAAAATCCTTCTCATATAAAAAGCGAATAAATATTATGGACAATTAAACTATGAACTAATTTAATGCCCATAATTTTATTCCAATATTAACGATAAATCCAAATATAACCAGTAAGTAAACTTCAGCAGAGAGAACGCTCCTAAGATCGTTTCATCATACACCTTAGAATACCTTGGTTGGCTTTTTCATTATCTCTTTTACTTCACATATTAACGTTGAATTAGAGCAAAGTTCAACATGACTGAACAACCACTGTTCATCATGAGTAGGTTTTGTGCCACACTTTCTCAAAATCGCCCATTTATGTTTGAAGGTACCACCCAAGAATAAATTTACATATGTATTTTTATAAATATAAGACTTCATTATAATATATAAATAAATAGTCATTGCCGATTATAAATGGATAAGACATATGTATTAAAGACTTGTACTGATATAACATATGTGTGACCATGCTCGATATCACACCACCTAAGTAGGTTTTGTGCCACACTTTCTTAAAATCGCCCATTTATGTATGATGGTACCACCCAATAATAATTTTACATATGTATTTTTATAAATACCATAAGACTTCATTATAATATATAAATAAATAGTCATTGCCGATTATAAATGGATAAGACATATGTATTAAAGACTTGTACTGATATAACATATGTCTGACCATGCTCGATATCACACCACCTAAGTAGGTTTTGTGCCACACTTTCTTAAAATCGCCCATTTATGTATGATGGTACCACCCAATAATAATTTTACATATGTATTTTTATAAATACTATAAGACTTCATTATAATATAAGTTATAACAAGATAAAGCTTCTGCTCTCTGACGTGACGGTCGTGTTTTTGCTTAGCTCCTGAGTTTTATTAATATATATTGTTTTCTCCCAATTTTTAATTGTGCCTAGTTTGTTTTCGTTTTCGCTGGTGTCGTTTGCTTGAAACCCTTGTGTTTTATTTGCACAATTCGCCAAATTAAACAGTTTTGTTTTTTTTCTTTTTTGTGTTTAGTGTTTGGTGCATCTAAATTGTTTTTATTTTTTTCTTATTGTTCTCTCCCGTCATTGCTTCTGCAGTTGCTCCCCTCATCGCCCCCATCATACCATCAGTGCTAGTGGTTTTGTTGTTCTCTCTGCTTTGTGCTTGTGCTCAGCTTCCCTCCCGCGTAATTACTTTTCTAAGGCCGCCTCTCAAAGCTCGTCTTATAACTGTTCTTGCACTCTCTCTTGTGCTGTGTACTCTAGCTGTCTCTTTGTTTTATTTGTAATTATTGATTTTTTATCGATAATTATCTCTGTGCTGTTTATTTAAATTTTTATATATATTTTTTTTGTTGTTTTTTTTTGCCTTGTGTTTATTTTGGCTTTTCAATGGCTTGTTGTCTACCCAATTGCAAGCATTCTGATCGTTTTGACGATCAGTATAGAGCAATATCGTGTTGGCTTTGCGACAATCTTATTCACTTAAAATGTGCTGGCCTCAACGGCCGTGATTACGACAAATTTTCTGGTTTGTCTGTGTCTAAGCCTGAGCTTGGCTTAATGCGCTGGACTTGCCCATCTTGTGCCAGCCAGCAGCTTGATTTTAGCCGAATGTACAGGGATCTTCGTTTAAAGTTTCTTTCTCTAAATAAAATGGCCAAACAGCTGTCTAATGAGTGTGACTCTAGCATAAATTTATTGTCGCAATTCAAGTTTGATCCATCTTCTAAGGAATTGCCCAAGAAATGTACCCTTGAGTTGCCTCATAAGCAGTCGCCCGCACTTTCTATTACATCTTCTCCCATTTTACTTTCGCCTACACCATCTTCTTGTCCCCATTTATGCTCTTCTTTTCAGATTGATGTACCCACTACAAGCCCTGGTGTACCTCAATCTATCCCTCACGGGAACTCTGATCAATTACTGGATCATGCTGGCTTTCAATCACTTGCGGATCCCAATGCTCCTCCGCCTCCACTAACTGTAGTGCCTCATCGTAAACAATTATTTATCTCTAGGCTTGCTCCAGATACTTCTGAATCGTGTGTGGCAGCTTACATTGGTAATATATGCCCTGCTAAGGTTTTAATTCAAAAGTTTAAGTTTTCTAGGCCTCGCGAAATCTCCTCTTTTAAAATTACTGTACCAAATGAGTATTTCTCAGCTATGGTTGACCCTAACTTTTGGCCAGAGGGCCTAGTTGTACACGAATTTGCGCCCAATAAGCGCTCCCGCCCTTTGCCTGTCCACCTTCCTAATGTATCTTCTGCTTCAAAAAACTAATAACGTCTAGTCTTTGCATTCACTATCAAAATGTAAGAGGACTTCTTACCAAGCTCTCGAAACTATTCTGCGATAGCCAAACCTTTTCGGCTGACATATTAGCTTTCTCTGAAACTTGGCTTAACTCCTCTGTTTTGGATAATGAAATTCTTTCTAATAACTTTATTTCTTATAGGCTTGATCGTGTTGGTCGTCGTGGCGGCGGAGTACTCATTGCAGTCAACTCGAATCTGTGCTCAAGTGTTGTGCCGATTGATCTCCCCTTAGGTGTTGAGTTTATTTGCGTCGAAGTTACATGTTCTAACTTTAGCTTATATATCTCTTGTTCATACATTCCTCCAGCTTCTGATATGATGATCTACATGCACCATGCTGATGCTTTGCGAACTATTTTTAGTCGTCTTAAAGATCGTGATTTTTTTATAGCTTTAGGTGATTTTAACTTGCCTAATGTTTCTTGGCTTGCCAATGATAATCTATCTTTCTTAATTCCTTCATCTCAACATGTTTTTCTTGATAGCCTACTTGAATGTCTGCTATATCAGTTGAATTCTTTTCTTAACTCTTCTAAAAGAATCCTCGATCTTGTTTTTGCCTCTGATCCCACTGTTAGTGCTGTATCACAAACACAGCCCCTAGTGAAGCCTGAAGATACTTATCACCCTACCATTGAAATTACTATTTCTTACAATTCCGTTAATAATTCATTCAATAACATCTCAAATTCTCGTCGCAGATGTTTTCGTAAAACAAATTTCAATCTTCTTAACAGCCTTATTTTCTCTTTTGATTGGTCATTTCTATTTGAGTGCTGTGATATAGATTGTGCAGTAAATTTTTTCTACTCTGCTCTTAATTCTCTAATTGATAAATGCGTTCCTTATGTGAATGTCTCTACCGTCTCCAGTGCGCCAGTCTGGTTCACACGTAGGCTCTCTAATCTCCGCAACATTAAATCGAGATATTTTAAAAGATTTAAAAAAACTGGTTCGCGACTTGACTATGCAAATTATTGTGTAGCCAAATCTCAATTTTGCCTTTTAAATACTCAATGCTACAATAATTATATCGTTCGCTGTAAGGTTGAATTTTATAAGAACCCCAAAAGATTTTATAACTTTGTTAATTCCAAAAGACGCTCTAATTTACTACCTTCCACCTTCAGACTTAATGACCAGACTGCTAATTGTGATTCAGATATTGCAGATCTGTTTGCTAAATTCTTTCAGTCGACTTATTCTTCTACTGCTTCGGATCCCACACCTTATCCCTTCACAATTCCACATTTAAATTGTATGTTTTTTCCTAATATTACTGAAGACTGTATTATCTCTAGCTTGTCATCTATGACGTCTTCCTTCGTACACGGGCCTGATAATATACCTAGTTGCATCCTTAAAATGTGTTCGATTTCCCTATCTAAGCTTTTATCTCGGTTATTCTTTATATCGAGTGAGACTTGTCGCTTCCCTGATATTTGGAAGGAGTCTTTTATTATTCCGCTTTTTAAAAAGGGTAACAAATCGGATATTTCTAACTACCGTGGCATTGCCAAACTTTCGGCAATACCTAAGCTGTTTGAGAAAATTATTACGTCTTCCCTTCAACACCTATCCAGATCCGCTATTTCTGCTTGTCAGCATGGCTTCATGAAAGGTCGTTCGTCGCTTACCAACCTTTTAGAATTGACTACCCTTGTACACCATGGCTTCCGTAAAAAGTGTCAAACTGATGTTATTTATACTGACTTTAGTAAGGCTTTCGATACGGTTGATCATTCCTTGCTTCTCATGAAACTTAACATCATGGGTTTTTCCCCGAAACTATTGGCTTGGTTAAAGTCGTATCTTATTGGCAGAACCCAAAAGGTGTCTTTTCGTTCCTCGATATCTAAAACTGTTCGAGTTACGTCAGGTGTCCCCCAAGGCAGTCATCTGGGCCCACTGTTATTTACCTTGTTTATAAACGATTTGCCTTTGGCCTTGGCTCATTCACGCGTGCTCATGTTTGCGGATGACGTCAAGATTTGTTATTCATATAATGATCCTTCTTTCCAACAGTACTTGCAATCAGATCTCGATGCGTTCTGTGTTTGGTGTCACGTTAATAAATTACACCTTAATGCCTCTAAATGCTCTTTTATGACTTTCAGTCGTTTGTCGCCGTTCCTAGCTCATTACTCTATTAAGTCTGTTCTGTTAGATTGTGTACCATCATTTAAAGACTTAGGCGTTATGTTTGACCCAAAACTTTCTGTTTAAGAATAAACATCGTGTTCATCTGAGATGGCTTCACCAAATCAGATGCACCAATGAGATATATAAAACGAAACAAAAACAAAAGTAAATCATAAAATTCATATGACAATTATTGCTTAATACCAAACAAAACATGCATCCACACTCTGTGGAAAACACTTGAGATTATAACAGCGGCGCGGTATCAAGTAACCAGCGCTGAGCATCAAATATAAACAATTTTCAACCCCCGAAAACGTGGGGCATTAGAATAAGTATTTTTAAGAACAATTGTTGCTTCTTAGAGTTTAAGAGTTTTTAAATAAAATCAGTTCATATTTTGAATTCAACGAATGAAGACTGGGTTATTTTCCTTCTCTCCGGGAATCCCTATTCATTTTGGTCCTTCGAGAAAAAGGAACTCTGCAGTTTTCCCCCACCAGTGGTAAGAGACTCAGAGAGTGAATCAGCTCCTTGAAGTCTGAATTCTTATGCAAGTGTAAATGCTAAGATCAGCTAAAGGTAGCAAAAATAAAATAACTCTTGTTTTCCCCCACCACTGGTAAGAGACAGAGTATAAAAACAAAAAGCAAAATATTGCTTAATATATAAAAAGTGCGTGCGACCGAGTTAAATAAGGCAGTTTGGCTAGTCGAGCAACTGCAATAATTTCGGCGGCGTCAAAAAAATAATTACAGAATTGGTGTGTGGCGTATTCGAAGCCCTAATATCGAAAAAAAAAGTTAAAGTTAAAAGTGTATATGTAGTTGCAAGTCGGCAACTACAAACAGCAGCAGAGCAACAAGATAGTTGCAAAGAAGAGGCTGCTAATAGGAGAAAATCTGGTGCGATGACCGGCACCGGTACCGCCTAAGCCCATAGGCCCTGGACAACAGCAGCTGAGCAACACCAGCAAAATATCATCAAACCCTACCCATTGGCAGACAAGCAGCAGCAGACTATCGGCAAAATATACTTGGCAAACTCTACTAAGCGGACAACAGTGGCGAACGGTGTCAACAGGATCATCAGATAAGATATAAATTAAGACAGTTATAAGTACATTTATCTATTTTTATTATTATATATTTTATCGATATCCTAATATTCGCACAAGATAAAATGTTCACTAATAAGACTGCGAAATTCTTAGAGAAGCAGGTAGAGTTGCATACCAGGTTAAGGCAGTTGGAAGCACTAGATCCCAGAAACATTACTAATAAGGAGATTGAGGAAGTAAAAGTGATTAGTAGCCGATGGATGCCTAACCATGAGAAATTGCTCCAGCAGGGGGTTTTCGATCATCAGTACTACAGAGATAAAGTACATGAAGCGGTTTTAAAGATAGTTGCCAAAATAATAGCTACAGGAGAGTCAGAAAAACCAGGCACTAGTAAGTCGGTGTTAGTTGAAACAGAAGCAGATAGGTCAGAAATGTTTGAGGATAGCAAAGGAGAGTCGCGCGGGAATGCGACCTCCAGTAATGAAAACGCTAATGTTAGCCAGGAAAAATTTCAAGGAAAGGTCCGTCAGCTTCAGCAATATTTGGACATGGTGAGCAAAGATTTACGTATGATAGACAATAGAAAAGGCGAAATGTATACTAAAAAAATAGAATTCTTGTTCAAAAAGGTACAGATGTGACAAGCTTATACAGATGAACTTATATGTAATGAAACGTTTAAAGAAGTCATAGAAGAATTGGAGTTCGACGTTCAGAATATCTTGTCAGCACTAGAAGAAAAAATAAACGATCAGAAAAATTTGAAAGCTGAGAATGTTACCGTAAGAGGCGAACTACCGGTGTTGCCGAAAATACAGGTACCCACATTTTCTGCGGAACCTAGAGAATGGGACCTGTTTGTAGAATTATTCGCGGAACTGATTGAAAAAAGAGAGGCTCTAAGTCCTGCTCTTAAATTCAATTATTTAAAATCCGCGTTAAAGGGCGAAGCAAGGAGCATGGTAGCCCATCTATTGTCAGGTTCAGCTGACAATTATAGTGCTGCTTGGGAATTGTTAAGCAAGCGGTATGAAAATAATCGGAGGGTATTTTCCGAACAATTAAGTCGGATCGTTGATTTACCGATGATCAACAATGATTCCGCAAAAAGTGTTAAAGGAGTGATTGACATAGTTAATGAGTCAGTTTACTTAATTAAAATAAAAGCAAATTTGTCCGATGAAGTTGACGTTATATTCGCACAACTCCTACTAAGGAAATTTGACAGGGAGGCTTTACAATTGTATGAGAGTCAGATTAGAAAAACAAGGCAAATTCAAATGCTATCTGATGTCATGGAATACTTGGAGCAGAGATATTGCTCGCTAAGTGCCATGAGCAAAGAAGAGAAAAAACCGATAAAAACTGTTTTAAATTATACGGAAGTTGAAGATAAATGTCCGATTTGCAAAATTGCCTGGCACAAAACATATAAATGCTATAAGTTTAAAGGTTTGAAACCTACTGAAAGGTATGAGACAGCCAAAAAAGTGCAGCTCTGCATAAGATGCTTCAACCATTCAAGCAATAAGTTATGCACTAATGAAATGGTCTGTTCATTGTGCAGTAAGGAACACCATACCATGCTTCATTTTGGGGAAAAACAGGAGAAAGTAAATACTTGTGTAACCGCACAACCAACACTGTTGGCCACAGCTGTAATACAAGTCAAAAATGTAAATGGAGGATATAAGACTCTAAGAGCCCTTATTGATTGTGGTTCACAGAGCACCATTTTGTCTGAAGAGGCCGCTCAAATATTAAAACTACCTAAAATTAAACAGTATACAGAAATAAGTGGCGTGTCCTCAATAAAATCTAATAAATCAAAATATAAGGTAAAAATAGATGTAAAGACGAGAAATCCTTGGAAAGGACATCTAAAGGTTGAGGCAATTGTGTTGCCAAAGTTAATGAAAGCTCTTCCATTAAAAATTGCAAACGTGGATATGTCAATATGGCAAACTTACGTGCTAGCTGATCCTAGCTTCAATAAACCTGGTAGGGTTGATATAATAATGGGGGTAAACGTATATACCCAAATCTTAAAAAGGGGAATTACAAAGATTGATGGCCTGCTAGGCCAAAATACTCAATTTGGTTGGATCGTCTCGGGATGCACCAAATCAAATCAGAATAAATCTGTAGTGGCAACAACAATAGATGTCACAGGTTTTGAACAACGTTGGGGAAGGAAAGGTAAATTTAAAAATAAAAACAACACAACTCCAAAGAAATATAACAGGAAAACTCAAGAAATAAATTTATGGCCCCCGGCAGGACCTCACATTGGAGGTAAAGTGAAAATTGGGGAAGAAAAGGTATATATCCCAGAGCCAGTACAAAATAAGAATATTAAAAAGGCAATGGGTCAATTAGATAATGATTATCTAAAAAATAATATCAAAATAGATTCCGGTAACAAATTGTCAGAAACTATAGTACCAAAAAGGCAGATATGGCAAAATAATTATAAAAGAACAAAATTTAATAATAAACAGAATAACCAATCATATTTTAGCAATCAGCGACATTTAAAAACGGTGGAGCGAAGATCACATTGGAACAATTCAAAAAGTGAAGGTAGTTATTTTTTAAATTCTCCATCTTATAAAAAGGCTAGAAGTCAGCACAGTAATACACATCAGGAGTGGGTAGATATCCCGAAACAGAAATCGTTAGGTAATGTGTCAAATATTATTAAAACCAGTAGAAGCCAACTCAGTAATACATACGGCAGAATTGGTAAGAATATGAAGTCAGTTACAATGGGTAAAGGAACATCAGATTGACTAGGTTAAACATCAGTCATGTAACTGGTCATGCTTCTTTAACAATAATTATCTTACTAATGATATTTTAATAATAATTTGTATAAGACAACTAACTATAAAAATAAAGTCCAAAACGCCGCATTTGGTGGCCCTTTGCAGAATGTTTAAGAATAAACATCGTGTTCATCTGAGATGGCTTCACCAAATCAGATGCACCAATGAGATATAAAACGAAACAAAAACAAAAGTAAATCATAAAATTCATATGACAATTATTGCTTAATACCAAACAAAACATGCATCCACACTCTGTGGAAAACACTTGAGATTATAACAGCGGCGCGGTATCAAGTAACCAGCGCTGAGCATGAAATATAAACAATTTTCAACCCCCGAAAACGTGGGGCATTAGACTAAGTATTTTTAAGAACAATTGTTGCTTCTTAGAGTTTAAAAGTTTTTAAATAAAATCAGTTCATATTTTGAATTCAACGAATGAAGACTGGGTTATTTTCCTTCTCTCCGGGAATCCCTATTCAGCTATAAACAACTGTGCCAAATTTGGTCAAGATCAGGTAACTATATCAGATAGCTCCCATAGGAAAGATCGGTCAAAAACAGTGACTTTTGTCAATA
Organism: Drosophila paulistorum; assembly: GCA_018152135.1. Taxonomy (NCBI): domain Eukaryota; kingdom Metazoa; phylum Arthropoda; class Insecta; order Diptera; family Drosophilidae; genus Drosophila; species Drosophila paulistorum. The sequence continues at coordinate 100,385 of JAECXG010000536.1, forward strand.
ACTTCGTTGCTTTTGACGCGATTGTTTTCAAAATAAACATTTGTCAGTTTAATATATCTGTGAATGACTGTGCCGAATTTGATAAAGATTGGGTGACTATATCATATTGCTCCAATAGGAATAATCGTTGGAAAACAGTGACTTTGACGAAAACCTTGTTATTTCCTATGTTAAGATTGTGGGCCACTCTTTCGGAAACATTACTCTTCTTAGATAAAGCGTTTTGCCACTTTGACAGCTATAAGTGAGGAAAGAGTACCAAACAACGCGTGGTCGAAGTTAGCCCCGGCCCTCTGGTTTTTATACCCTTGCAGAGGATATTATAAAATTGGTCAGATGTTTGTAACGCACAGAAGGAGACGTTTCCGACCCCATAAAGTATATATATTCTTGATCAGTATTAACAGCCGACTCGACCTAGCCATACCCGTGTGTCCGTCCGTATGAACGAGTAGATCTCAAAAGCTATAAGAGATAGAGCCACCAAATTTGGTATGTAGGCTCATGTAGTATGTAGAGTGATCAAGTTTATTTCAAATTTTTGCCACGCCCCTTCCCGCCTCCGCAATTAAAAAAACGTTTATCTCACAAACTATTGTAGCTAGAGACACCATATTTGGTATGTATATTTGCTTAGTAAATGCGCACATTTTGTATGTATACACGCCCCTTTCCGCCCCCCAAATTTGAAAAACTCAATTATCTCCCGTAATTTTTAACCCTGTGGAATCAAACTGACACACTTGAAATTGATACTAATACCCAGTAAAATACCAAATTTGATCAAAATCGGGCTAAAAATAGCCAAGTTATGCATATAAACGTTTTTCCATAAGGCCGGAGTTGGCCGTTGGCGGGTGGTGGCGCTAGGGTGCTCAGATGCATGAGTCAGTGAGATACTAAGATATGCTTGTAAAAAGCATGTGAACAGAATTTTTTTGAAATAGGCAAAATGCATTTGTTATTACAAATTTGAAATATTTGTTTTACTGGTGTATGGTATACCTAAGTCGGCGAGACGACTTACTTACTTCATTTTTTTTATATAGTCGGGCGATATTGAATAAATTTATTTTAATATGATATGAGATATTCCATATGATATGGATTTTCCCATACGATAAATGGGCGATATAAAATACGTTATGGCATATTTTCATATAATATGAAATATTCATACGGCATACATATTTCCATATGACATGTGTGTTCCCATACGATAAATGGGCAAAATTAATATTTTTAATATTGAGTAAAATTTCTTTTTTTTTATATAATTGGGAGATATTTAATAAATTTAATTTCATATGATATGAGATATTCCATATATAGTCATATATCCGACTCCAATACCCAATAACATATAAATATTTCGGCCCCTAAAAATCATAACGTAAACAATTGTCCCCCTCAAAACCAAAGCGTATGAACGCTAATCCATAAAAATTAACATAAACAATCGAACACTTGAAGTAATAATTGTCCCCCTCAAAACCAAAGCGTATGAACGCTAATCCATAAAAACTAACATAAACAATTGAACACTTGAAATAATAATTGTCCCCCTAACAACCAAAGGCGTGAGAACGCTAACTCAGCATTTAAAGTCGGACCAATCAAATCGTCGAAGTATCAACCACGCCACCAAAGGGCTCCCAAAATTTAGCTATAAATATAACCATAAGACATTTTTGTTCTAAGTTTCCTTTCAAATAATAAAGTACGTTACTTAACTCACGAAAAATATCTTTTTTTTCCTTATCGAGAAAATCGAATATTTAATTGGCGCAGTCGGTAGGATTGGAAAAAAAAAAAGTTATTCTATCCGTGTTACATATAGAATCGTTATCCGTGTGTTACATAGAACTGGTGAATAACTATTGTAGTGAACTGTTATTCTATCCGTGCGACGTGTAGAACTGTTATCTGTGCGTTACATAGAATTAGTGAATAATCACTACAAAATAAATTTCCGATCCGACATCAAGAATTTACGGGTAGTGCTCAAAAGTCTACAACAGTGAAAAATATTTTCTGCCAACTGTGCGCGGAAGTATCAACTGTGCGTTGCAACCAAAGGAAAAATATTTACGCCAACTGTGCGCGAAAATATTAACTGTGTGTTACAACTATTAAATCCAATTGAGGAACAAAAAAACCGCCAACTTGTGTGCAAACAAAAAACCAAAATCCAAAATAAAACATAACCAAAACCCAGAAAATTAACAAAACAAAACACCACAAAAAACCCAGAAAATCCAAAACAAAACAACACATCACTAAAACCCAGAAAAAAAAAAAAAAAAAAACCAAAACAAACCATCACTAAAACACAGAAAAAAAAAAAAAACCAAAACAAACCATCACTAAAATCCAGAAAAATCAAAAAAATTTAAAAGATATACAATGCCTGTAGAACTCACAGAAGCCCACCTCAACCAAGCACTGTCTTCATTAAGACAAGTGGCAAATTACGATGGAGCTCCAGAAAATCTGACGTCGTTTATAAGGAGGATCGATTTTATTATGCACCTATATCCAACCCACGATATAAGGCAGCATAACATACTGTTCAGTGCTATCGAGATGCAGCTTACCGGAGAAGCACAACGACTCTCACAAATCGGACAATCTAACACCTGGCCGGAACTAAGGACACTCCTTATCAACGAATTAAAAACGCAGACCCCCTGTGAGGAACTTTTGCGACGCCTCTACAACACCAGCTACACAGGAAATCTTCGTAAGTTCGTCACCGAATTAGAAGATAAGTCTTACATTATAACAAACAAATTAAGTCTAGAAAACGACGCGAATAACACCGTGCTCTATACAAACGCGTTAAATAACACCATCAAAGACGTAATAAATAAAAAATTACCCGATAGACTATTCATGACATTAGCTAGATACGATATAACCACAGTCAGTAAATTGAAACAAGTAGCTCAAAGAGAAGGGTTATACGAAAATAGTATAACAGAAATAAGAAAGTCAAATCAAAGCCAAAATCAGAATCAAAAAGGTGGAAAAACTTTTGTACCCAACAGTACAATTCCGTCTCAAACAAAGCAATCAGATACAATACCAAACCAAAAACTATTCCAAGAATTTCAACAGAAATTAAATATTGACAGGGCTCAAAATCCAATGAATAATCAACAGCAAAACAACTATTCAAAGAATAATGTAGCAAACCAGCCTACAAAAAGGCAAAGAGAAAGTAATAGTGGAATTAGCAAAATGGATACATCCGAAAATTTTCATCAGAATGCCTCGGATCAATCGGAAGAAAAGATAGAGACAAGTCCTTCATCAGAATAATAATGAACAATAAACCTTTGAGATGTGTAGTCGATTCAGGCTCTTCAATCAATATAATGTCCGAAAACTTTTTTAATTTCAAAACCTATTTAGGAGATTCCAAAATTCACATGATTGAAGGAGCAGTAGAACTAAAAGAAATTATTTTCCTTGCACCCAGCAAACTTTGTCCGACAGAACAAAAATTTTATATCCATAAATTTTCAAATAAATACGACATGTTGATAGGCAGAACCTTCCTAAAAGCCTGCAAAGCACAAATAAATTATGAAGAAGAATACGCAAAATTAGGAAACTATACATTTTACTTTAGAGATGTTGAAGAAATAGAAGAAGAACAAAACATAGAAGTTTTGGACCCACCCACAGAAAGGGACCCGGAAACAAATTTTGCGATTGAAAACGAAATAATAGAAAGCAATGAGTATAGACTCGACCATTTAAACAACGAAGAAACTCAAAAATTAAAAAAGGTCTTGTACGAATTCAGTGACATTCAGTATCGCGAAGGTGAAAATTTGACTTTCACGAGTACAATAAGGCACTCTATTCATACAAAACATGAGGACCCAATCTATAAACGACCATACAAATATCCCCAAACATTTGATATGGAAGTCAACAAACAAATAAATGAAATGATTGAACAGGGTATCATTCGAAAATCGAACTCCCCCTACTGTTCACCCATTTGGATCGTCCCAAAAAAAGGAGATGCTTCCAAGAAACAAAAATTCAGATTAGTCATTGACTATCGAAATCTAAATGAAGTCACAATAGACGACAAATTTCCAATTCCAGTCATGGACGAAATTCTCGACAAACTAGGAAAATGCCAATACTTTACCACCATTGATTTAGCTAAGGGATTTCATCAAATTCAAATGGATCCTGAATCTATTGCAAAAACAGCTTTCTCAACTAAACATGGCCATTACGAATACACACGTATGCCATTTGGTCTTAAAAATGCCCCGGCAACATTCCAAAGATGCATGAATAATCTTTTGGAAGACCTTATTTATAAGGATTGCCTTGTCTATCTGGATGACATCATTGTGTACTCCACTTCATTGGAGGAACACATACTATCACTCAGAAAGGTATTTAACAAACTAAGAGAAGCAAATCTTAAACTCCAACTTGACAAATGCGAATTTATGAAAAAGGAAACTGCATTCCTTGGTCATATAATAACAACAGAAGGTATAAAACCTAACCCAGACAAAGTCAAAGCAATTCAAAATTTTCCGATACCCAAAACTCCAAAAGAAATTAAATCATTCTTAGGATTATGCGGATTCTTCAGGAAATTTATACCCAACTTTGCACATATTGCAAAACCATTAACTCTAGGATTAAAGAAAGGAGCTAAAATAAATATAAACGACCCAAATTATATTTCATCCTTTGAAAAATTAAAATATCTCCTTATGAATGATCCTATACTTGCATATCCCGATTTCAAAAAACCATTTTTCCTAACCACAGATGCCAGCAACATAGCTTTAGGTGCGTTCCTTTCACAGGACCATAGACCTATTTCTTATGGTAGTAGAACACTTAACGAACACGAACTTAATTATTCAGCCATAGAAAAGGAATTACTATCTATTGTATGGGCAACTAAATATTTTAGGCCATACCTTTTCGGTAGAAAGTTCGAGATTCTAAGCGACCATAAGCCTTTAGTATGGCTCAACAATATAAAAGAACCAAATATGAAACTTCAAAGATGGAAAGTAAGACTAAATGAGTTTGATTACCAAATTAAATATTTACCTGGCAAAGAAAATCATGTAGCAGATGCCCTTTCCAGAGTTAAAATAGATGAAAACTTTTTAGGATCAACAGAAAGCACAGCAGCTACAATACATAGTGCTCACGAGGATAATGAAAACTACATTCCAATAGTAGAAAGACCCATTAATTATTATAACAGACAAATAGAATTCATTAGAGGTTCAGAAGACAAAGCAGAAACAACAACTTACTTTTACAAAACAAACATAAAAATAACATACAAAGAAATGACCAATGCTTACGCAAGGGATATAATCATAAGATATCTTTGCAGTAAGAACACTGTACTATATTTTCATAATGAACAAGATTTTCCCATATTCCAACAAGCTTTTATCGAAATAATACAACCAAACGCAAATACAAAAACCTCGAAATCTAGCATTAAGTTAGAGGACCTTCAAACGTTTGCACAATTTAAAGAAATAATCCTAAAACAACATAAAGAATTATTACATCCAGGAATTGAAAAAACGATTAATTTGTTTAAAGAAAAATATTATTTTCCCGATTTCCAAAACCTAATTCAAAACATTATTAATGAATGCTCAGTATGCAATATCGCAAAGACAGAAAATAGAAATACAAAACTAACTTTCGAAATAACACCAGAACTTTTTAATATCAGAGAAAAATACGTCATGGACTTTTACATGATCGACAATTTACAATTCCTCTCATGCATTGACATTTACTCGAAATTTGCAACACTTGTAGAAGTAAAGTCTAGAGATTGGTTAGAAGCCAAGAGAGCAATTATGAAAGTATTCACTGAAATGGGCAAACCGATAGAAATAAAATCAGACAAAGATTCAGCATTTCTGTGTATAGCACTAAAAAATTGGCTACAAGAAGAAAATGTAAAGTTAGAAATCACATCAAGTAAAAACGGCATCTCAGATGTAGAAAGATTCCATAAAACAATAAATGAAAAACTCAGAATTATTAATAGTGAAAATGACATCGAAGATAAATTACTTAAATTTGAAAAAATTCTCTACGTATACAACCATAAGACGAGACATAAAACAACTAACCGAACACCAGCGGACATTTTTATCTATGCAGGATCCCCCGACTATAATACCCAAACAAGAAAAATACATCAAATAAACAATTTAAACGAAGATAGACACGACTTCGAAATCGACACTAGATTTAAACAAGCACCACTAGTAAAGTCAAAAACGACAAACCCATTCAAAAAGACAGGAGAAATAAATCAGTTAGACGAGAAACATTTTGAAGAAAGAAATAGAGGACAAAAAGTTACACACTACAAATCAAAATTCAAGAAGAAAAAGAAAGTTAATAAAAGCAAATACGACAATTAATTAATTACAGGTCAACAACTCAAGATGACTTTTTTATACATCATGCTATTCTTAACATTAAAATCAACATGCAGTCAATCCATTGACATAAACCCAGTAAAAGCACCAAACGGTTACTTAATATTTAAAACAGGAACCATGGACTTACCAACAAACTTTGAATATCATTATTTAAAAGTGAACTTAACTCTAATAGACATTACATATAATAATTTAATGCAACAAGCACAAGAATTTAAAAACCTAATCCATATTCAATACTTAACAGAAAAACTGAGTAGGGAAATTAATGGAATACACATTGTAAAACGTAACAAACGAGGACTAATTAACGGAATTGGTTCAATATACAAATATCTTTTTGGTACTCTTGATCAGGAAGATAAAGATGAATTAGAAGAAAAAATAAATAATCTTGAAAGCAATAGCGTACAAGCAAACGAACTAAATTACGTAATAGACACTGTTAATAAAGGTTTAGAAGTAATAAACAGCCTCAGGGAAGAAAAAGAAAAAGAAGTAAGATTAGAAGTTCTAATCTTTAATTTTGAGCATTTCACAGAATACATTGAAGACATAGAAATGGGCATGCAGCTCACTAGATTAGGAATTTTCAACCCAAAACTTTTAAAACATAATCACTTAAGTCATGTTAATTCGGAAAAACTATTGAATACAAAAACTTCCACCTGGCTTAAACCAAGTTCAAACGAGATATTTATCATTTCAAACATTCCTCAAGAAGTAATAAAAACCCCTATCTTTGAGATACTTCCTTATCCAGACGAGAATAAAAATATTTTGACGGAAAATTCATACGATAAATACTATTTTAATAACAACACTTTGTTCAATAAAAACACAAAACAAATAGAAACTAACGAATGTATAATAGGCATTTTAAATCAAATCCCAACCACTTGTAAATACACTAAGACATATAAGAATTTTCAAACTAATTACATTGAACCAAACATAATTGTAACATGGAATCTACCAAAAACTAAACTTAATCAAAATTGCGTAAACAACGAATTAATAATAGAAGGCAATAACATAATAAAAATTTACGATTGTGCCTTACAACTAAACGAAATATCAATAATAAATTCATTACTTGACTATAGCCAAAGCATTTATGTAACAAACAATATCACCAGGCTAGAACCTATTTCCTTTATCCAAACAAAAGAGATAATTAACGAACATACGAAATATTATACTGCATTTCAAACTATTACGTTAACCACTTTTATACTTACTATAATAAGTTTGATTACATACTCAATCTATAAGTTTAAGGCAATGCCACAAAAATTAATTATTAAGCATTTCCGATCAAATAACAATCGTGGTCCCACAGACATAATCGAAACCCCAATTGTTGAAAAAATCGAGTCCCAAATTATAAACAAAATTGACACTCCAATATTTACAGCTGAGAAAAATCCCTCGCTATATCCCAATGTATCCGCCTGAGGACAGGCTATTTTCTTTAGGATGGGGGAGTCATATATCCGACTCCAATACCCAATAACATATAAATATTTCGGCCCCTAAAAATCATAACGTAAACAATTGTCCCCCTCAAAACCAAAGCGTATGAACGCTAATCCATAAAAATTAACATAAACAATCGAACACTTGAAGTAATAATTGTCCCCCTCAAAACCAAAGCGTATGAACGCTAATCCATAAAAACTAACATAAACAATTGAACACTTGAAATAATAATTGTCCCCCTAACAACCAAAGGCGTGAGAACGCTAACTCAGCATTTAAAGTCGGACCAATCAAATCGTCGAAGTATCAACCACGCCACCAAAGGGCTCCCAAAATTTAGCTATAAATATAACCATAAGACATTTTTGTAATCAGTTCTAAGTTTCCTTTCAAATAATAAAGTACGTTACTTAACTCACGAAAAATATCTTTTTTTTCCTTATCGAGAAAATCGAATATTTAATTATATGTGTGTTCCCATACGATAAATGGGCAAAATTAATATTTTTAATTTTGAGTAAAATTTTTTTTTTTTATATAATTGGGCGATATTGAATAAATTTAATTTCATATTATATGAGATATTTCATATGATATGGATTTTCCCATACAATAAATTGGTGATATCAAAAGTACGTTATGACATATTTCCATATGATATGAAATATTCATACGGTATACATATTTCCATATGACATGTGTGTTCCCATACGATAAATGGGAAAAATTAATATTTTTAATATTGAGTAAAATTTTTTTTTTTTATATTATTGGGCGATATTTAATAAATTTAATTTCATATGATATGAGATATGCCGTATATGTGTGTTCCCATACGATAAATAGACAAAATGAATATCTTTCAAATTGAGTAAAATTTCTTTTTTTTATATTATTGGGCGATATTTAATAAATTTAATTTCATATGATATGAGATATGCCGTATATGTGTGTTCCCATACGATAAATAGACAAAATGAATATCTTTCAAATTGAGTAAAATTTCTTTTTTTTATATTATTGGGCGATATTTAATAAATTTAATTTCATATGATATGAGATATTCCATATATGTGTGTTCCCATACGATAAATAGGCAAAATTAATATCTTTAATATTGAGTAAAATTTCTTTTTTTTATATAATTGGGCGATATTTAAAAAATTTAATTTCATATGATATGAGATATTCCATATTATAGGTGTGTTCCCATACGATAAATGGGCAAAACTAATATTTTTAATATTGAGTAAAATTTCATTTTTATACCATACACACATAGGGTGAAATGGTATATTAAAGTCGCCAAAATGTATGTAACAGGCAGAAGGAGGCTTTTATATAAAAGATAGAGCCACCAAATTTGGTGTGTAGGTTCGTGTAGTATGTAGAGTGATCAAGTTTATTTTAAATTTTTGCGACGCCCCTTTCCGCCCCCGCAATTCAAAAAAACGTTTATTTCAAAAACTATTGCAGCTACAGACACCATATTTGGTATGTATATTTGCTTAGTAAATGCGCTCATTTTGTTTGTATAATGATTTTGCCACGCCCGTTTTCGCCCCCGACATTTGAAAAAGTCGATTATCTCCCATAATTTTTTGCCTTGTGGAATCAAATTTGGCACACTTGAATACTAATACCCAGAAAATACCAAATTTGATCAAAATCGGACAAAAAATAGCCAAGTTATGCATATAAACGTTTTTCCATAAGGCCGGAGTTAGCCGTTGGCGGGTGGTGGCGCTAGGGTGCTCAGATGCATGAGTCAGTGAGATACTAAGATATGCTTGTAAAAAGCATGTGAACAGAATTTTTTTGAAATAGGCAAAATGCATTTGTTATTACAAATTTGAAATATTTGTTTTACTGGTGTATGGTATACCTAAGTCGGCGAGACGACTTACTTACTTCATTTTTTTTATATAATCGGGCGATATTGAATAAATTTAATTTCATATGATATGAGATATTCCATATGATATGGATTTTCCCATACGATAAATGGGCGATATAAAATACGTTATGGCATATTTTCATATAATATGAAATATTCATACGGCATACATATTTCCATATGACATGTGTGTTCCCATACGATAAATGGGCAAAATTAATATTTTTAATATTGAGTAAAATTTCTTTTTTTTTATATAATTGGGAGATATTTAATAAATTTAATTTCATATGATATGAGATATTCCATATATGTGTGTTCCCATACGATAAATGGCAGAGCTTGCAAATAACAGTTGACCGATTCTTGGTGTTCGCAAATAAGTGTTGTAAACCGACAGTTTGAGCAAAAACTCAAAAAGCAACAGTTTCAGTTGTTTGCTCGATGAATCTGTTTTGCTCTGAACAAAACCGATTTTTTTCGATTTTTTTGCTCAGGTTATTATCGGACACTTGAATCTCTCACAATGAAGCAAAGTGTTTTTTGAGTGTGCTTTGCGAATCAGATTCGCTTTCACTTGTGTTTGTGATTTCTATGCGGTCGCGTCAAAATTAACATTTTTAGTGAAATGGGTCGTGGCACAGGTTGTGCTGGCCACTCCAGCAACTCAAGTTCCTGTGGAGAGGGCATTTTCTGCACTTTATTTATTTTGAGCGAAAGGCGCTCTTCAATAAGCGCGGAAAATTTGAATTCTTTACTTATTGTAAAACTTAATGAAAATTATTTAAAAATAATACAAAAAACACTTTGCGCTGAGTTTTTTTTTTTTCAAAAGGTCTTTAACTGACAGTTATTGTTTGACAGATATTGTTTCGCTCTCAAATTGTTGCTCATTTCAAGACCCTATCTCAAATTTGTGAAATGATATCTCTCAACAGAAAACCGAAACGAATAGAGTCAAAGTGTTTGCCTCAGAGCGAGACCGCATCTCTTTCACAATATTTTTTTCGGTTATGCTCTCAACCAGAGCGCTAGAAAAACAGCGCTCAACTGTTATTTGCGAGCTCTGCTCATTATTATGTGACATTTTTGAAAATTTCAGAAAAATTTGTATGCAAATTTATAATTTAGACCCATGCCAGTATTTTACAACACCTGGTTTGTCATGGGATGCTATGCTAAAAACAACATATATAGAATTAGAATTATTGGTCGATATTGACATGTATAATTTCATAATGAAAGGTATACGTGGCGGTATTGTTCAATGTGTAAAACGACACTCAATTGCAAACAATAAATACTTGAAAGAATACGATTGTAACAAAGAATCAAATTATATTGTATATTTAGATGTAAATAATCTATACGGCTATGCTATGTCGCAGAGTCTTTCATATAAAAATTTTGAATGGGAAGAAAATATTGATAATTTTGATATCAATATTCCAGAAGATTCTCCAATTGGTTATATATTGGAGGTCGATTTGGAATATGATGAAAACTTACATGACAAGCATAATGATTTACCATTTTGTGCCGAAAATAAAAAAAATGAAAATATGAAACAACGTAAACTAATCGCCGATTTAACTAATAAGAAGAATTATGTTATTCATTATAAGAATTTGAAACAGTGTCTTGAACATGGAATAATTTAAAAAAAAATTCATAGAATACTAAAATTCAAACAATCTGATTGGCTTAAAAAGTATATCGATACCAATAATTACCATAGAACATTAGAGAATAATGATTTTGAGAAAAATTTGTTTAAACTTTTAAATAACGCTGTTTATGGTAAGACAATAAAAAATGTCGATAAAAGAAAACATATTAAATTAGTAAGTGATTGGAATAGCACTGGAAGAAAACTTGGTGCTAGAGCTCTCATTTCAAAATTTAATTTTCACAGCTTTTTGAAATTTACTGATTCACTTTTTGCAATACAAATGAATAATGTTCATACTGTTTATAATAAACCTATTTATATTGGTTTTACTGTCTTAGAATTATCAAAACATAAAATGTATAGTTTTCATTACGATTATATGAAACCAAAATATCAAGACAGAGTCAATATAAATTATATGGATACTGATTCCTTTCTTTATGATATTAAAACTAATGATTTTTATGATGATATTCGTTCAGAAATTAAACAACATTTCGATACATAAGAATATGCTTAAGATAATGCTTATAATTTACCTTTGGTAAATAAAAAAAAATTGGGTATGATGAAAGATGAATTTAAGGGAAAAATTGTTAAAGAATTTATTGGATTATGTGTTAAAATGTATTCAGTTAAATTTGTAAATAATATTGATGAAAACGATGAACAAGAAATCAAAAAAATTAAAGAAGTCAAAAAGAATGTTACTTCTAAATTGAGTCTAAGCGATTTCCGCGATTGTTTATACAAAAAACAAAAACAAATTGGAACAATTTATTTATTTAAATCAAAATTACATGAGATATATACACAAGAATATACATTAAATTATTTAGATGATAAGCGAGATATAAAAGAATGTAGACACCCTTGCATGGGGTCATAAAAATTTAATGTAAACAAATATAAATGTATTTTAAATATTATTTTTTTTAAATAAAAATTGTAAACATAAATGTCCGCAATTAAAAGTGTTAAATTTTTGCTCATTTTTATAATTATATTCTATAGGCGGTTTTAGATAATTAACTACTTCGATAGGTGATTGCAAATCACCAAAACTATCGTAGTATTCTTTATAATAATTTTTTTTTTAATATGCTACCCAATGAGTTCCACTACCGCTTTCATTATCCAAATTTATTATTCCGCATTCATTTATCAATGGTTTTTTCGGTAAACGATCACGCATAAAAACACTGCGAAAATGTTTAAGCTGTTTTCCATAGTTAATTAAATCAATGTCAGTTAGTGGTCTTTTGGGTAGCTTATTTAGTTTTTTAGATGAGGTTTATAAAATAAACCATAACCCCTTTTGTATGGCTTCATGAAAGGTCCCTTTCCCATAGCAATTGATTCCATATAACGATTGTGACGCGATGCCTCCGCTAGTTGTTCCTTTCCATTTTTAACATCATTAATTGCTTTAGCAATAGCCGATCCCCCAGTTGCGAGTCCACCGAGAGCTGATAATGCTGTTAGAACTGGTATTAGGGGTATGAATCCACCAATTTTTATACCATACACCCATAGGGTGAAATGGTATATTAAAGTCGCCAAAATGTATGTAACAGGCAGAAGGAAGCTTTTCCGACCCCATAAAGTATATATATTCTTGATCAGTATCAACAGCCGAGTCGATATAGCCATGTCCGTCTGTCCGTCCGTCTGCCCGTCCGTCCGTCCGTCCGTCCGTCTGTCCGTCTGTCCGTCCGTATGAACGCCTAGATCTCAAACACTATAAGAGATAGAGCCACCAAATTTGGTATGTAGGCTCATGTAGTATGTAGAGTGATCGAGTTTATTTCAAAATTTTGCCACGCCCCTTTCCGCCCCCGCAATTCAAAAAAAACGTTTATCTCAAAAACTATTGCAGCTAGAGACACCATATTTGGTATGTATATTTGCTTAGTAAATGCGCACATTTTGTATGTATAAAGATTTTGCCACGCCCGTTTTCGCCCCCGACATTTGAAAAAGTCGATTATCTCCCATAATTTTTTGCCTTGTGGAATCAAATTTGGCACACTTGAATACTAATACCCAGAAAATACCAAATTTGATCAAAATCGGACAAAAAATAGCCAAGTTATGCATATAAACGTTTTTCCATAAGGCCGGAGTTAGCCGTTGGCGGGTGGTGGCGCTAGGGTGCTCAGATGCATGAGTCAGTGAGATACTAAGATATGCTTGTAAAAAGCATGTGAACAGAATTTTTTTGAAATAGGCAAAATGCATTTGTTATTACAAATTTGAAATATTTGTTTTACTGGTGTATGGTATACCTAAGTCGGCGAGACGACTTACTTACTTCATTTTTTTTATATAATCGGGCGATATTGAATAAATTTAATTTCATATGATATGAGATATTCCATATGATATGGATTTTCCCATACGATAAATGGGCGATATAAAATACGTTATGGCATATTTTCATATAATATGAAATATTCATACGGCATACATATTTCCATATGACATGTGTGTTCCCATACGATAAATGGGCAAAATTAATATTTTTAATATTGAGTAAAATTTTCATTTTTATACCATACACACATAGGGTGAAATGGTATATTAAAGTCGCCAAAATGTATGTAACAGGCAGAAGGAGGCTTTTATATAAAAGATAGAGCCACCAAATTTGGTGTGTAGGTTCGTGTAGTATGTAGAGTGATCAAGTTTATTTTAAATTTTTGCGACGCCCCTTTCCGCCCCCGCAATTCAAAAAAACGTTTATTTCAAAAACTATTGCAGCTACAGACACCATATTTGGTATGTATATTTGCTTAGTAAATGCGCTCATTTTGTTTGTATAATGATTTTGCCACGCCCGTTTTCGCCCCCGACATTTGAAAAAGTCGATTATCTCCCATAATTTTTTGCCTTGTGGAATCAAATTTGGCACACTTGAATACTAATACCCAGAAAATACCAAATTTGATCAAAATCGGACAAAAAATAGCCAAGTTATGCATATAAACGTTTTTCCATAAGGCCGGAGTTAGCCGTTGGCGGGTGGTGGCGCTAGGGTGCTCAGATGCATGAGTCAGTGAGATACTAAGATATGCTTGTAAAAAGCATGTGAACAGAATTTTTTTGAAATAGGCAAAATGCATTTGTTATTACAAATTTGAAATATTTGTTTTACTGGTGTATGGTATACCTAAGTCGGCGAGACGACTTACTTACTTCATTGGTATTGGTATCACCCTTGGAATTGCTTTATTTAAATTCTTCTTATACCCTTTGAATCTTGAGGGAATTGATTGTTGCGCAATTTTAATTGCTTCTGCTACATTTGATGGTTTTTTTTTTGTTTTAAAATATTTGTTGAATTCTTAACAATTGTTTTGAAAGCTTTTCTCGTGCAAATTCGTTTTTTCTTGTAAATTCGTTTTTTTCGTTAAACGTACCTTTTCACTTACTTTTCATACCTAAGCCAAATTTAACTTTAGTTTTCATTGCATTTGTTACTAACCATGCAGGAAAACGTTCTTTTAAACTACTATCTTTCGATTTTACACGCTCCCACGCTTTATTAGCTAATAATATGTCTGCTCGATGGCGGTTTTCCAAATCTTTTGACTGTGAATATGCAATGTCGTGTTCTCTACACGCTGAATCCAATAGATTTATCCCTCCATCACCACGAGCTAATCGATCAGCAAGTTTTGTCCCTGGTCCACAAAACTGATATCCAGGTAAATGCAGTTCAATTGGTAATTTGTTAATTAAGTTGTTAACAAAACCACTTCCAGTTATATACTGATTTAAATTACATTTATTTATATATTTTATAGTTGTTCGGAAACCAATTGACTAGTTAGACTGTTTAAAGGCGATACCGCCTATTTGATTTATTGTTCAATTTTGTTGCAATTTGTGTAATTCTGACAACCGGTCAACTCCAAGATTTTCTAACAACTATGCTTTTCCCCGATATCGATTGCATATCGATACCAGCGAACTCGATAACGATTTCATGGTAATATGACACTGCAAAATTATCTTACTACACTAACAAAATGGAATACAAGTCAAATTTCTTATATTCTAACAATAATAATGCATTTCGTTCAGAAACATACCGGCGCCCCCTGAACTATTAGTTCAGCACATAGGGAGGGCAGCTAATTTGGTGATAGGGCGTTTGTAAGATCCATGGGCAGTAGTTACAGTAACTACCCGAATTAATCCATCGTCTCCAGGATGGACCGCAGAGACTCGTCCCAATATCCATTTAGTGGGTGGAAGATGTGGCTCCTTGAGCACCACAAGAGTTCCAATACAAAGGTTATTCTCTTTCGATGACCATATACCATATACCAGCGCTTCCAGAACCCCTGTACCATAGCTTGAAGTTGATTCCATCTCTCCACACGGTTGAATGTCATGTCCAAATGACAGGGCTCAGGTAGCGCAGTGTAAGGTGACCCAACAAGAAAATGAGCAGGTGTGAGAGGGTCCAGAGAGCTGTCACCGTTGGCGCACAGTGGTCTTGAGTTTAATACAGCTTCTATTTGCGCTAACACAGTAGACAACTCCTCAAAAGTCAGTGCGTTAGCGCCGATAACCCGACGGAGATGTAGTTTCACGGATCGCACTCCAGATTCCCATATGCCGCCAAAGTGTGGTGCAGACGGCGGTATGAAATGCCATGTGAGGCCTTCACCCGCGACAAAACTAGCAAGTTCCTTATCCTTCATGTGATCGATGGCCAAACGTCTCATCTCGTCTAGCGCACGTCTACTTCCGTGAAAGGTGGTACCATTGTCCGAGTAGAGATCAGTGGGTCTCGTTCGGCGAGAAATGAATCGTTTAAATGCTGCAATGAAAGCGTTGGTGGTTAAGTCACTTACGACCTCCAAATGTATTGCCTTTGTTGTGAGACAGACAAATATGGCAAACCAAGCCTTTCCAATACGAGGTGTTCGACCCTTATTCTCCTTGATTGCGATTGAACCAGCATAGTCTAGGCCAGTATGCTGGAAACACGGAGTTGCTTGAACTCTAGGTAGAGGCAAGTTACCCATTAGCTGAGTATGAGTTGCTCGTCGTTGCAAGAAGCAGGGCTTGCATTGAAAAACCACTCGGCGCACTAGATTACGTGCACCCGAAATTCAATATTGTTGCCGAAGAATAGTAAATGTAGCATCGACTCCAGTATGAAAATGTGTTTGATGAATGTGTCGAATTAATAACAAGCTGATCAGTGACTCCTTGGGCAGTAGAATGGGATGCTTTACATTGTAATGTAGGGATGATCGTTCGATTCGCCCTCCGACTCGTACAATTCCTCTCTCGTCAAGAAATGGGCTGTACCAGATCAATCGAGATTTAATTGATAATGGCTCTTGTTTGTTAAGCTTTTCATAGTCCTTGGAAAAGCTCTTGCGTTGTACGTGTTGCAGAAGTAGGCATCGTGCGGATTGTAACTCAATAGATGTAAGGAATGTTTTATCGGAGAGTGTGCCTTTGCACCTAAGTCGCTCAATGAATCGGTAACAGTAGCTAGTTACCCGTAAGAGATGGCTCCAGGACGATAACTTGTTGATTAATAACTCGTGAATGCTCTCCTCCAGCATCCCATGAAGCACAGTAATTGGCGGGCGTCGTTCCTCAGTCGCCGTGTCAGTAAAGCTTTGGCCTTGTGGTTCATATAGTGGCCATTCCGATTGTGGTTTAGTAATCCATGAGGGTCCATTCCACCATAACTCATGATTCAACAACTGAGATGGACTTAGACCTCGTGATGAGCAGTCAGCAGGATTCTCTTCAGAGCGAACATGGTTCCAGCAGCTACGTGGGTAGTCCTCCAGAATTTCAGCAACTCTATGACAAACATAAGTATTCCAACGACGGGGTGGCGATGATAACCAGTGCAAGACTATCTCCGAGTCAGTCCAGCAATATGAGCTAGAAATGGGTATAGTTAGAGATTCTGTTACAAGTTTAAGTAATCGGCTAAGTAGAAGTGCGTCGTTGAGTTCAAGACGGGGAATAGAGATAGGCTTAAGCGGGGCTACTCGGGTCTTAGCAGCCACCAACCGACTCCGGTAACCATTCGTTGTAAGAACGCGACTATAAATAACAGCGCCATAGGCTTGAGTGAATGCATCCGCGAACCCACAAAGTTCAATGTGCGGCGACGAAGCGGCTATGTATCGTGAAATTCGGCAGTGAGATAGTAGGGGTAATTCCTTTACGATTGCTTGCCATCGCCTTCGAAGAGTTTCCGGTATTGGGTCATCCCAGCTAATAGCGCTGAACCAGCATTCTTGGAATATTAGCTTTAACAACACAGTGGTAGGCGCAACAAAGCCCAGTGGGTCGAAGAGTTTTGACAGATCCGATAATAGCGCCCGTTTGCTAGGGGCATGTTTGGTTGCAATCATCGGTGTATTAACCAATAACTCATCTCGACCAGGATTCCAAGGAATGCCCAATATTTTAACGTTGTCCTCGATCGACGCATGTCCATGTAAACAATCTTCCTTTGGTATCGACTTCAAGAAACTCCAGCTGTTCGAACTCCATTTTCTCAACTTGAAGTTTCCTTCATCTAATAAAGAAATCAGTTGATCTTTTAATTTCATAAGTTCGCCAACTGAATCGCATCCAGTTGGAATGTCATCCACGTACGCATCGCGCGCTAGGACTCGCGCGGCTAGTGGATATTTCGCTTCATAGTCTATGCCCAATTGTTTCAAAACCCGTACAGCCAAGAAGGGTGATGGCGCCAATCCGTAGGTGACAGTACGCAATCGATAATGCTGAATAGGGTCCATTGTGGAACTGCGCCAGATGATCCGTTGATATTTTGTATGATGGGGAGCAACCTCTATTTTGCGGAACATCTTTTCTATATCCGAACAACAAACATAACGATGTTGTCTGAATCGAAGGCAGACACCAAATAGATCTCATTGAATGGGAGGCCCAATGTGAAGACGCTCATTGAGTGACACTCCGCTACTATCTTTTCCAGATCCATCAAACACCACTCGGCATTTGGTAGTGGTGCTTTCCGGTTTCAAGACGGCGTGATGCGGCAGATAGAAACAACCGTCGGGCTTCAGATACTCGTCCATGAAAGCGATATACTCTCTCTTGAGACTTGGGTTGCGACTAAACTTGCGTTCTAGTGACTGCAATCGGCTAACAGCTTGTTGAAGGGTTTCGCCAATTGGTGGCATCGGGGCTTTGAAGGGGTATTCTACTACGTGCCAGTTTGGGAACGGGTGTGAGTGGTGATAAAGTGTTGCTCAGTCGGATCAAATATCTCCAATTTCGATGGAATGCTATCCATCTCCATGAACGATCGCACCTGCGAATCGAGGTCCAGGTGAACATGATGAGTGATTGCCAGTGGATGGGTTTCCCCGAATGTACTATACGGACCTGCAAGAGTCCAACCAAAAATTGTATTTAGCGCAATAGGAACGTTGTTACCAAATGATTTTTGCTCTCCAGTACAGAATTTCCAGAGCTGATCTGATCCAAAAATGACATCTACCGCACCAACTGTGCCGAAAGATGGATCAGCTAAGGGTAACTTCAAAATTTCCTTCCATTGCGTTGAGCTCATGTCCACGTTTTGAGCTGGGAGAGCTCATGTGAGGGTGCTGAGGATGTACGTCTCGACCTCAATGTTGTGATCCGAATTGCGAGAGCAGATTTGAAACTTTACGAGTCCTCTGGTGACGCCGGCTCTGTTAGCCGCGAGACCACGAACTGGAACCTTTGCATGTGTACGTCGCATGCCAATCCGCTGGACAAATGATTCCGTTGCCAATGAGACTGTAGACCCAGTGTCAAGTAGAGCTCGGCAAGTGAAGGCCCCGAGCGTCTTTCACTGATGTAAGAATGGTGGGCAAAAGCGTTTGCGAAACTGCATGCGGAATATTCTCCAGGGTGTGACGAGAAACTCTCTCTCTGTGCTTTGGAACTGCTATTTGATGACTTCTTGTAGTTTGAACATGATGACTAATAATAGCCGGGGATTCATCGTTAGATCCTGGGCTCTCAGGCTGATGAACTCGCACCGCGCTATCTCTGAATTCACGGCATGAATCAGGGTGTGATGCTTTCTTTGACATACTCGACATGTATTCTTTGAAGGACAGGTTGCAATCCTATGGTTTGGGCTTAAACAGTTGAAGCACAAGTTGGCACTCCTCACGTGTGCGTGTCGTGCAACTACATCAAGTGCTCTGAATTGTTCACATCTTGATAGCGGATGAGCGTGCTGGCACAGGGTGCGTGGCTCGATCAATGGTTGGGTTTCCGTGTTGACGTGATGAGTGGTAGCTATTCGTCGGCTGTGATTCGGTCGTGAAAATTGGCTCGATTCCAACGTATCACCGCGGGAGAGCAGAAATTTGATAAAACTGTCGATCGTTACAGTGTAATCCTCAGATTCACTGCGCTCTGCCCATGCTTGCCGAGTGTTGTTGTCCACCTTTGCCAATAGCACATGAATCAACCAGGGATCTCGATTCTCACACTCTAATGCTCTTAGTCCGCGAATTACTTCATCGGCTCCGTCAGCCAGCTTGCGAATCGCGATAGAGTTGAGTACAGATGCCGTTGGGAGATTTAGAAAACTGTCAATGAAAGAACGAATGATTACATGTCTCTTATTGTAACGTTGGACCAGCCTATCCCAAGCCTCACTATAGTTATCTTTAGTCACGGCAATGTGTTTAATTAACGAAAACGCTTCGCCAGACAAATAAGATTTCAGATAGTGAAACTTCTGACAGCTGGTGAGATGCGGATCGCCGCCGATAGAACCAAGAAACATATCCGAAAAATGTTGCCAGTCCTCATAAGTGCCAGAGAATGTTGGTAGTTTGATCCGTTCATAGTGCAAGTTCACGTGGTTTTGTGATACGTGACCTTCACGTGCCTCTGTTGCAGAAAAGCGGTTGTTGAGCGATCGAGCGGATTGCAATTGCAGCTCCTCCCGCGCAACACTCAACATCGAGTAAGTTGCGTAGTGCTTTTCCTCATATGGATCAATGTCCACGTCCGGATCTTCCCAGTCCGAAGTGTCTTCATAGGTGTGCAACTCCTCGGTGAGTTGTATAAAACGTATGTAGTTTTCTTGCAGTTGTTGCAATCGTGTGTCATAAGTTGCCACTGCGTGCGTTTTCTCGATGAATGTATTTGCATTGTGGTAAGCCCGCGTGATTTGGCTTTTGCAGTAACCACGTTGTTGCATAACTGTCTGCATCGTGAATGAGGTTAGAAACGGTCTCTTCCAACTAAAGTACCGTCTAACTCTACACAACTTGCAAAATATTGAAATAAATCAGCAGCTAGGATCCGGCTCGAAGGACCAAAATTTTATTATGTTCGGAAACCAACTGCCTAGTTAGACTGTTTAAAGGCGATACCGCCTATTTGATTTATTGTTCAATATAGTTGCAATTTGTGTAATTCTGAATACCGGTCAACTCCAAGATTTTCTAACAACTAAGCTTTTCCCCGATATCGATTGCATGTCGATACCAGCGAACTCGATAACAATTTCATGGTAATATGACACTGCAATTCGATAATTATCTTACTGCACTAACAAAATGAAATACAAGTCAAATATCTTATATTCTAACAATAATAATGCATTTCGTTCAGAAACAATAGTCATAATTAAAACGTTTACGTATATATGTGTGAGTCTAAGAAGACTATGTAATAATATCTTTTAGGTTCAAAATCAAAACACTTAATAAAATAAAAAAAACCAATATAGGCATTATTTATATCAGGTTTGTTATCAGTCATTAAAATGCGTTTCGTTAAGCAACATAGGGAAATTAAAATACGTAACATGTTACAGTAATCCAAACCTCGCTCTACGCAACAAAAAAACAAACAACAACAAAATTCAAACTTGACAAAGTTCAAGCACAAAGCAAAACAAAAAACAAAAACAAAACACTCTCTTCTAACCGTTAAGCCGGACTTGAGCCCGACAAAACCAACCATGCAAGAACCACCAGACATTCAACCCAACAACAAACATTTGGGCGAACCAACATACATAATATTAAAACGAAATGATAACTGTTCATTTGAAAAAGTATCACCGTTCATAATTAAAACCAGAGAGCCGGGGTTAACTTTGACCACGTCGAAGTTTGTATACCCTTGCAACTGTTTTGGTAATTCTTTCCTTACCCATAGCCATCAATGTGTAAAAACGTTTTATCCAAAAAGTCTAATGTCTGCGAAAGAAAGGCCTTCAATCTTAGCAGAGGATATAACGAACTTTTTGATGAAAGTCACTGTTTTCCACCGATCGTTTCTATGGGAGCTATATGATATAGTCACCCGATCTTGATCATATTTGGCACAATTATTAAAAATAGCACAAAACTGACTAATGCAAACTTTTATGACAATAGCTATAAAATGACGAAGTTATTGAGAAAAGTCACTGTTCGTGACTTTGACGTTTGTATGGGAGCTATATGATATAGTCACCCGATCTTGATCAAATTTGGCACAGTTATTAATAGGAACACCAAACTGACAAATACCAACTTTTATGACAATTGCTGATAAAATAACGAAGTTATTGAGAAAAGTCACTGTTCGTGACTTTTACGTTTGTATGGGAGCTATATGATATAGTCACCCGATCTTGATCAAATTTGGCACAATTATTAATAAGAACACAAAACTGACCAATTCCAACTTTTATGACAATTGCTTATAAAATAACGAAGTTACTGAGAAAAGTCACTGTTCGTGACTTTGACGTTTGTATGGGAGCTATATGATATAGTGGTCCGATCCGGCTGAATCCGAGATATACAACGCCTGCAGTATATACAAGCATACGTGCAAAATTTCAGCTCTGTAGCTCTTATGGTCTCGGAGGAGTTCGCGTTGATCCAGACGGACGGACGGACGGACGGACGGACGGACGGACGGACGGATGGACGGACGGACGGACATGGCTATTTGAACTCGTCTCGTCGTGCTGATCAAGAATATATATACTTTATATGGTCTGAGATGCTTCGTTCTATGCGTTGCACACTTCTGACCAAAATTAATATACCCATTTTGCAAGGGTATAAAAACAATTAACTACACTTGCGGAGGCGAAGTCGAATCTTGCAAAAAAATAAGGGACGGCTCACTTCTAATAAAAACAAAAAACAAACTGCAAGCATTAAAACTATTAAAACTAACAAAAATGACTGATATCAATATTTCCGCGTCAGAACACAAAACATTAAACTTCACAAAAGGAGTAATCTACTGCAACGAACTTCGAGGCATAGATGAAAATGATATCCTACAAGAACTAAAGACACAAAAAGGAACAGAAGTAAAAAAAATATTAAAAAAAATATCAAAGAAGCTAACTTCGGCAATGCCAAAGTTTATATACCCTTGCAGTCCTTGGCAATAATTTTTTTACATTTTGAAATTTTTTCCCCTGCAACTCAATTCATCAACACACAAACAAAACATTCAAATTATTACTCTTTTTACTACAATTTTTCTTCTTCTACCATCCAAAAGCATCGCACGCATACACATACAGTTCGTGTAGCTTTGCGTCTGTGTGTGTGTATGCATGTGCTCTGATTGATTTGCTGATGACGTAGAACCGATTTGTATTGACTGTAACTTATGTTTTATTTATCCGATCAAATTCAAATTTTGGAATCTGAGATTTTATATCAAATTCTATTATATTGGTAAATTTCATGGGGATACTCCAATTTTTGTTCCAGAGCTATATGATATAGTAGTCCGATCCCGATGATTTTCATATTTTATCTCACCCGGGTAATAAAAAACCCCCAAAAAAAAATTTCAACCCGATAGCTCTTAAGATGGCTGAGTAAAATGTGTACGCACCGACAGACAGACGGACAGACGGACATGGCTATATCGACTCAGCTCCTCATGCTGATCAAGAATATATATACTTTATGGGGTCGGAAACGTCTCCTTCTGTGCGTTACACACATCTGACCAATTGTATAATACCCTCTGCAAGGGTATAAAAAAGAAAAAGTGCAGTGGAATTTGATAAGCCTCAGTCCAAGCAATTTTGTTTTGGTTACTTCTCTTGTTTGTGTAAAATATATAAAACGAATAAATTGGTTTTGGTCATTTGGCTTCGTTTGCAATATACAAAACTTCAGAATTAATTGCGATTATTCCTTCGAACTGTTATATAGAAGCGCATTGTTTTGCTTTAGTTGTAATTCACTTATCACCCCAAAGTGTTATTATATTAGAGTCACATTCACGAGTGTTAGCTGAATTTAAAAGTTTAAGTTAAAAAGGGAGGTAATCAGCACCAAAATGGACCCCAAACAACTGAATTTAGTTTTAAATACAGCAATTAATGCTGCACTTCAGGTTCAAAGGGCAGAGTTCGAAGTAAGAATTAAGGAGTTGACGGATCGCTTGGATAGGGCGACAGTAGCCGAGCCTACAATAAAAGTTTATGAGGATATCTCTATAGTACCCGGGGTAGTCTGCGATGAACCCCTAGATGCGGCTAAATCTGTCCCAGAATTTGTTGGCGTACAAGAACATATAAAATTTATAGCCCCTATCAAGGTAGCTCCCTTCACTATAAGGCAGTACTAATTTTGAGAAATAAGATAAGAGGTCAAGCAGATCTCACACTATCTTCGTTTAATACAAAACTCAACTTTGATGCCATCATAGATAGGCTCGATTTTACATATGCGGACAAGCGCCCCATACATTTAATTGGGCAAGAAGAAGAATCTGACTGATGTTTTGTTTGCGGCTCAGCCCGGTAGTTTACCAGCAGCACTTGCGTTAGCGCGAGAGGTTGAAGCCAATCATGATATATACGCTTTCGCAGCGAATTACGCTAGATGCTTAGAAGAAAGGGATAAAGGAAGCCATCAGCAGCAGCATCAGAAAAGAAACGATCAAAAAGGCAGTAATAAAGGGAAAAACCCATACTTTAGAATGGAACAAGGAGACAGGGCCCAGCAGAATCCAATAGAAAATATCAAAGAAGCTAACTTCGGCAATGCCAAAGTTTATATACCCTTGCAGTCCTTGGCAATAATTTTTTTACATTTTGAAATTTCTTTCCTTGCAACTCAATTCATCAACACACAAACAAAACATTCAAATTATTTTTCTCTTTACTACAAATTTTTAAGCAAAGCACAACACGCATACACATACATGCATACGCACACACAGACGTAGCGCTACACGTATGTGCTCTGTTTGATTTGCTGATGACGTAGAACCGATTTGTATTGACTGTAACTTGTGTTCTATTTATCCGATCAAACTCAAATTTTGGGATCTGAGATTTTATGTCAAATTCTATTATATTATATTTCATGGGGATACTCCAATTTTTGCAAAAATTTTTGTTCTAGAGCTATATGATATAGTAGTCCGATCCTGACAATTTTCATACTCTATTATCTCCCGGCTAAAAGTAGCTCAAATATGAAATTTCATTCCGATAGCTCTTAAGATGACAGCGTGAAGTTGATTTGCACAGACGGACGGACGGACGGACGGACGGACGAACGGACGGACAGACGGACATGGCTATATCGACTCAGCTTCTCATGCTGATCAAGAATATATATACTTTATGGGGTCGGAAACGTCTCCTTCTGTGCGTTACAAACATCTGACCAATTTTATAATACCCTCTGCAAGGGTATAACAACCAAATACAACACAACAAATAAACAACAGTCAAAACAACAACGCCATACTTATCGAAACCGGACTCATCACTCTAACATTCGCGACTCCCAAACTACCAGAAGCCATCAAAATCGGATACGAAACCGTACGCATCAGGCCTTACATCCCTCTTCCACTCAGATGTAAGAAGTGTCTTCGCTTTGGACATCCTACATTTGTTTTCAATAGCCAGGAATCATGAAAAAACTGCTCAGAGCCAAACCATACAGACGGAATCGAATATTGTGCAAACTGCATAATTAACTTAGAACTAGACCATCAACACTCACCCCTCGACCGCCAATGCCCCACATTCCGCAAACAACAAGAATTAACAGAAATAAAAATCACCGAAAAGGTAGACTACAAAACAGTATTTCACATATACTCCACAAGACACAGCCAGCAATTGGGAAACACATACGCCAACACGCTTAGACATCCCACTCCGCGCACAACTAATACCCCAATCGACACACTACACAGGATTATTAACACACACCCGCAAAAACAAACCACCCCCGCATCAACCACCGGACACAACCCACCAGCCAATTCAACAAGAGTAACAAAGTCTCCAACACTACAACAAGCGAAAGATAATGAAGTAAGTAAGTCGTCTCGCCGACTTAGGTATACCATACACCAGTAAAGCAAATATTTTAAATTTATTAAACAAATGCATTTTCACATGCTTTTTATTACAAGCATATCTTAGAATCTCCCTCACTCAAGTATACGAGCACCCTAGCGCCCCCACCAGCCAACGACCAACTACGGCCTTATGGAAAAACGTTTATATGCATAACTTGGTTGTTTTTTGTCCGATTTTGATCAAATTTGGTATTTTGCTGGGTATTAGTATCAAATTCAAGTGTGCCAAATGATTACAATGTGATTACAAAAGGTAGAAAATTACGTGAGATAATCGAGTTTTTCCAAATTACGGGGGCGGAAAGGGGCGTGGCAAAATCGTTGCATATACAATATATGCGCATTTATTAAACAAATACACATACCAAATTTGGTGCCTCTAGCTATTATAGTCTTTAAGAAAATCAAATTTCTTTAAATTTCGTGGGCGGAGGGGGGCGTGGCAAATTTTTTTTGCAACAAATTTGTGCGCGCTTACTAAAGGATTAATCATACTAAATTTGATGTCTTTAGCTATTATAGTCTTTAAGAAAATCAAATTTGTTTAAATTTCGTGGGCGGAGGGGGGCGTGGCAAAAATTTGAAATAAACTTGACCACCGTAGGTAATACACGAGTCTACGTATCAAATTTGGTGACTCTAGCTCTTATAGTCTCTGAGATCTACGTGTTCATACGGACAGACGGACGGACGGACGGACGGACGGACGGACATGTCTATATCGACTCGGCTGTTGATACTGATCAAGAATATATATACTTTATGGGGTCGGAAAAGCTTCCTTCTGCCTGTTACATACATTTTGGCGACTTTAATATACCATTTCACCCTATGGGTGTATGGTATAAAAAGGAAATCACACCAGAGGACATGGAAACCGACGGTAACCCAAATACATCATACTCATCACAACAAACTAAAGATTTAAAAATAAGAATTTTTGCCAAAGACCCCAAGACTAACCCCCTTTCTACCAATTTCAAACCCCCAAAAACAAAAACAAAAACCATACCCCCAACCAAAAACCAACAGACCAACAATAGCGACAGCGAAACCACATAAGCAACAAACTTCATTAAACTAAGCCTTACTTAACATAAAATATGCTAAAAATAATACAATGGAACTTAAAAGGGTACACCAACAACTACAACGAACTCCTAACCATAATAAAAAAATACTCACCACAAATAATATGCCTTCAAGAGACACACTATTATAACACACACATACCCATACCCATTCCAATTAACTACCAAATTTTTACCAACACAGCTTCCAACAGGTTTGGCGGCACAGCCATATTAGTTCACAAAACCATCCAAAACACCCAGATAAACCAGATAAATAGAATCTAAATTAAAAATCCAAATTACCTCAATATACATATCCCCTAACAAGACTTTCTCCCTTAAATCCTTAAACGACAACCTCAACCCAACCAACAACACAAATCACATTATCGTAGGTGACTTCAACAGCTGGCACAATAGCTGGGGTTCACCACACCCAAACAGATGAGGAAAAATCCTTCACAAATTCCTACAAAACGCTAACCTCCACATCCTAAACGACGGCTCCCCAACACACCTTTCAACACACAACACATTCACACACACCGACCTGTCACTATGTTCTCCACAGCTTACCCCATTCACTAATTGGGAAATTATCGACGACCTTCACGGAAGCGATCACTTTCCAATCCTTATCTCCTTATTTTCTCAATCAAAAACAAATAACTTTTTTCGTCCTTTTTTCAAAATTAAAGAAGCCAACTGGTCAACCTTTACCTAATCAACACACGCTTTAAATGAGAAAATAATAATAAGCCCAAATATTAACAAAGAAACTGCAAACATTTGCAAAATCATTATTCAAACTGCACACCACAACATACCACAATCCTCTCCCAACCGCTTCAAAAAAAATACACCATGGTGGAATAAAACTCTCACCGAACTCACAACCAAAAAACAAAACACATGGAAAACTTTCAAACATAATAGTAACACTGATAATTTAATTAATTACAAAAAAGCCAACGCTCTCTTTCGGAGGGAACTTAAAATATCCAAAACCAGAGCTACAACCGAATTCACCTCCACAATAGGATAGAGCACACCCTCCCACAGAATCTGGGCCAATATCCGACGCTTTTGCGGACTCAACCCAATCAAGCAAATCCACTGCATAAAAAACCCAACCAATAACTTACCCACAACAGATACATCCTCCATAGCCCAACTATTTGCTCAACACTGGTCAGACCAATCCAAAGACATCAATTTCAATCCAACCTTTATTACAAACAAACACTCTAATAAACCATTGAACTATATACCCCACCCCTCAGCACAAATAATAGAAGCCGACATAACGCAAATTGAACTCCTATCCGCACTTCACTCACTTAAAGGTACCACACCGGGCCTCAATAGAATATCCTATCCTATGATAAAAAACACCTCTAACACAGTCAAAACAAGAATTACCCACCTCTTTAACAATGTATTTAAAAATTTCATCCCATAATCATTTAAAACCAGTCTAGTCAACCCCATTCTCAAACCTACCTCCAACAAAACATTTATAACCAACTATAGACCAATCTCCTTAAACTGCTGCCTATCAAAAACCCTCGAAAAAATCATAGCCAAACGTCTTTGGTGGTTTGTCACCAAAAATAACCTAATCCACCCCAATCAATCCGGATTCAAACGTGGCAAGTCGGTTTCAGACGGTCTGCTCACAGCAGACTACCTAATAACCAAATCGCTGCGTAAAAAAAAGCACTGTTCTGTCATTGCCCTTGACTTCTTAAAGGCTTTCGACAGAGTCGGAGTGCACTCCATAATTGACCAACTAATAGATTGGAAACTGGGCCCCAAAATTATAAATTTCATAAAAAACTTTATGTCCAACAGGAAAATTGAAATATAAATCAACAACACATTCAGTTCTCCCTTCCCACTCCTTAATGGCATCCCCCAAGGTTCACCAATATCAGTTATCCTCTTCCTAATTGCCTACATCAAAATTGCCAATATAATCAGCTTACAAAAAGAAATCCATTTTAGTGCCTATGCAGATGATTAATTCCTTATAGTCCCACTCAATAGAGAAAAAAACCAAACCTTCAATCTAGATTCCCTTTTTGCAAACATTCAAGAATGGTGCTCATACTCTGGAGCATCATTATCCCTTAACAAATGCCAACACCTACACATTTGCAGAAAACAAAACTGCAATTGTACCCTATCCTCCAACAATATAGCAATCCCCCCAGTAACCCAACTCAAAATACTAGAACTAACAATAAACATTAAATACAGATGGGACTCACACATTAAACACATCCAACCATCCCTTAACAACAAACTGAATATAATAAAATGTTTAGCAAGCCCCAAGTTTAACTGCAACACCCATACACTTCTTAACATAACAAAGGCAACACTCATAGCCAAAATAGACTACGCCATATTCATTTATGGCCACGTGCCTAGATCTACACTAAACAAACTAAAAACAACATATAATGCTGGAATACGCACAGCCCTTGGCGCTCTCCCCTCAACACCCATCCCCAACCTACTTTTCGAACCTACAATAGAGCAAAAAAGAAACCTCATGACACCCAAAACATACATAACAATCCTCCACAGTGCTAACTCTCCAATCCATAAATTCACCATTCAAATAAAAAATTAAACTAATAAGAAACTAAAATCCACACTAGAAAAAATCATTACGCTTTGCAAAGACCACAACATTCCCTACCTTTCACCACCCAACAGACAAACAATCACACCTCCATGGCTATTTCCACCTTCCACCATCAACACTTTCTTACATATGTTTAATAAACCTGACACATCACCAGAAATATATCAAAAAATCTTCCTAGAACATAAAGACAAACACAAACAACACAAATATACATTCACAGATGGCTCCCTGCAACACAAAACTGCCACATTCGCCATAACCACCGATATAACAGTTCTAAAAACAGGCATCCTACCACACTACTCCTCCATCCTCTCCGCAGAAACAATAGCCATTCTTGAAGCAATAAAGCTGACAAGAACCAAGAAAGGTAAATTCATAATATGCTCCGACTCCCTGTCAGCTATCAAATCCATAAGCAACATCAACAACAACAATTTGTATCCCACTTTAATAAGATCAATCTTAACAAAAACCAACACCAAAATAAAACTCCTCTGGATCCCCAGCCACTGTGGCATTGAAGGTAACGAACTTGCCGACCAAACCGCCAAATCGACCATAAATATGCCCCTCCACTACACCCCCAACTTTAATTGCACTGATATAAACAAATTCCTTAAAAATAACTTATCCCAAAAACTTAAAAACAACATAGATAGCTGCAACACATGGTACCAACACTTAAACAGCAATCGAATGCACACAGGAGACTATCTCAAAAACACTTTACTAAAAGACATAACAAGGATGGACCAAATAAAAATTCTAAGACTTAGAATAGGACACACAAGATTCACTCAACAACACTACATCAACCCGAACGACATAACACCCTGTCCAAACTGCAACTCAACATCCGACCAAAACATAGAACACGTACTAAAAAACTGCCCTGCAACCTCCCACATTAGGGAAGAAATCTTTGAACAATTTTGCCCCATATCAATCCTTGCAAACCCTACTCCAACAAACCTCTTAATGATTATAAACTACCTCAAAAAATCAAATTACTACCACATCCTATAGGTTTAAATTTAGAAAATATAATTAATCATACAAAATGGAAATGTAAATAAATAAATAAAATAGGTTAATGAAATAGGTAAACTAAATATGTAAATATGTAAATACACAAGCCGAAGTCCCAAGCAGCTAGCGCTAAGTAACTAAGTTCCGACTAATTTGTAATTAGTCCTAACTCTAAGATAAATAAATAAAAAAAATACGTAACATAGATGCAATGTGCGGTGAGAAAGATAAAAATGAACGAATTGTACACAGTTCACTGTTACCAAATTCTATTCGTGCCTTAATTGTAGGACCGTCTAATTGTGGAAAGACAAATGTTATGATAAGTTTAATAGAAAGCCCTAATGGTTTGAAATTTAAAAACATTTATTATACCATACACCCATAGGGTGAAATGGTATATTAAAGTCGCCAAAATGTATGTAACAGGCAGAAGGAAGCTTTTCCGACCCCATAAAGTATATATATTCTTGATCAGTATCAACAGCCGAGTCGATCTAGCCATGTCCGTCTGTCCGTCCGTCTGTCCGTCCGTCCGTCCGTCCGTCCGTCCGTCCGTCCGTCTGTCCGTCCGTATGAACGCCTAGATCTCGGAGACTATAAGAGATAGAGCCACCAAATTTAGAATGTAGGCTCGTGTAGTATGTAGAGTGATCGAGTTTGTTTCAAATTTTTGCCACGCCCCTTTCCGCCCCCGCAATTAAAAAAAAAACGTTTATCTCAAAAACTATTGTAGCTAGAGACACCATATTTGGTATGTATATTTGCTTAGTAAATGCGCTCATTTTGTAATTAAAAAGATTTTGCCACGCCCCTTTCCGCCTCCGCAATTCAAAAAAAACGTTTATCTCAAAAACTATTGTAGCTAGAGACACCATATTTAGTATGTATATTTGCTTAGTAAATGCGCTCATTTTGTAATTATACAGATTTTGCCACGCCCCTATCCGCCCCCGAAATTTTAAAAACTCGATTATCTCCCGTAATTTTTCACCTTGTGGAATCAAATTTGGCACACTTGATACTAATATCCAGCAAAATACCAAATTTGATCAAAATCGGACAAAAAATAGCCAAGTTATGCATAAAACCGTTTTTCCATAAGGCCGGAGTTGGCCGTTGCCGGATGGGGGCGCTAGGGTGCTCAAATGCATGAGTGAGTGAGATACTAAGATATGCTTGTAAAAAGCATGTGAACAGAACTTTTTTAAAATAGGCAAATGCATTTGTTATAACAAATTTGAAATATTTGTTTTACTGGTGTATGGTATACCTAAGTCGGCGAGACGACTTACTTACTTCATATTTATTCAAAATCGTTATATCAACGCAAATATCAATATCTAATACAATTAATTAAACCAATAAAAGGAATGAATCTCTATTCATTTTCGGATAAGGAAAAAGTTTTGAGTCCAGATAAAGCAATGTCACGTGACAAGCAAAATACAATAAGAGACTATTTTTGTATGGGTCGACATAAAAATATTGATTCTTTCTATCTATGTCAAACTTATACAAAAATACCAAAGCATTTAATACGTGATAATGCTAACATACTTGTAATATTTAAACAAGATAATATGAATTTAAAACATATTTATAATGATCATGTCTTAGGTGATATGTCGTTTAAAAAATTTCTTAAGATTTGTAGCGAAAGCTGGAAAGATAATTATGGCTTTCTTGTTGTTAGTAAAGATAATGATATTGCTAAAGGACGCTATAGAAAAGGATTCGATAATTTTATACAACTATAATAAGTGAACCACAGATCAGCTATGGATCAGTTATGAATCAGTTCCTTTTTAGTTTTAAAGCATATAATTTTAGTTTTTATAGTAGTCTATGATTGTATTCTAAGCAAACAACATCAACAATGAATAAAATAAACAAAAAAGCTCGTGTTTTAAATGATCTTGTTCAAACAAGATCAATTTTAAACAATAAATTAAATAAAATAAAATTAAATGAAATGAAGCAAAGTAACATCTTGGAAAATACTTTTAAACCAATTACGAAACCCTTAAAGACAATTATGAAATACAGTGAAATAAGTGCAGAAAATCATGCGGAAAATATAAATATGAGAAAATGAAATAACATAGTGAAAGTTAAGCGGCGAAGAGTTCAAGGAAATGAAATTGATTATTTATCATCACAACAACAACAACAACAACAAGATGTCATCGAAAACTATCCTGATAGTAATAGTTCCGATCAAGTTTTACAAGACTGAAAATTTTTTAGAAAACCAACGAACAGAATATTCTGAAATACTATCAAGCTTAAATTCAAGCAATGATAGTATGAATAACACGAATCAAATGTTACAAAAAGTATCTGGAATCTCCCGTAAACAAAATTTTAATGATTCTGATTCTAGTAGTCATGAATTAGCCAAAAAAAGATATATTTCAAATCCTCAAGATGTTTATTCAAAAACAAGAGCTAAATAAATCAAATACCAGGTTATAGATATCACAATATGAAACAAAGAATTCCTAATGATGATGATGATGAACATATTAATAATTCATCAATAACTGTTTCTATAAGAAAACCTAAATTACGAAAAAGCGCATTAAAAAGTTATGCGAAAAAATCAAGATTTATTAACTTACATGGAAACTTGAAGAAAAAAATGTAAACCAGAGGGCCGGGGCTAACTTCGACCGCGTCAAAGTTTGTATACCCTTGCATCTTTTTTAGTAACTCTTTCCTTACCTATAGCCATCACAGGAAAAAACGTTTTATCTAAAAAGGCTAATGTTTGCGAAAGAACGGCCTACAATCTTCGGAAATAACGAATTTATTAATCAAAGTCACTGTTTTCCACCGATCGTTCCTATGGGAGCTATATGATATAGTCACCCGATCTTGATCAAATTTGGCACAGTGGTTTATAGTTACAATAAACTTACATATATTAAATTTCACGACAAAAGCTTAAAAAGTAACGTAGTTATTGAGAAAAGTCACTGTTCGTGACTTTGCGATGTATGGGAGCTATATGATATAGTATCCCGATCTTGATCAAATTTGGCACAATTATTAATAAGAACACAAAACTGATCAATACCAACGTTTATGGCAATTGCTGATAAAATAACGAAGTTATTGAGAAAAGTCACTGTTCGTGACTTTTACGTTTGTATGGGAGCTATATGATATAGTGGTCCGATCCGACTGAATCCGAGATATACAAACCCTGCAGTATATACAAGTCTACGTGCAAAATTTCAGCTCTGTAGCTCTTACGGTCTAGGAGGAGTTCGCATCGATCCAGACGGACAGACGGACGGACGGACGGACGGACGGACGGACATGGTTATTTGAACTCGTCTCGTCGTGCTGATCAAGAATATATATACTTTATATGGTCGGAGATGCTTCCTTCTATGCGTTGCACACTTCTGACCAAAATTAATATACCCTTTTTGCAAGGGTATAAAAATTAATGGTTCAAGAGGTTCCAATAAGAATGTCAAAAAAACAATTAATAATAATAATAATAATAATAATAATAATAATAATAATAATAATAATAATAATAATAATAATAATAATAATAATAATAATAATAATAATTATAGTAATAATAATGACCTTATGGATAATCGACTGATTTTGCAAATAACACAAATTCATTAATAACAGAATCTTTGAAAAAACCAAGAGTGAATAAAGTTAAGAAGACTTTTAAGAAACGAAAATTAGATGTTTTAAAGTCTCAAGACATCAGTGAAAAATTAGAAAACAAAATTTTAAAAATGAATGGTCCACGAGGTTATAATATTAAATCAAAAATTTCTGAAAAAAATAATCATGATGATGATGATCATCAGAGATTAGTTGCTGTAGCAAAAGCTAAAACAAATTCAACTAGATTAAAGTTTTTAAAAAACTTAATGGTTTTACAAAAACAAAAAAATTTAGATAAATTGTATGGTTTAAATAAAAGAAAAAATTGTGAATGGTATTATGCTAACAGTAAAATAAGATTTGAAAATAATAAAGTTATAATCGATAAAGAAAAAGTGAAAATGACTCCTGGCATGTTTTAACTTTTGTTTCACATAAAACCAATAAGTTATTCAAAGAAAGACTTAAAAAATTATCACAAAATTTTATTATCAACAAATGCTCATAAACGAAACTTTCTTCCTAACACACAAATCAAGGGTTCAAAATCATATAAATATCAGTATATCATAAAAAAACTATTGAAATCCAAGTTGACTCTACAAGGAAAAGGTTTACTTACAAAAACTATTTCAAATAAAGAAAAAGGATATAGATATTGGGATGATCATAATGAACTAGTAGAATGATTACGTTTACTATTAGCATCAAAAAGCGCTAGTAACAATAATCATAAAAACAACATTGTATCCATAATTGAAGAGTTAAAAGAAGCACATATAATAAGATGAGTCATATAAATAAATTTGGTGAAACCTCTGATCAAACAAATAAAATAGATGTAAACAATTTAAGAAAAAATATTTATAAACAAAATAAATTTATGCAATATGATATCAATCAAATATCAAAAGAGGTTAATAGAATTTGTTTAAGAATAAACATCGTGTTCATCTGAGGTGGCTTCACCAAATCAGATGCACCAATGAAATATACAAAACGAAACAAAAACAAAAGTATATCATAAAATTCATATGACAATTATTGCTTAATACCAAACAAAACATGCATCCACACTCTGTGGAAAACACTTAAGATTATAACAGCGGCGCGGTATCAAGTAACCAGCGCTGAGCATGAAATATAAACAGTTTTCAACCCCCGAAAACGTGGAGCATTAGAATGAGTATTTTTAAGAACAATTGTTGCTTCTTAGAGTTTAATAGTTTTTAAATAAAATCAGTTCATATTTTGAATTCAACGAATTCGAGCAGGATTCATTTTGGTCCTTCGAGCCGGATTCATTTTGGTCCTTCGAGCCGGATTCATTTTGGTCCTTCGAACCGGATCATTTTGGTCCTTCGAGAAAAAGGAACTCTGCAGTTTTCCCCCACCAGTGGTAAGAGACTCAGAGAGTGAATCAGCTCCATTAAGTCTGAATTCTTATGCAAGTGTAAATGCTGAGATCAGCTAAAGGTAGCAAAAATAAAATAACTCTTGTTTTCCCCCACCAGTGGTAAGAGACAGAGTATAAAAAAAAAAAAAAAAATAAAATATTGCTTAATAAATAAAAAGTGCTTGCGACCGAGTTAAATAAAGGCAGTTTGGCTAGTCGAGCAACTGCAATAATTTCGGCGGCGGTAAAAAAAATAATTACAGAATTGATGTGTGGCGTATTCGAAACCCTAATATCGAAAAAAAAAAGTTAAAGCTAAAAGTGTATATGTAGTTGCAAGTCGGCAACTGCAAACAGCAGCAGAGCAACAAGATAGTTGCAGAGAAGAGGCTGCTAATAGGAGAAAATCTGGTGCGATGACCGGCACCGGTACCGCCTAAGCCCGTAGGCCCTGGACAACAGCAGCTGAGTAACACCAGCAAACTATCATCAAACCCTACCCATTGGCAGACAAGCAGCAGCAGACTATCTGCAAAACATACTTGGCAAACTCTACTTGGCGGACAACAGTGGCGAACGGTGTCAACACGATCATCAGATAAGATATAAATTAAGATAGTTATAAGTGCATCTATCTATTTTTATTATTATATATTTTATCGATATCCTAATATTCGCACAAGATAGAATGTTCACTAATAAGACTGCGAAATTGTTAGAGAAGCAGGTAGAGTTGCATACCAGGTTAAGGCAGTTGGAAGCACTAGATCCCAGAAACATTACTAACAAGGAGATTGAGGAAGTAAAAGTGATTAGTAGCCGATGGATGCCTAGCCATGAGAAATTGCTCCAGCATGGGGTTTTCGATCATCAGTACTACAGAGATAAAGTACATGAAGAGGTTTTAAAGATAGTTGCCAAAATAATAGCTACAGGAGAGTCAGAAAAACCAGGCACTAGTAAGTCAGTGTTAGTTGAAGCAGAGGCAAATATTTCAGGCAATGGGACATGGATAATGTATATTAATAAAATAAATTATTTATGGGAGAAGGTACGGGCATGCCAAGAAAAAACAAGAGTGATGCAAAATTTAAGAATACTATGGAGGATTTGGAATTCGACGTCCAAAATTCATTGTCAATGCTAGAAATGAAAATGAACAATAAGGAAAGTAAGATTGAGAATGTAACCGTGAAAGGCGAACTACCGGTGTTGCCGAAAATACAGGTACCCACATTTTCTGGAGATCCTAGAGAATGGGACCTGTTTGTAGAATTATTCGCGGAACTGATTGAAAAAAGAGAGGATCTAAGTCTTACTCTTAAATTCAATTATTTAAAATCCGCGTTAAAGGGCGAAGCAAGGAAAATGGTAGCCCATCTATTGTGAGGTTCAGCTGACAACTATAGTGCCGCTTGGGAACTGTTAACCAAGCGGTATGAAAATAATCGGAGGGTATTTTCCGAACAATTAAGTCGGATCGTTGAATTACCGATGATCAACAATAATTCCGCAAAAAGGGTTAAAGGAGTGATTGATATAGTTAATGAGTCAGTTTACTTAATTAAAATTAAAGCAAATTTGTCCGATGAAGTTGACGTAATATTCGCACAAATCCTACTAAGGAAATTTGACAGAGAGGCTCTACAATTGTATGAGAGTCAGATTAGAAAAACAAGGCAAATTCAAATGCTATCTGATGTCATGGAATACTTGGAGCAAAGATATTGCTCGCTAAGTGCCATGAGCAAAGAAGAGAAAAAACCGATAAAAACTGTTTTAAATTATACGGAAGTTGAAGATAAATGTCCGATTTGCAAAATTGCCTGGCACAAAACATATAAATGCTATAAGTTTAAAGGTTTGAAACCTACTGAAAGGTATGAGACAGCCAAAAAAGTGCAGCTCTGCATAAGATGCTTCAACCATTCAAGCAATAAGTTATGCACTAATGAAATGGTCTGTTCATTGTGCAGTAAGGAACACCATACCATGCTTCATTTTGGGGAAAAACAGGAGAAAGTAAATACTTGTGTAACCGCACAACCAACACTGTTGGCCACAGCTGTAATACAAGTCAAAAATGTAAATGGAGGATATAAGACTCTAAGAGCCCTTATTGATTGTGGTTCACAGAGCACCATTTTGTCTGAAGAGGCCGCTCAAATATTAAAACTACCTAAAATTAAACAGTATACAGAAATAAGTGGCGTGTCCTCAATAAAATCTAATAAATCAAAATATAAGGTAAAAATAGATGTAAAGACGAGAAATCCTTGGAAAGGACATCTAAAGGTTGAGGCAATTGTGTTGCCAAAGTTAATGAAAGCTCTTCCATTAAAAATTGCAAACGTGGATATGTCAATATGGCAAACTTACGTGCTAGCTGATCCTAGCTTCAATAAACCTGGTAGGGTTGATATAATAATGGGGGTAAACGTATATACCCAAATCTTAAAAAGGGGAATTACAAAGATTGATGGCCTGCTAGGCCAAAATACTCAATTTGGTTGGATCGTCTCGGGATGCACCAAATCAAATCAGAATAAATCTGTAGTGGCAACAACAATAGATGTCACAGGTTTTTAACAACGTTGGGAGACGAAAGGTAAATTTCAAAATAAAAACAACACAACTCCAAAGAAATATAACAGGAAAACTCAAGAAATAAATTTATGGCCCCCGGCAGGACCTCACGTTGGAGGTAAAGTGAAAATTGGGGAAGACAAAGTATATATCCCAGAGCCAGTACAAAATGAGATTATTCAGAAGGCAATGGGTCAATTAGATAATGATTATCTAAAAAATAATATCAAAATAGATTCCGGTAACAAATTGTACGAAACTATAGTACCAAGAAGGCAGCTATGGCAAAATAATTATAAAAGAACAAAACTTAACAATAAACAGAATAACCACTTAAACTTCAACAATCAGCGATATTGCAAAATAGTGGAGCAAAGATCACATTGGGACATATCAAAAAGTAAAGGTAGTTATTTTTTAAATTCTCCACCTTATAAAAAGGCTAGAAGTCAGCACAGTAATACACATCAGGAGTGGGTAGATATCCCGAAACAGAAATCATTAGGTAATTTGCCAAATATTATAAAAACCAGTAGAAGCCAACTCAGTAATACATACGGCAGAATTGGTAAGAATGAGAAGTCAGTGACAATCGTAAAGGAATATCAGATTAACTAGGTTGAACGTCCATCATGTAACTGGTCATGCTTCTTTAACAATAGTTATCTTACTAATGATAATATTAATAATAATTTGCATAAGATAACTAACTAACTATAAAAATAAAATCCAGAACGTAGCATTTGGCGGCCCTTTGCAGAATGTTTAAGAATAAACATCGTGTTCATCTGAGATGGCTTCACCAAATCAGATGCACCAATGAAATATACAAAACGAAACAAAAACAAAAGTATATCATAAAATTCATATGACAATTATTGCTTAATACCAAACAAAACATGCATCCACACTCTGTGGAAAACACTTAAGATTATAACAGCGGCGCGGTATCAAGTAACCAGCGCTGAGCATGAAATATAGACATTTTTCAACCCCCGAAATTGTGGGGCATTAGAATAAGTATTTTTAAGAACAATTGTTGCTTCTTAGAGTTTAGGAGTTTTTAAATAAAATCAGTTCATATTTTGAATTCAACGAATGAAGACTGGGTTATTCTCTTTTCTCTTCGGAAATCCCTATTCAGAATTAATGTCCAAATAAATCAATTGAATGATATGCTTAACAAAGGTATTGATAATGAAGTACAGGGTATGCAAGAAGTGTTTAAAACATTTGCAGACTCATTTATCGATAAAAATATAAAGCTTTTAAAAGAAGAACTTAAAAAATTTGAAAATATATTATATAAAATAGTTACCACAAAGTTTAAAAATGATGATGATATTGAAATACGTAAAATAAAATTCCCGATTATTAGAGGATTTACGGAAAATTAAATAAAATTTAAATGTGTATATATTTATTAATGTATTCATAAATTAAACATTAGTCCGTTCATACAGTCATGAATGAAAATAAGAGACAAATTTTTGATGAGTGGCATAAACGAGCGCGAAAAAATTTTATTATAAAAGGCATTGATGGCTTATGGCAAGCCGATTTAGTTGAAATGATTAATTATGAAATGTACAATATGGGTTATCGTTATCTCTTAACAGTCATTGATACTTTTACGAAAAAAGCTTGGGCAGTAGCCATTAAAAACAAAACAGGAGATAGCGTTACAAAAAGTATTAAATGTATTTTTGAAGACTCACAAAGAAAACCAAAAAACCTACAAACAAATGATGGAAAAGAATTTTATAACACGAAATTTCGAAACTTTATGATAAGTAATAATATTAATCATTATTCAACATTCAGTTTTATAAAAGCGAGTATAATCGAAAGATTTAATAGGACATTAAAAAATATGATGTGGAAGGAATTTAGCTATCAAGGAACTTATCGATGGATTAATATCTATAAGGAATTAGTTAATACCTATAATAATAGATATCACAGAACAATTAAGATGCCTCCAAATAATGTTAATTCAATAAATAAACAACTGGTTCTTGATACTGTTTAAAATAATTTAAAAATAGCTAGAAAACCAAATATTAAAAAGGGTGCATTTGTACGCATAAGTAAGTACAAACATATATTTGAAATATCAAAGAAGCTAACTTCGGCAATGCCGAAGTTTATATACCCTTGCAGTCCTTGGCAATAATTTTTTTACATTTTGAAACTTCTTTCTCTGCAACTCAATTCATCAATACACAAACGAAACATTCAAATTATTTCTCTTTTTACTACAAATTTTTCTTCCATCATTCCGTAAGCAAAGCACAACACGCATACACATACATACATTCGTGTAGCGCTACGTCTGTGTGTGCGTATGCATGTGCTCTATTTGATTTGCTGATGACGTAGAACCGATTTGTATTGACTGTAACTTGTGTTCTATTTATCCGATCAAACTCAAATTTTGGGATCTGAGATTTTATATAAAATTCTATTATATTGGTAAATTTCATGGGGATACTCCAATTTTTGCAAAAATTTTTGTTCTAGAGCTATATGATATAGTAGTCCGATCCTGACAATTTTCATACTTTATCATCTAAAAGTAGCTCAAATATGAAATTTCATTCCGATAGCTCTTAAGATGCCAGCGTGAAGTTGATTTGCACAGACGGACGGACGGACGGACAGACGGACAGACGGACATGGCTATATCGACTCAGCTTCTCATGCTGATCAAGAATATATGTACTTTATGGGGTCGGAAATGTCTCCTTCTGTGCGTTACAAACATCTGACCAATTTTATAATACCCTCTGCAAGAGTATAAAAAGGATATACACCGGATTTGACAACTGAAATTTTTAAAATAAAACATATACAAAACACCAATCCTGTAACATATATCTTGGAGGACTATCAAGGACATGAATTGAAGGGAGGATTTTTTGAATATGAGTTATTGACTACTAAATTTCCAGATACATATCTAGTCGAAAAAATTATAAGACGACGAAATAATATGGCATCAGTTAAATGGTTAGGACTTTCATCAGAGCATAACTCATGGATAAACTTATAAAAACAAAATAAATATATATTTTTTCATTATTCAATTAAAAGATCTAAAGATGTCAATAACATTAACCTTAACGGGTAATACATCGGTACTTCAAGCAAATTATTTTCCACCTATTGAACTTTATGGAAATTATGTATGTGGGTTAATAAGTTTTGATACATATCATTCGATTCCCAACGTTGATAAAAAAAACAATCGATTTCATATTGGTAACCATGAAATCAAAATTCCAATTGGCTCTTATGAAATCAATGATATTAATGAGTTTCTCACCGCTGAATACGAAGTCAAAACAAAGGCAACTATGTAGGATCGCGGTATGGTAGAGATGACTTCGAGTGAGAATCGGTATCGATAGAATATCGATAAGCAACGATACACGATGCATGAGGAGTAGAGAGTCAGCAAGGCAGTCGAGAAGAGTCAGTCCGAAGAGAAGAGCCAGTGGAATAGTCGAAGTGTGAGCAGTGCATTCGAAAGAAAAAGAGAAGTAATGTGAAGTAATTAATAATTTTATCAATAGGCTAATGAACTAACAAAATACAATAAGGCTGATAAAATTAAAACCCAGTGTGTGCGAATCGAATCTCTTCATCTTGGGGACTCGTAAGGAGAAATTTGAAGCTCCACAACTATAACTCAAGAGTTGATGTTGAAAAAATCAAAGTTCCAAATTTTTATATAAAACCTAATTATAATACTCTACAATCGGTAATATATAGTGAAAAAGATAAAATATATTTAGATAAAGAGTGTACAATCGGTCCGCTTTTGGGATTTAGTCCAAAAATATTGGATGAAAATAAAAAACATGTTTCAGTTAAGCCAATTGATGTAACATATATGCATTCAATGCAACAATATAAATGGATCATATATAAATGATGACCAAGCACATATATTACATCAGTTTTCAATTGGTGTTAGTCCAGGATACAAATTAACCGAAAGACCACAAAATGTTATATATTTACCAGTACATACATCACAAATTAATTCAATTATACTAAAAGTTGTTGATCAGAACGGAGAGTCTATAAATTTTCGTGGTGAAAAAATAACTCTAAGATTACATTTAAAGCAAATAAAACAATGATAATATATAATAAACAGCAAACATTCAATCCTTCATCATTCATCGACTTGCAGTCACAACAAAGGATAGTTGCTCTTCAAAAACCAATAAAAAAAAAACAGGAAAAGAAAAAAGTCCAAAACGGAGAATAATAAAAATTTTTTAAGGGACTTAGGTTTTAGAATTTAAAATGATTCATATACCTAATGTTCTGGAAAAACCTATTATTGATAATTCAATAATTAAAGAAGAGTATCACAGCTATTCACTCTATTTACAAGCATATAAAAATAATGATGAAATTCGAATTGCAATCCAAAATCAAGATTTATATGTCTTACCAAGTGAAAGTTTCTTACATATTCAGGGGGTGATTGCAAAAAATGAACAGACACCTGCAACTGTTGCTAAATTTTTAAATAATTGTATGGCATACTTGTTTAGTGAAATACGTTATGAATTAAATGGAATAGAAATCGATCAAACACGTCATGTAGGTACAACAACTGACATTAAAAATTATGTATCGATTAAAAAATCGCACAACGAAAAATATCTGAACGCGGGTTGGGGAATAGATGATACATTTGACATTGTGAATGGACAATTCAATTTTTATGTGCCGTTAAATCTTTTACTTGGATTTGCTGAAGACTACAATAAGATAATACTCAACGGAAAACATGAACTCATTTTATTGCGTGATAAGAATTATGACAATGTTGGACAAATCGATGCGATAGAGAATCAATTTGCTTTAATTTCTAGTATTGTTTGGAAAATGCCTCATGTACAATTAGCTGATACCTATAAATTACATATGCTTAAACTTATCGATAAACAAACACCATTAAAAAATAATAAAATAATGCACCCATTATCGTTTTAGATGTATCACATCAAAACGAAACAACAAAAAATGGACCCATTGATATACGAATCGAAATTAAAACATTGAAAAATATTCCAAGTGATACGTCCGCTTATTGTTTAATCATTCAAGATAAACTATTTGAGTACACTCCCTTAACAAACGAAGTTCGAAAACTATTGTAATTAGTAATGAACTAGTACTCAACTAGTTAACATTTATCTACGGAGATAAGGAAAAGATGGAAAAAAATGACGCAAATATTTGTTTTTCTGATTAGTTTATTGTGTTTAAATTATGGAAACTCGTATCCAGTTTTAAATATATTAAAAATTTTTAAGGAAAGTATAGAGTTCAATGTAACCCTACCTAAGGATGATGTAATAAAAATTAATGTATTACTTCAATTGATGTCTAACAAAACGGAACCTACAAATCCAAGCAATAATGATTATTCTAATGATGATGATGACTATTTCGAGAATATTGCCAACTTGTCAACAACAACATCTCCAACAGAAACAATAACAACAACAACTGAAACATCAACAACAACAATAAATAATATAGAAGAAAAATTAAATCAATTTACAATTAATGATGCAATAAATTCATTTCGTGAAACCCTTTTAAAAGAAGAAATAGATATAGGAGGTATTATAAATGCAACAGAACCATTTTATCGACTTTTTAATTTGAGATATAAAAATATATCATTACCTATTCGTTGTACATTAGCAATTATGTAAAAAAAGAATTAAAACTTAATTCTTAACGGTGAAGTTGAACAAAAAGTAATATAAAACACAAGTGCAGGAAAACCTGAAGATATTATAATCGGTGAAACAGATATAAAAACCTATACACAAACCTATAAAATGACAATCATTTGAAAATAATACTACAGTTGTAAAAAGACGGTTAATTAACATCAACAAAATAAAAAAAATGAAAACAAGCATCCTTTCAATATTTATAGTAATTTCAATCGTAAAAAGTGTATATAATAATGTAAGAACCTACAAAGAAAATATTCGAATTTCAAGTTTTGATGTAATTACAAATGATTCAACAATTATAAAAGTGAACCTTATAATTAATCGTTTATCAAATGTCAATCAACGAAATAAGAGAGAATATCCATACTACATGTATGAAACCATGCCAAATAATTTTCCAACCGTTGCTAATGCTATTGAAACTTTCCGTCAAAACTTAATAAAATTAAGTA
The DNA here is from genome assembly GCA_018152135.1 of Drosophila paulistorum. Taxonomy (NCBI): domain Eukaryota; kingdom Metazoa; phylum Arthropoda; class Insecta; order Diptera; family Drosophilidae; genus Drosophila; species Drosophila paulistorum. Next base: position 144,941 of record JAECXG010000536.1, read on the forward strand.
AGTAAGTCGTCTCGCCGACTTCGGTATACCATACACCAGTAAAACAAATATTTCAAATTTGTAATAACAAATGCAATTGCTTATTTTAAAAAATTCTGTTCACATGCTTTTTACAAGCATATCTTAGTATCTTAGCATACGTATGCATACGAGCACCCTAGCTCCACCACCCGCCAACGGCCAACTCCGGCCTTATGGAAAAACGTTTATATGCATAACTTGGCTATTTTTTGTCCGATTTTGATCAAACTTGGTATTTTGCTGGGTATTATTATCAAATTCAAGTGTGCCAAATTTGATTCCACAAGGTAAAAAATTACGGGAGATAATCGAGTTTTTCAAATTTCGGGGCGGAAAGAGGCGTGGCAAAATCTTTATACATACAAAATGTGCGCATTGACTAAGCAAATATACATACCAAATATGGTGTCTCTAGCTGCAATAGTTTTTGAGAAAAACTTTTTTTTTTTAAGTGCGGGGGCGGAAAGGGGCGTGCCAAAAATTTGAAACAAACTCGATCACTCTACATACTACACGAGCCTACATTCCAAATTTGGTGGCTCTATCTCTTATAGTCTCCGAGATCTAGGCGTTCATACGGACGGACGGACGGACGGACAGACGGACATGGCTAGATCGACTCGGCTGTTGATACTGATCAAGAATATATATACTTTATGGGGTCGGAAAAGCTTCCTTCTGCTTGTTACATACATTTTGGCGACTTTAATATACCATTTCACCCTATGGGTGTATGGTATAAAAAGAGAGAGATATAGGTGGGATAATTCAATCGCCAAATGTTTTTTATAGACATTTCAATTTAAAATACTCATCTTTTGATATAAGAGTTCGATGTAGTTATTCAACTGATTACATAAAGAAAACTTTAAAAATTTGTTGTACTGAATATAATCCAAACTATTATTCACCAACATCTCAACTTATTTATAAACCGAAATCATACTTATATGAAGAAAACTTTAATCAGTTTAAGTCAGTTACTCAACGTGATAACATCAACGACTATAAACAAACTTTGTTTATGGATATACTTATAAACTTACAAATAATAGCCGCTAAAAAAATTATTAAATTTCTACATAACTTTTTCGATGTAATCACAAAGGAAGATAAAGATAAACTTATACAAATTTATATTCGCTTAGAAAATATTGAAAAACTAAATATTCTTTATAATGAAACATGCGAAATGATGAAGAAAAAAACTAATAACGATCAAACAGATGCCTGCTGTGACTGCTATTATCAACAAGAAAAATTAACTGGTGAATTTAATGCTCCACAAATCATGAATGCATATGAATTTATGTAAGTATATATATATATATATCTATATGAATTCTTTTTAATAAAAAATTAATTTATTTTCATTCTTTTTTTACTTATAGCACCAATATGACGGTGACCTAAAATATTTACGATGAATTGTGAAATTATGAGCATCAGTAGTGTTTGTAGCGGGGCGGAAGGATCCAAATAAGTCCCAAGTGGTTGGCGGGTGCCAATTTCTGCAGGGGGGTCTGGTGAGTGCGTAATAAATTGAAACGCGCGAAACTTCGTTTAAAATTATTTATGGTTTTATTTCTCTTGAAGTTACACAATGTACCGACACACACGAGAATGGTTCGGGTTGCAAAAAGTACAATATCGAAAGGCAAGAAATATTCACTGGAGTAAACGAACGGGTGTTCGGGTTGAAAAATCGTACTTGAGTGAAATGGCGGCGCCCATCAGAAACTCAAGTCACCCCTCCTGGTGTGACCGTAGGCGCCGAGGATCAAAAAACCCTCCTCACTCCTCACTGCTCTTCGCCGCTCACTGCTGTTCACCCGGTGGCGTGAACAAGTAGCAATAGCAAACAATAACAGCGCAACCTTTTTACCCATAATTGAATCTATAAATAAAATAAAGTTTTCTTCTTTGTATATTTGAAATAAAAAATAAAACACTATATTTGTATATTAAAAATTATTAACTTTTTATTTTTTTGACTTATTAACATACCTATACCTTCACTCAAGACTGCGCTCACGCCCATGGCCACGATCAAGGCCGCGGCCTAAACCACGGCCTAAGCCACGGCCTAAACCACGCCCTAAACCACACGCACACACACACACACGCAAACAACAACAACAACAGATAATAGCAGAGTTCTGAGCGCGCGGCGACAAACGGTCTGCTTGGCGTCGGGTGTGAGTTTTAGCCGCTGGTGCAAAAGTTGTAGGTTCGGCCCCCACCTCTGGAAATATCCCAATACTGTTTTTTATTCCTAAATTATTTATTTATTTACCTGTTTAAACCAAATTAAATTTGTATAGATTGCCCACAAATTGTTCTCCATAATAGTTCCACACAGCGTACATAGTTACTGCTTTTTTTTGTCTATTGTTGTGCTGCGTCAATAGGGGCAATTGTTTGGTCGTCGCCGCCGAGTTGGAGCGGCATAACTCCCATCGTTGCGGCAAGAGGAAATTGTTGTCCTGCGAGGGAAATTGCCTTTAGAGCACGCGGCCGAGGCAATGATAAAGCGTACGCCGCCACCGCAGCGGCAGCAGGTGGCAAGTCATCTTGCACCCGCCACGTCGGTGCCAGTGGCAACGCCAGTCGCTGCCCTAGTAGTGGACGCTCACGAGGCAACGCCGAAAAGGCTTAGAAGCCCATCTGTTGGGGCTGAGGAGGCCGATGGAGATGCAGCCAATATCGGGGCTTGCATCAAAAAAAGCAAGGTGGGGCAGGTGCTACCTACCTGCAACGAGTTGGAGGAAATGGGCCATATTCTGGCCTCGATTGCTACCCATTATAGCAGAGATAAGGATGCTAGTGGCAAAATCAACCGCAGCATCACAAATGAGTTTAGGGAGAAGGTGGCTCGGCTGCGAGAACTGCACGTAGCAGTGAGCGCTTTGCTCCGAGACCAAGGGCCGATCCCGTCATTACCAGTGGTGTGTGCCACTTGCAGCAACTCTCCACCTAAACGTGTAAGTAGGCAACAGCAAACCAAACTGGTGAATTCACCGTCGAAGCGGGATAAGCCGTGCCAAACGTCACCAGTGGATGACCCAGGTTGTCACCAAGCGAGGCCACACCAGCAGAAGGCACAACAGGAAAATCGCCAGCAGAAGTCTACACGGCCTCAGACGGCACAGTACCAACAACTTGGATCTCAGCAACATACCATGCAGCAGCAGCAGCTACATCCGACTGATGTGCAGCAGCCTCATGCACAGCAAAATGCCCAAATCGGCCAAGAATGGACAAAGGTGGGTCCTTCAAGGTCCTCCCGCAAGCCTAAGGCGAAAAATAGTGGGAAACTACAAAAATCCCGCCCGGAGGCGCTACTAATTCAGGCGAACGAAGGCTTGAGTTATAGCCAAGTTTTAGAGCGCGTGACGATGCGCACTGATGGGAAACTGGACTATGTCCGTGAGCACGTAATGCGAGTTCGACGCACCGCAAATGATGGGCTTCTTCTGGAACTCCGGAAATGCACAGCGGACACTACACAGTCCCTTAAGGAGACGATCAGCCAAGTCCTTGGCGAGGAGGCAGGCGTGAAAGCTCTAACCCGCCATAAGGCAGTAGCCATTCACGGCATGGACGAGAAAGCGACGCCTCAGGAATTAGTGGCCAAGCTGGCTGACCAAGCCAAGGTCGAGGCAACGGCGATCAGAGTAAAGAGCTTCCGGCCAAGTTTCCGGAATACGATGTCAGCCGTAGTTTGTGCCCCAGAGGCAGTGGCATTGAAACTCTTAGAGGTGGGCAGAGTTCGTATTGGATGGGACACCTGCCGTATAAAGGAACTAGAAGCGCAACCTGCGCGCTGTTTTCGTTGCCTATGTGTCGGCCACATCGCCGCAAACTGCCCAAGCGACACAGATAGGTCAAATTGCTGCTTCAGGTGTGGCAATCCTGGACACGAGTCTGCAGACTGCTCGTCCGCCGTCAAGTGTTTTTTATGTGCCGAGAAGGGCCTGAGTCCCTTAAACCACATAGCGGGTAGCCGTGTGTGCCCTCCAGTGGTGCCCAGAGGACGCAGAAGGTCGCCAAATGATTCAACCCCATTTGAAGTTCTTGCAGTTGAACCTGAACCACTGCATAGCGGCTCAGGACCTGCTTCAGCAGACTGTGCGTGAGTTGTCGGCGGATATATCTCTACTAAGTGAGCCCTATAGAGTAGGAGAAAATGGTCGCTGGGCCAAGGCAGCGTGCGGCAAGGCAGCAATCTGGTGCTGCAGTTGTAATGAGCTAGTCATGCAGGACGTCCTATCTGAGGAAGGCTTTGGCAGAGCGCGGATCGGCAGAAACTGGGTTTACAGTTGCTACCTTACACCCAGCCTGTCATTGGAGCGTTTCGGAAGTATCATAGACAAGATCTCGAACGACGCAAGAGGACGTCAAGGTCTCGTCATCGGAGGGGATTTCAACGCCTGGGTCACCGAGTGGGGCAGCACCCGAACTGACGCTCGTGGCCGTCTTCTCCTCGAAAGTTTTGCTAATTTAAGCATATCATTACTTAACGTCGGCACACAAGACACCTTCAGAAGGGCCGGCACAGGATCAATAGTGGATCTTTCCTTCGCCAGCGACTGTATTGCTGCCTACACTGATTGGAGCGTAGGCGTGGCATACTCTGCCAGCGACCATGAAATTGTGGCATTCTCCATAGGCAGAAACAGGCACCCGCCAGTGCGAACGTTACCCCTTAGGAAATCCTTCAAGGTGGATACCCTCAACCCGTTTTTGTTCGCCGAAAGCTTGGAAGGACTCGCGGTGTGCCCCAACTCAAATGCAGATGAGGCTGCGAACCAGATTATGTCGAGGCTCGACGAAGCTAGTGTTGTCAGCATGGCCCAGCGTGGGTCATTCTCGCGCCATCACACCCCAGTCTGCTGGTGGAACGAGGCAAACGCTGATGCCAGAAGGGCTTGTCTAAGAGCGAGACGACTATATCAGCGGGCAAGACATTCGGTCAACTTCGAGGCACTCGGTCTAGAGTACAGAAGACGAAGGAAAGCCCGTAAGGGGGCGATCCGGGACAATAAACGAGAATGTTTCCTCGAGCTTTGTGATTCGGCAGAACATGACCCTTGTGGCAAAGCCTACCAGACGGTGGTCAAACGAGTGCACGGAAACAGGCAGTCATCCCCATCAGACACGGCCACTGTACGCTCAATCGTCAGTAGCCTTTTTCCCGATGCCCCAGAGTTATCGCATGTGTCTCCCTTGGGGACACACCTACATGTAGAGGACTGCTCGCTCGCAGAGGTCATCGAGACGGTGAGGCGTCAAAAGCCAAAAAAAGCCCCGGGTCCCGACTGTATCCCCAACAACGTACTCAAACTTGCATACTAGCAGGCGGGGGCTTATCCGAGCATCAATTCGGATTAAGAAAGGCCAGATCCTCAATCGATGCAATAAACCGTGTGGTTCACCTGGCAGCTGAAGCAATCGACGGCTCTCGATGGAAAGGCGGCAGTAAGGAATACTGTATCGTGGTGACGCTCGACGTGAAAAATGCGTTTAACTCAGCAAGGTGGGATCGGATACTGGACGCGCTGGCAACATTCAACATACCAAGCTACCTGATGAACTGCGTGCGGAGCTATTTTCGCAACAGGAGAATCCGATACACGACGGATGATGGCCTGGAAGAAAGATGGGTATCGGCCGGGCTTCCACAAGGATCTGTTTTGGGCCCTTTGTTGTGGAACACCATGTATGACGGAGTCCTGCGTCTGGAGTTCGAGCCGCACACACACATTGTCGGGTTTGCTGATGATGTAGCACTGGTGGTTACGGCCAAGGATCTTCACGTCGCCGAAGAGCATTGCAGCGTGGCGATAGCCAAAGTTGGCCACTGGCTATCGGCCGCAGGGCTTAACTTGGCAGCGCAAAAGACCGAAGCGGTGCTCATTAGCAGCCGGAAGCGCGTCGAAACCGCACGCATCAGAGTAGGTGACTCCCTCGTGGTATCCAAGCGAGCTATTAAATACCTAGGTGTCATGCTCGACACTAGATTGTCCTTCAAAGAACACTTGGAATTTTGTAGTAACAAGGCAGCTACGTCGGCCCGGTCCCTAGCCCGTATTTTGCTGAATACGCGTGGCCCGAGGCAAGGACGGCGCCTTCTACTTTCCAGCGTCGTAAAATCGACCGCCCTGTACGCAGTCCCTTCGTGGATTAAAGGCGTGGAGGTTAGGAGCTACAGGAGGAGCCTCTAGTCTAGCCACTCATCGTCTGAGTGCGATTAGAGTGTGTAGCGCTTTCCGCACCATTTCAGATGACGCCGCTCTGGTGATCGCTGGAATGTTGCCCATCGACGAATATGCGGCAATTGCGTCGGCCACGTTTACAGCATCAAGGCAACCAAGTGGCAGCAGCATGACCCAACCAAGAGGACTGGCGCGTCACACGGCATGGCAGCAATCCATGCGCAGATGGCAAGAGAGGTGAGACTCCTCTTCCAAGGGAAGGTGTACTCATGCACTAATCTCGGACATCACACAATGGGTGTCGAGGAAGCACGGTGAGGTTGTCTTCTACCTTACCCAGCTCCTGAGCGGCCACGGGTGCTTCAGGAGTTATCTGAAGAGGTTTCACCACGATGTCTCCGACGAGTGCACATGGTGCGGCGCTGGCATCATAGAAGATGCGAGTCATGTGCTGCAACACTGCCCAAGATTCGACGAGGAAAGACACCGGTTGGAGATGGTCATGGGCGAGCCGGTGACGCAGTACAACCTCGCCGGGAGGATGGTCGCTAACTCCAACGTGTGGCAGGCGGCCGCCGCGCACGTGATGAAAAAGCTTAGGCAGTTGGAGAGGGAAAGGTCGGCAAATTAAATAAGTAAACGGTCTGCGATGCAATACCGACAAGTCGTCCCGCAGAAACCGTAATACTTTTTTCTCTTTGTACCCGACTTCATTTGTCTGTTCCCTTGTGTAACCTGATATATGTAACTGTTAATTGTAATTAGGATATATGTATCTGTTATTTGTAATTATGTTATTAATGTTTTTAAATGAAATAAAAAAAAAAAAAAAACACAAACAACAATACAGCGATAGTGCACAACACTATCAACCAACCGACGGCCTGCGGGAGGGGTACACATCACTTAATCGACAAGAGGAGGGGGACATCTCTTACGTCACACACACACTCACTCAATCCCACCTAACGATCAGCAAGGTGGCTTGGAGAACACCGCCTCAGACCGATTCAGCTACACAACATGATAACGACCGGCAAGGTGGCAAGGGGTCACAGCATCTAAATAATGTGGCGGGAGGGCCACTGTGCCCCAGACCGATTCCCACAACATGATAACGACCGGCAAGGTGGCAAGGGGTCACAGCATCTCAATCATGTGGCGGGAGGGGCACTGTGCCTCAGACCGGTTGAGTCAGAACACACAAGGCAAATACTGATAAGAAAAGTGCACCCAATTCCCATACAAATACTGGTACAAACAAAAAACACTATAGCAAAACCAGTACAACAACTATTTTCTATGGAAAAAAGTGCACCCAAACTGTGTCAGAACATACATATCCTAACTACTTATAGAGCAGGGCCCGCCACAAAGAGAGCGCTAAAAAAATGTAGTTGTATGTGTGCACTTGCTTGTGTGCGTATGTTGCTTTACACCAGAGGTAGGCACCCATAGCCCGTGCGGGCACTTTTGCTCGGCAATTGCTCGTGCGGCCGTCTGTGTGCATGCCGATGTGAGCACGAAGTTGAGAGCGTAAAAAAACAGCTAGTGTCGCACAGACTTTTGACGAAAGCAGTACTATGTCGCTTTGTTACGCAGCTACACGCAGAAAAATTAATGCTTCACTTTCTTACATGGCAACTTTACAAATATTTTGCCATTATTTATATTTTGTCCTTATAGGGTAAAAAGTATATTACAATATAAGCGAACACGCATAATCTAATCTATATGTAATGTATACATTTTTTATTCGTTTCGTCACATACGATTCGCGCAGTGTAAAGCAGCTTACGCACATAAGCAAGCGCACGCATACATTGACAGTTTGAGCTGGCTCTCTTTGTGCCCTGCTTTACACTGCAAAAATTGAAAATTCATCAAATTCTTTATCAAATCAAGAAAACGAACGCAGCTGATAATCTGATGCAAGAAAAAGATAGAAAAACAAAGCAGCGATTAATTTTTTCATGTGTGTTTTCTCAACAAAGCGAAATAGATCTGCTTGCGTCAAAATGCTGAGAGAAACTAAATCCACCCTCATGCTTTTGATTTTTTTGTGTGAGGACTTCGGCAGCCGTTCGGTTACACGCATACGAGGTGCCGAACTTGTTCGTCCCCCGGGGGATATGAGTGCCGGGCCCTGGCATAGAGAGAGAACGTAGAGGGAGAGTACGGAAAAATCGGTCGAAAACAGTGACTTTTGCCAATAGCTTCGTTACTTTTGATGCAATTGATTTCAAATTAAACATTTGTTAGTTTATCATACTTTTTAATGACTGTGCCTAATTTGATAAAGATCGGGTGACTATATCATATAGTTCCGATAGGAACGATCGGTCGATAACAGTGACTTTTCTCAATAACTTCGTTATTTTCTGAGCTATATTCGTTAGATTTATTATTGGTCAGTTTATTACACCTATAAATGACTGTGCCGAATTTGATCAAGATCGGGTGACTATATCATATAGCTCCCATAGGAACAATCGGTGGAAAACAGTGACTTTGATTAATAACTTCGTTATTTCCTATACTAAGACTACATTAGACTTTTTAGATAAAACGTTTTTACACTTTGATGGCTATGGGTAAGGAAAGAGTTACCAAGAAAGTTGCAAGGGTATACAAACTTCGACGCGGTCGAAGTTAACCCCGGCCCTCTGTTTTTTTTACATTATGACATTTTTTTCTCTGCCCCTCAATTCCTTAATACACAAACAAAACATTCAAATTATTACTCTTTTTACTACAATTTTTCTTCGTCTTCCATCATTCCCTAAGCAAAGCACAACACGCATACCCCATACAGTTCGTCTAGCGCTGCTCTGTTTGATTTGTCGATGACGTAGTAGGCAGCAAGCAGCGCTGCCGGCAGCGCTTGAACCGATTTGTATTGACTGTAACTTGTGTTCTATTTATCCGATCAGATTCAAATTTTGGGATTTGAGATTTTATATCCAATACTATCATATTTCATGGGGATACTTCAATTTCTATGAAAAAGTTTTTTTTAGAGCTACACGTAATCCGTTCCTGACAATTTTCATACTTTATTTTTACCGAGTTCAAGATCAAGAATATATCGGAAACGTCTCCTTCTGTGCGTTACATACATACTTTTGACCAATTTTTAATACCCTTTACAATGGTCTAAAAACTAGTATAACCATTTTAGTAGCGAGAACAAGAATCGTAACTCCTTTTCTTTTTCTGTCAAGGTACTTAAAATTCCTTTAATTTTATAAAGTTACATCTTATATTTCAGAGATTTTTTTTTGATTTTCTTTACGTATGTGTTGTTTTCTAGTCTATTATTTTTCGTTTGCATAACCAATACCAGGAACTATTCTTACGATCATTCGTTTCGTTCGTGTACAGAATTTTTTTCAAGCATTAGAAAAATAGCTGCTTTATTTACTCATGCAATTCACTGCATTTTCCAAAATTCTTACATGAAATTTTTCAAATTTCTTTTTCAAAATGTACAGTCCTCTGACTGGACGATTTTAAAGAATGGTTCAGAAATATTGGTTTAATATTGCGTGGAGTCGAGATCTGTTCACTCTAGCTCAAAAATTAGGATATATGGACGAAAATGAGGGCAGAACCTTGAAGTTTGTATAAAGTTTGATTTTTTGCCCGGATGCCGACTGAGAATATTTGTCTCTTTACCAACAGCGTTATGTGCCAGACGATGAAAGAAAATTGGGAATAAAAGGTGGAGGTAGCATCTATGTTTTTACATGCGGTTTATAATGTGTCAATACATTAGACAATAATCAAAAAACGTTAAGTCTGCTGCTTTTTTGTTTAATGTTCTTTGGCATATTCCTACGACGTATTAATCCAAGGGACCCCTTGTATTCTCTTCTGTGCTCAGATATATTTTCTAAACATGTTAATCACACCCTTTTGATTTAATAGCTCTTTCCACAGAATCAGTAGTGGAACTAAATGAAACCGAAGATTTTTCAAACTGTGGTGCACGCTTTTGTAATGATGATGGCAAGCCAATAGATAAGCCCAATCCAGATGGTGTATTTCTGCTGATCATGATATACATACCATGTCTTCTTGTTTCCATAATTTTTTTAGCTCTATTTTTAGATCCACTAAAACGGTATGGAGAGGGTCGCAAAGGATCTCATGCCAACCAGAAGACTACAAAAAGCTTTATATTGGCTACGTTTCGGCAAATGAAGCGACCCAATCAGCAAATGCTTATTCCACTCACCATATATATTGGACTAGAACAAGCCTGGATAGCTGCGGAGTATACACAGGCATATGTAGCTTGTGTAATGGGTGTTGGAATGATCGGATATGTCATGATAACGTGGGGTGTAGGAGATTCCATATCATGTCTCATATTTGGTATGGCCATGAAGTATATAGGGCGTTCGATGATCATATTTATAGCTGCGACAGTGGACATTATGCTCATTGGTTTTAAATTGCATTTCCGACCGACGCCTGATAACCCATTTATATTCTATGTCCTTGCTGGGCTTTGGGGCATCGGTGATGCCGTCTGGGTTACTCAGATAAATGGTTTTTATGGTTTACTATTTCGACGACACAAGGAGGCAGCATTCTCCAACTACCGCCTCTATGAAGCCACAGGATTTGTTCTTGGTTTTACTTACTCAAGTTGGCTATGCGTGCAAGAGAAACTATACATTATGCTAATTCTGCTTTCAGTGGGCTTAATTGGTTATCTTGCTGTGGAGGTTCTCTACCAGAATAAGGTAATTTAGAATCATTTTGTTCATTCACTTAAATGTTCAGTCTTGGCAAGGGCTGTATTATTAACTGGTTTTATTTACAAAATGAGAATTGTCGTTTACACCAGGACCAAATCGTGTAGTACGATTTTCCCAATTCTATTAACTCTTTTCTTTCCCTGCTGTTAGAATAAAGAAACATTTTTATAACCTTGCAAAAAGGGTATATTAGTTTTGGTCAGAAGTGTACAGCGCATAGAAGAAAGCACCTCCGACCATATAATATATTATTTATAGGATATATATATATAGGATATAGGATATATATATTCTAAATCAGCACGACGATACGAGATCAAATAGACATGTCCCTACGTCCGTCTAGATCAACGCAAACTCCTAGACCGTTGGAGCTACAGAAAATTTTGCAAGTAGACTTGTATATACTGCAGAGGTTGTATATCTCGGATTTAGCCGGATCGGACTAATATATCATATAGCTCCCATACAAACGGTAAAGTCACGAACTGCAACTTTTCTCAATAACTTCGTTATTTTCTCAGCTATTGTCGTGAAATTTAATATAAGTGAGTTTGTTAAACCGATAAACAAATATGCCAAATTTGATCAAGATTCATCCCTGTAACCTAATTCATCAACACACAGACAATACACCATTTCTCTTTTTACTACAATTTTTTCGTCTTCTTCCATTATTCTCTAAGCAAAGCATAACACACAAATATTATCATATTGGTAAATTTCATAGGGATACTTCAATTTTTGCAAAAATGTTTGTTTTAGAGCTATATGATGTAAAAGTCCGATCCCAAAGATTTTCATACTTTATATCACCCGGGTAATAAAAAGCCCCCAAAAAAAATTTCATCCCGATAGCTCGTAAGGTGGCTGAGTAAAACGCATAAGCACCGACAGACAGACGGACATGGCTATATCGACTCAGCTTCTCATGCTGATCAAGAATATATATACTTTATGGGGTCGGAAACGTCTCCTTCTGTGCGTTACAAACATCTGACCAATTTTATAATGCCCTCTGCAAGGGTATAAAAAGGTGCAAGGGTATACAAACTTTGACGCGGTCGAAGTTAGCCCCGGCCCATTGGTTTTTTGATGTATGGACAACGAAGTAGCAAAATATTTGTAGGAGGACGGAAAACTTGCTCAGAAATAAACATTTGGCGGTCGCCAATATCTTCGGATCCTTTGGTATAAGTGTGAGTTATTCGGGCATGTGGTTTGAATTAAATTTCGCGGATTTTTCGTTTCAGTCACTTATTTTGTCTTTTAGATAATAAACACACACACGGCCAACTCTGCAAGATAAAAGAAAACTTCAGAAATTATGAAAATACAATATACGTATATTGTATATATGAAATGACAATATACGTGACCGCATTTTCGTTGGAGAAAAATCCTACCCCTCACTCCATGTCCCAACTAGATTGTGGTGTCAAATTGGGTATTCAAACTATAAATACGTGAAAAAACATACAAATGTGTATATTAAATAATTTATGCGAATTTGTAATATTTCTCATATGAAGCCTTGGATGAAATTCGTGCTTTGATAAATAATTATATAAGTACATATATATAAATATTCAAATATCAAAATCTATAAGAATATGTCAGTGGTAGCACTGATCGGGAGTCGGCTATTTATTTAGTTATTTATTTATTATACCCTTGCAAAAAGGGTATATTAATTTTGGTCAGAAGTGTGCAACGCATAAAAGGAAGCATCTCCGACCATATAAAGTATATATATTCTTGATCAGCACGACAAGACGAGTTCAAAAAGCCATGTCCGTCCGTCCGCCTGGATCGACGCGAACTCCTCCTAGACCGATAGAGTTACAGGCTTGTACATACTGCAAAGTTTGTATATCTCGGATTCAGCCGGATCGGACCACTATATCGTATAGCTCTCATACAAACGGCAAAGTCACGAACAGTGACTTTTCTCAATAACTTTGTTATTTTCTGAGCTTTTGTCGTGATTTTAATATTAGTGAGTTCATTATAGCTATAAACGACTGTGCTAAATTTGGTGAAGATCGGGTGAGTATATCACATAGCTCCCATAGGAAAGATCGGTAGCAGGGCGCCAGCTTTGTGATAGATTTGCCCTTTGACTTTGAAAGTTCGCATGAATTGGGCAGCCAAAATTTCCGCACCAAATGACGTCATTTGGAAGCAGGAAATATATTTAGTAATGATTGATAGGAAATTATTCAATTCAGCAGTGGATCTGGAAAGTTGAGTTCACAATGGCTCTGGTGGTGCTTCAAGTTGAGGTAATTTGATATTGCCGCCAGCACAACACATTCCTTTCGTTTCATTATTGAACTTCAGAGCCTGACAGTAAGTGCAGACATGACTCTTCTGGCCAATGACGACATAGCGGCTGGAGCCATAATCAGCAGTTGCGTCATATCGAAATGCAATACGATGGTATTGCTCATGTCGATCTAGACTTATCTGTGCGCGGGATTCAGCTACCCTTCCCCTATGCAGTTTACTTCTTTGCAAGCGAAGCAATTGAATTGGTGCAGACCGCGACTCTCGGGCTCGCAAACGCTCATGCTCAAGCCTGGCTGCACGCCTTTCGGCTGGTTCCAATAAGAATCCTCTGCTTTGCCTTAGCCGCTCCGGTACCAATTCCGGCTCTTCTTCAGACCTACTCGAAACATAGCTTCTGATTTCTGCATTGTGAGTACGACGACCCAAATTCGCTTTTTTAGGAGCCATTATTTCGTTTGTAACTTTTCGTTTGTAACAACGTGGTTGACATGTAACTGCCCCCGCCTACTGCGGTCGATACACGGAAAACCGTTATAAAAACCCATTTTATTCGCGCTCGCGAAGAATTTCTTAATGATGCCGTGACCAGTGAAAACGGGTTTCATTTTTATATATATAGATTTTGGAGCTGAATGCCTTTCTGTCGGTTGATATGCGTTCACAGCCTTGGAGAGTTGTGGGTTAATGTGATAATTAAAGTAAAGGAACTTGCCAAAATGTACTCTCAAGTATTTCACCCTATTAGCGAGAGGAGTGGGTTCGTTGGACATGTTAGAGACAACTTGGAATCTTTTCGAATTTTTACTGACATTATGATTGCATTTGATAACGAAGGTCGGAACAGAATACTTTCGCATATAAGGTATTTATTTTAAGATGCCAGTTTAGTGTGAATTCGATAGAGCTCGATTCTGACTGCGGCGAGCAGTAGACGTGTCAAGAAATTAAGTGCTTAACAAACGGTGTTTCCGAAGTTCCTTTTCTCTACAATTAGTTTTTTTGAGTGTTTAATACACATACAAACTGCCCATAGAGGTAGCAGCTCGTAATTATGAATCAGCATAATTGTTGTGGAGGCGGTACGTTACTGCCAATGCCCTGAATTTAGGTAGCCCTGATCGTTTTCCCTTTAGACTTAGTATGTATCGACCTGAATGCAACCATGACTTATCGAGGCAGAAACCAGCTCTAAGAAGTGAAACGAGGCGTCAGTATAGAAGAAAATTGCACAGAAACGAAACGAAGCTCGAGGCTAGGGGCCTTAGGGCTTAATATATATGGATAAACTATATAATTTGTTGTATCTAAGAAACACCATCATATTCTATACTCAGTTTGTAATAAATAAGTTTAAAATCAATTCGTGCTAAATGTTCTATTTTTGTATCGGTAAAACTTTCGGGCGTTAAAGTAACGCGTGGTCGACACATTCTTGACGTTAACATTCTTTATTTTAACTTAAATAATATGTAAAAGTGCTTTGATGGTGTCGGAATTGACTAGAAATGTGAAATATGAGCAATAAAATGAAAACGCGCGGGAGAGAAAAGCGTATCAATATGGACGCGATGGAAACGCCGAAATCGGCGGTAAACGAGTCTACCGCGGGAGAGAGCGAGATAGAAAGAGACGCTTCCAATAAAAGCAAAGCGCCAAAAGACAGAGAAGACATATATTGGAATATATTGGAAAGTGTGCAAAGAATGATGACGCAATTGCAAGAATAAATTGCGTCACAAAGTTCAAAAATTGAAGCTATCCACAATGGACAAGAACAACAAATACAAGAAATTCATTTAGTGCAAAGTGAAATAGTTAATTTAAAAATTGCTAATGAATCTATAACTGACTGCATTTCAGAATTGGAGAAGACTCATGCTTTGGGCGGCACACAGGGTGCTGCAAACATAGACGGTGCACAACGTCATGAAGCCATAATGGGAGCTCCGCATGATTTGGGTGGCACACAGGGTGCTGCAAATATAGACGGTGCACAACGTCATGAAGCCATAATGGAGCGCCCATGCTTTGGGTGGCACACAGGGTGCTGCAAACTTGGACGGTGCACAACGTCATGGAGCCATAATGGGCGCTCCGCATGCTTTAGGCGGCACACAGAGTGCTGCAAACTTGGACGGTGCACAACGTCATGGAGCCATAATGGGCGCTCCGCATGCTTCGAGCGGCACACAGGGTGCTACCGATGATGGTGCTACACAAAACAAAATGCCATTTAAAACTACAACCGGAATATCTGATGCCTACGAACCTTTCCCCATTAATGTTGGTACGGGTGAGTCTGATAATGTTACGGGTTGCGTTCGGGTTGGTCAGGCTAGTCAAGGACAATACCCACATAATTATATGTCGAGGCACAGAATTATGGATCTGCCAGAATTTAGTGGTAGTGCAGAAAATTGGCCAGTATTTATTACAATGTTCATAGAATCCTCCGCTGCTTATGGTTATACCCAACTGGAAAATGTAATACGTTTACAGAAAAGCTTAAAGGGAGCGGCAAAAGAGGAGGTAAAAGGGCTATTAGTGAATCCGGCAAACGTGCCACATATTTTCGAGCACCTACAGTTTATGTACGGAAGACCAGAGTTGCTTATTAAAAGTCAGCTGGAAATTGTCAATGATATACCCCCAATGCCAGAGAATAATCTAGAAAGGATGGTTCCATTTGCCACAAAGGTAAAAAATTTGGTCATATTTTTGCAATCTTCAAATGCAGTATTACACCTACAAAATCCACCTTTGCTGGATCAATTAGTTTCAAAAACGCCAATGTCAAAACGCATGCAGTGGCAAGAGTTTTCATCTCAAATATATCCATACGCCAATTTGATGGATTTTAGTAATTGGTTAAATAGTATAGCAAGAACGATTGCGAAGGTAACATTAATGACAACTTCGAACAGGCCCACTTCAAAAGGTGATTGTCGTCACAATCCAAAACTGGTAATGCAAACAAATACTGGCGAATATCAAAAGAAGGATAAGAAATATACAAAAGTTTGCACTGAATGTAATGGTGACCACTCTCTGTCTGAATGCGATGTATATGTAAAGGCTGATGTAAATGAAAAGTGGAACATGGTCAAGAAATTAGGGGTTTGTTTCAGCTGTCTAAAACGCATCCACAATATGATATTCTGTAAGTTCAAGCGAAGATGTAACATCAGTGGCTGCAAGAGTTCACATCACAAATCGTTGCACAATCCTAATAGACTGACGGTAGAAGAAGATAAAGTAGAAGCAGCGACACATACCGTCAAATCTAGCATAAAAAGGTTGTTAGTTAAACTCCTACCAGTTGAAATAATGGACCCACAGAATACATTAGTTAAAACGTTTGCGTTTTTGGACGAGGGTTCCAACGTAACGTTAATTAACGAGAATTTAGCTAAAAAGCTAAGGGTAAAAGAAAACATGGATCGGTTAACATAAAATTGGATTAAGAATCATGCCAATAACTTGAATACGACAGTATGTCATCTAAAAATAAGAGGTATTAATGGAAATAAAAATTGGTTACAGTTAAAAGGCACTACAATCCCTGATCTGGAATTACCTCTACAATCAATGGATCATCAAACATTAGCGGAAGAGTATATTCGAGTTGCGAACCTCCCAAAAGCAAGTTACACAGATGCCAAACCAACAATACTGATCGGCATAGATAATACCCACCTGGTCAAGACTATACGAAGCGTTGATATCGGTCCAAGACTAGTGGCATCAAAAACACCTTTGGGATGGGTGATTTTTGGATCAAGAGCAGACCATTCTAATACAAGCCCGTTAGTGACATCAGTATTTCATGCGAATTCTTTGGAGGATCAAGAGAACAGGGAAATGCACGATTTGATGGCAGAATATTTTACAACTGAGAATTTTGGAGTACGGCCTTATATTAAGTCTGTAGAGTCCGCTAACATAATTCGAGCTAAAGAGATACTTCGAAACACAACAGTAAAATTAGAAGGAGAATATGAAACCGGATTGTTATGGTCAAAAGAAACATTAAATCTTCCCGACAGTTACAGTATGGCTTTGAAAAAACTCCAATTAATAGAGAACAATTAATAACAGTACGAATTCAAAGGAAGTAATTGATGCAATACAAAATAATCATTACGTTGATGACTTTGTAGCAAGCTTTGTATCTGAGCAAAAGGCATACGACATAAGCTCTGAAGTAAAAAGGGTGCATGAATTAGCTCATTTTGAACTAAGAGGCTTTGTTTCAAACTC
Source organism: Drosophila paulistorum (assembly GCA_018152135.1). Classification (NCBI taxonomy): domain Eukaryota; kingdom Metazoa; phylum Arthropoda; class Insecta; order Diptera; family Drosophilidae; genus Drosophila; species Drosophila paulistorum. The sequence continues at coordinate 162,501 of JAECXG010000536.1, forward strand.
GAAGTGGGTACAGAACAAATTCAATAAAGAAGAGAAAAATAAAACTGATAAGTTACCAGTAAGTATGGATAAGAAAGCTGTCGATAAGGTATTGGGCATGTATTGGTACAACGACATAGACCAATTTACTTTTGACTTAAAAATGAATCGCGTGGAACAAAGCATACTTAAAGCTGAAAATTGTCCAACAAAGAGGCAGCTTCTAAGCTTGGTCATGTCTATCTATGATCCATTAGTAATGTTAGCCGACCTGACGATTCGTGGAAAAATATTGATTCAGGATGTCTGGCAGTCAGGCATTCACTGGAATGATTTGATCCCAGAAGAATTATTTGTTCGTTTCAAAAATTGGGTCTTACAAATCGAAAATGTAAAGAGTTTTAGATTAAACAGATGTTACTCTCGAAATTTTATGTTATCTCAAGCTAACATAGAATTGCATATTTTTGAAGATGCTAGTGAACAAGCCTTTGCTGCCGTTGGTTATTGGAGAATAGTACTTGATGGACTTATCGAAACAATTTTCGTCGCGGTAAAAACTAGATGCGCACCAATAAAGACTTTATCTGTTCCCCGATTAGAGCTTCAGGCAGCGGTTTTAGGTACCCCACTCAAGACTCTGATACTGGAAAGTCATTCTGTTAACGTACAGAAATATACATTATGGTCGGATTCAAAGACTGTCATAGCTTGGATTCAATCAGATCATCGGAAATATAAACAATTTGTGGCTCACCGTATAAATGAAATACTGAAAACAACAAACGAAAATGATTGGCGATGGGTTCCAACAGATTTAAATGCTGCCGATAAAGCCACGAGAACAAAGGTAAAAATTAAGTACGAGCCAGGTAATATTTGGACAAGAGGCCCCGAATTTTTATTGAAGGATGAATCGAGCTGGCCAGTACAGGAAAAGATCTACGTTGAAAACGATTCCTCTGAAGTAAAACGGGTATATTTAACAACTTCTGTTGAAAATATTATTGACCTGAACAGGTTTTCTAAGTATTTGAAACTGAAGCGAACAATGGGATGGATATTGAGATTTAAACAACGGATATTGAAACGTCAATGTGATAATGATGTAACAACACTTTCTTCGCGGGAATTGCAAGATGCAGAGAATACATTAGTAAAAATCATGCAAAAGGAAGTCTATCATAAGGAACTAGCTGATTTACAAGCAAATTCATGCGTATCAAATGAAAGTAGCATCTTCTCTTTAACTCCTATGATGAATGCCGACGGGATCTTAGTGGTCAACGGTAGGCTTGACTATGCAACATCATTATCGCCAAGTGCTCGTCAACCTATCATATTACCCAAAAAACACAAACTAACTGATTTAATAGTAACATCGTATCACGAGAGATTCCACCATCAAAACGATGAACTCATTATCATGGAGATTCGTCAAAAATTTTGGATAATATGCTTGCGAGCTGCTGTAAAAAGGGCAAAAACAGTTTGCCAGTTTGGTAAAAATATAAAAATTCAACCGCAAGCGACTCTGATGGGTCAGCTACCGACCGATCGTGTCACCCCTTTTCAAAGACCGTTTTCCTATGTAGGAGTTGACTATTTTGGGCCAGTTACTGTAACGATCGGCCGTCGACATGAAAAGAGATGGGTGGCTCTATTTACGTGCCTTACCATACGAGCTATACACTTGAAATTAGCAGCGGATTTGTCCACAGACGCATGTATTTTATGTATTCGAAACTTCGTAAACAGGCGTGGTATACCAATCAGAATACGGTCGGATATGGAAACAAATTTTGTTGGAGCTGATCGTCTAATAAGGGAAGTCAAAGACCTATTTGACTGGAACTACATCGCTGAAGAGATGGCAAATAAAGGCATAGAATGGAAGTTCATCTGTCCAGCAAACCCAAGTTCAGGAGTATGTTGGGAACGCCTAGTTCAGTCAGTTAAAAAGGTTTTGGTAATAACATTGCAAGACAAGGCGCCCCAGGTTGAAACACTTAGAAGATTGCTTATCGAAGCAGAAAATATCATAAATAGCAGACCACTAACACACATTCCAGTGGATAAAGACGATCCAGGTCCACTAACACCTAATCATTTCTTGCTTGGCACAACCAATTCGACACAAACCCCTGGAGAGGAAAACAACTTTTGTCATCGAAAACAATAAAGGATTTGTCAACAATTAAAAATGGGCGATATAAAATAAATTTAATTTTATATGATATGAGATATTTCATATGATATGGATTTTCCCATAAGATATACATTATAACATTTATTATTCTCTCCCATTTAATAGGGACATGTAGGTTTCTCTTTAAATATATATATTGCGTCACACTAAATAAATGACAATTCATTTCTCAACATTATGACGATCACAGTTGAATCCGCCGATTTTATTCTTTTAAATTATATACATATATAACATTTATTTCTCTCTCCCATTTAATAAGGACAGTAGGAATCTCTTTAAATATATATATTGCGTCACACTAAATAAATGACAATTCATTTGGCAACATTATGACGATCATAGTTGAATCCGCCGATTTTATTCTTTTAAGTTATATACATATATAACATTTATTTTTCTCTCCCATTTAATAGGGACAGTAGGAATCTCTTTAAATATATATATTGCGTCACACTAAATAAATGACAATTCATTTGGCAACATTATGACGATCACAGTTGAATCCGCCGATTTTATTCTTTTAAATTATATACATATATAACATTTATTTTTCTCTCCCATATAATAGGGACAGTAGGAATCACGACTTACGAAATACGGTACGTCCGCCCCTTCTGCGTTCATCAGGCCCAGCCGTATAAGTACATTATAATTACGTCACTAAAAATAAATGACGATAAATTTGCCTACATTATTAGAAACCAGAGGGCCAGGGCTAACTTCGACCGCGTCAAAGTTTGTATACCCTTGCAAGTTTGTTAGTAACTCTTTTATCTAAACTAACTGTTTTATCTAAAAAGGGTAATGTTTGCGAAAGAACGGCCTTCAATCTTAGCATAGGATATAACGAACTTTCTGATGAAAGTCACTGTTTTCCACCGATCCTTCCTATGGGAGCTATATGATATAGTTACCCGATCTTTACCAAATTCGGCACAGTCATTAACAGATATGTTTAACTGACAAATGTTAAATTTGAAAGCAATCGCATCAAAAGTAACGAAGTTATTGACAAAAGTCACTGTTTTTGACCGATCGTTCTTATGGGAGCTATATGATATAGTCACCCGATCTTGATCAAATTTGGCACAGTGGTTTATAGTTATAATAAACTTACTTATATTAAATTTCACGACGATAGCTTAAAAATAACGAAGTTATTGAGAAAAGTCAATGTTCGTGACTTTGCCGTTTGTATGGGAGCTATATGATATAGTCACCCGATCTTGATCAAATTTGGCACAATTATTAATAAGAACACAAAACTGATCAATACCAACTTTTATGGTAATTTCTGATAAAATAACGAAGTTATTGAGAAAAGTCACTGTTCGTGACTTTGCTGTTTGTATGGGAGCTATATGATATAGTGGACCGATCCGGCTGAATCCGAGATATACAAACCCTGCAGTATATACAAGCCTACGCGCAAAATTTCAGCTCTGTAGCTCTTACGGTCTAGGAGGAGTTCGCATCGATCCAGACGGACGGACGGACATGGTTATTTGAACTCGTCTCGTCGTGCTGATCAAGAATATATATACTTTATATGGTCGGAGATGCTTTCTTCTATGCGTTGCACACTTCTGACCAAAATTAATATACCTTTTTTGCAAGGGTATAAAAATACACTACTTATTATATGAAAGAAATACTCTCCCAATATAATAAAATTACAAAAGCGATTTAAAAATCGAATCATCAAGCAAAGGATATGCTTCAGTGGATCGCAGTATGGCAGCTGCTCAACCACTTACAACACCTTGTCTGTTACAAAAGTCGTTTACAATTGATTCTAGGCTTTGTCATTGTATTAAATAATGTTTTAGTAAGTAACTAGCGCGGCATCAGGTGATCGAAGATCCTCCCAATTTACTATGTTACAAATAACATTGGCATCACATCCATTGTCGTTTATAAAATAAACTTTTAATGGTTTAGAAGCCATACAATGCAAATTGCCCCTTATTTATCATTGCAGTCCAGCACGGATATGACCTTAGAGGCGTTCAGGCATAATCCAACGGACGTAGCGTCATACCACTGTTCGCTCGAACAAGTATTGTGCCATTGGTCCGTACCTGCGGTTCCTCTCGTACTACGCAGGAATGCTGTCGCAACAACGTTTTGTCATTAGTAGGGTAAAACTAACCTGTCTCACGACGGTCTAAACCCAGCTCACGTTCCCTTGCATGGGTGAACAATCCAACGCTTGGTGAATTTTGCTTCACAATGATAGGAAGAGCCGACATCGAAGGATCAAAAAGCGACGTCGCTATGAACGCTTGGCCGCCACAAGCCAGTTATCACTATGGTAACTTTTCTGACACCTCTTGTTAAAAACTCTTTAAACCAAAAGGATCGATAGGCCGAGCTTTTGCTGTCCCTGTGTGTACTGAACACCGAGATCAAGTCAGCATTTGCCCTTTTGCTCTATGTGTGGTTTCTGTCCGCACTGAGCTGGCCTTGGGACACCTCCGTTATTATTTGAGAGATGTACCGCCCCAGTCAAACTCCATACCTGGCAATGTCTTTGAATTGGATCATACCTGAGTAATTGGAGTTATACCAAATATTTCAAATTAAAAATACATAAATGCACTCTCTCATTAAAGAATTTGTTTGCGATTATATAACAAACTCGTGATACTTTGATCAAGAAGCTTGCATCAAAACTCAATACCATAAGATATAATAAATATATCCGTATAATGGCTAGGAAATGATACACGTTTCATTTAATCAAGTAAGTAAGGAAACAATAAGAGTAGTGGTATTTCATTGGCGATATCAAACACAAGGAATGATATCTCCCACTTATTCTACACCTCTTATGTCTCCTTACACTGCCAGATTAGAGTCAAGCTCAAAAGGGTCTTCTTTCCCCGCTAATTATTCCAAGCCCGTTCCCTTGGCTGTGGTTTCGCTAGATAGTAGATAGGGATATGAAGTCGAGTTTATTTAACGTGGCATGTACCCATTTAAAGGGTTTAAAACCACGGTACTCTAATATGCAACATAGGTGACAAATAGTACAGCGGGTCAAAACAATACGTCAACCAAGGCCCTTCAGAGATGCTGCTTTTGCAGCATCTCGTCAGTGCCTATTGAATGCCATGCTGCCGGACATGACATTCCCCCTGGGTTAGGAGTGAGGCCCATCTAAAACCTCTGCTGGTCTTTGGGTACAGCACCCGGTTGTATAACGCAACTCCACGCTGAGTCAATGACTCTCCCCGCATTTGGGTTTCAAACCACAACCACTACGATCTCCCACAAGGGGGCCAACCACTAATTGGGCTAGCCTTGGGCCACTAGCCCATCCCGTAGTACCGAATCACAGCTTCGGTCGGCTGTTTGCAGTCAGAGACTACTAGCCTTATGTGTCCTAGGCAACACGGAATGGATCGTCCTTGACTCCCCCCTCATGGGGTTCGTCTACCAGATTCGCAGCTTTGGCGGGCTGTTTGCAGTCAGAGTCTACTAGCCATTTTAGTTCAACACGAACATGGAATGGATCATCCACGACTCCCCCCTCATGGGGTTCGTCTACCAGATTTGCAGCTTTGGCGGGCTGTTCGCAGTCAGCGACTACTAGCCATTTTAGTTCAACACGAACATGGAATGGATCATCCTCGACTAGCCCCTCATGGGGTTCATCTACCAGATCGCAGCTTTGGCGGGCTGTTCGCAGTCGATGACTACTAGCCATTTTAGTTCAACACGAACAGGGAATGGATCATCCTCAACTCCCCCCTCATAGGGTTCGTCTACCAGATTTGCAGCTTTGGCGGGCTGTTCGCAGTCAGAGACTACTAGCCATTTTAGTTCAACACGAACAGGGAATGGATCATCCTCGACTCCCCCCTCATGGGGTTCGTCTACCAGGTTTGCAGCTTTGGCGGGCTGTTCGCAGTCGAAACTACTAGCCATTTTAGTTCAACACGAAAAGGGTTCATCTGCCAGATTAAAGCGCTCTGGTACGGCTTTGCAGTGTGTGTGAGGTACTGCTACCAGTTTTGGCCCGTCCGACCCAGCACTGGTTGATCCTGTGTCATTCCTCGCCGCCTTTTAAACGCCGCTCGCGCAAGCAATTCCAACATCTGGAGCTGCTCCGGTGTGTCCAGGACCCGGGAAAAGTCCCAACGGGTATCCTTCCTTCGAACATCAAGTCCATCGAGGTCTCGCAAATCTGGGTAGGATGGGCAAGCCACAAGCATGTGCTGCCAGTCTTCGTACTGCGCATCACATTCACATATGGACGTACGACTTAGACGTCTCTCATACAGAAATGCGTTCAGCGACCCATGGCCAGTCAGCAAGAATCCAGCGTGAAGTCCAAAACCAAAGTCCTTCCGGCTGAAGACGAAGCATGCGTCCGGGATAAACTCATGAGTCGGTCGACCGCACTCATCGTCATCCCACCTGCGTTGCCACTCGCAGCACATACGTTCGTCCAGCATAGCCTTCATCTGCCTCCGATCCAGATTTGCTACGTCCAGACCGAACAGCCAATCGCCTTCCTCCAACGGGTGGGAATGCTTCACCTTGTACCTAATTGCCAATTGTTTGGCAACCAAGTCCAGCAAGCACTTGTAGTGCCACAGTGGACACTGTACGGCATACCGGCAGGCATCCTAAGAGCATGACTCTCTGGCAAGAGTAGAGGTGCCTCCTGGCGACAATCGTACTCTTAACCGCTGAATACCACACTGAGGCACCAAATAGCGCACAGGGCACCATGAGTCCAGCATACACAGTGCGTCTGGATCGGGGACTGAGACCCCAGTCGACCCTCAGAACGCGACTGAGTGCACCGCTGACTCCAGCCAACTTACCGCGTAATCCTGCGATGTGCGGCTGAAAATTAAGCCGCTCGCCGACTGTGATGCCCAGGTATCGGTACTGAGTTACATATTGTAGGAATGCTCCTGCAAACTCTACAGAGGGTGGCCTACAAGCGGCCAATCTCCCTTTCAGTAACATCATTGCCGTCTTGCTGGTCGAAACCGAAACTCCGACTTCAGCTCCCCAAGCTCCCACGACGGACATCAGCTCCTTTGTACGACGTTCCAGCTCGGCACTCGACCTTCCCTCGACGAGGACCAACAGATCGTCTGCATACGCACTGAATACGCACAGGGGCTCCAAACGTTGAAGCAGCACATCCATCATGGTGTTCCAAATAAATGGTCCACTGATGGATCCCTGCGGACATCCTCGATTGACCTCCACGTCAACCTCTCCGAATCTGCTGGTCATCCTCGCTTTTCTGCCACTGAAGAAGCTTCTCCATAAGCTGGCTTCCTGGCATCCCGCGTCGATCAAGCGGCGCATCACAGCGCTCCACTCGACATTGTCGAAGGCACCCTTGAAATCCACGAAAAGACCCAACACGTATACCGCCTGGTGCCAGGCGTCCTCAACACAGCGTCCAGGTCGAAAGCCGAATTGCCATCTATTTCCTTCCGGAAGCACCTCTTTCATTCGATTAACCATGATCCCCTCTAGCACCTTGCCAAACACTGGCAGCAGGCAGATGCCCCGATAGGAAGCTGGATCACTCCTTTCCTTGTCGGAGCCCTTGAGGAGCGCCACTACTCTCGGGCATTTCCACTCAAGGGGGAAATATCCCTCTGCCACACAGCGAGATAACAACGCTGTTATGTGCTCGGGGATAGCACGCCATACTGCCTTGCAGATACCACCTGTGATGCCGTCCAATCCGGGAGAGCGCCTGCTCTTCAACCAGGCGACGCATACTCTGATCTCGAAGTCTTCGAGAACCGGTGCAGCTCCGCTTGGAATGGCAATGTCGTCACTCGCTGCCGCAACTGGAAAGAAGTTACGGAAGAGGAGACTCGCGCAGTCGTGCCAGGTTACGACCGGTCTGCCATCCTCGCGAAGGCATCCCAATTCTGTGGACCGCTTTCGTCCTCGGCAAATCCTGTATGCGTGCCCCCATGGGTCATCGCGATGTTCTCCAACGAAGTTCCGCCAATGATCCTCCTTCGTCTTCAGGATGAGCTTCTTGAACTCGCGGACAACCGTCCGCAGATGAGTTGCCAGAAACTGCGCAGTTTCGTTCCCTCTGCGCCTAGCATCCTGGAGCCTCCGCCTAAGTCTCCTGACTTCATGACGTTTTGTACTCAGTTCGGTGGTCCACCACTTCACCTTTCCAGCGGCTCGCGACGTTCTACGACCTAACAGCCTGTCGCACGTAGACTGTACGGCAAGGCGTAGCGCAGACACCGAGGAGTCCAACGGCGACATCCTGATGTGCTCCAACGGCAGGTGCTCCCGAATTTCCTCTACCAGTTCAGAGTCGAACAACCGCCAGTTAGCATTCCTGAGCTTCCAGGACGGCACAGGAGCATATGTGCTCTCAACTGTGTCTGGGGAAGGCGTCACCACAACGGTGATAATGTTGTGGTCGCTCATCTCCCACTCGTCCACACTCCAGTCATACGCGGCCCACGCAGACGCTGCTTCGCTAACGATTGTTACGTCAATATCGCTTTGTCCACGGCGATTATCGAACGTGTACACCTCGCTGAATCTGTTGACGACTCCGGCTCGGCTTGCGAGAATCCAATCCTCTAGCTGCTCACCCCGTCTGTAGTTCAGCTGGCCACGATAGCTATCGTAGCGTTTACTGAACCACATCGGAGATACAGCGTTCGCATCTAGGCAGAGGATGACCGGAGTACTGCTCGCCAGTAGCAGTATGGCATCCATGTACTGGAAAAATCTCGTCAACTCAGCATGTGCATGGCAGTATAGAGAGGTCAGGTAAATAGAGCCAAATTTACCCGTGACCCTCACGCATACTCCAGCCTCGGTGATTAGCGACTCGACCGGCAGGCAGATGGCATCTGGATCGTCGATGATGACAGCAGAGTTCCTTCGGTGTCCCTCGAAGATTCGATTACCGAAAATTTTCATCCCGGCTGGGAATCCAATTAATCGGCCATCCGAGTCTGTGTGGGGCTCCTGCAGCAACGCAAAGGGGTGGCCGAAACCGCGCATACGCACACCAACATCGATGCACGCAACGCGACCCCGACCACAATTGGCTTGGATGAAGCTAAACATGGTTAGTGCTTAGCTGCAAACCTTGCCTCCTTCGCAGCGAACATTGGACAGTCCATAGAGAGCATTAGATGCCCCGATGGCCATCCACTAAAGCGGTAATTCCGGCAGTCCACCGGATTCTCGCACGTCCAAATCTTGTGGCCCTTCTGACCACATCGGAAGCATGTCGCTTCTGTTGCTCGACACTGGGCCACCTTGTGGTCGTAGCCTCCGCATCTGTCGCATACATGGGTCCTTACGATCCAGCGGAACCTGTAGCTGAACAACTTGATATAGAACCGGTCACAACCTTCCAGCAAGGACGCGACTGAGTCGTCTACCTCAATGGAGACGTTCACTTTCTTATTTTCTTCCGGTTCCCATGGCTTTGACACCATGTGTACTGCCTTCTTAAAGGACTCTACTGTCATATTCTTGGAGAAATTGCCTTCATACAACTGCTGAATGAAGACCTCCGGGGTGAGTAGACTGTCCACGTCCATCACCCTGAGGGAAGGTCTTGCCGCCTTCTTCTGCTGAACATTCAGTCCAACTTCTGCGAACTTCTTATTCGCTACCACCCGCTTTATTTCGCTAACCGACGGCGTGCGGATAACAGCGCCTCCGCTCCTGAGTTCGCGTACCTCATGTACACGCACTCCCAGCGTCGGTGCGACCTCCTTCATCACCCGTTCGGCCACTTGCTTACTGGACACGTTCGGGTCCCGACTCGTGACCACCGCGGACCACGTCTCAGCTGTCTTGCTGATCCGTGGTGCGGCGACCGGCACTCCGGGGACGGGGACAACGGCAGAAGCTCTGGCGGTGACCGCGGGGAAGGCAGCGTGGTATGCAGCAGTGCGCATGGCCACGGCTGTAGCAACGGGGGTGGTGGGCGGCTGTGCAGCAGGCTTGCTCTCTGCCGCCTCCAACAGAGCGTTCCTGAGGGTCAGCGATATCGCCAACTCCTACAGTCGTCTGATAGCAGACGATAGCTGCATCGCAGCTAGTGGCTCCATGCCAACCATGGCACATCTGATGGCTTGCCCTGAGGCGCCAATCTCTGCGAGAATCGCAGACGAGCCACCGGCGACGATTCGCCACGCTCCGCTTCGCGTTATCTCAGACTCAGCTGGTCCATCGGCTGGACTTTCGACAGCTTGAGGAGAAGCAACGACGGCAGCCTTGCGCTTGGCAGGCTCCACGGGCGGCACGGCGGGGGCGGGCATGGACACGCTGTCCAAGAGCAACTTTTTCGCGACAGGGGCTTCTGCCGCCACTGGCTCCAGTGTCGGCGACGTGCGAGCCGAGCGAGCCTTAGCCTTGCGGGCCTTCTTCTCCCGCTTTCCGACGACACGCGTCATTTCTGCGCCCGATTCGTCCATGGTGGTATCACTACCGGTGACATCCATGGAGTCCGCGACCGATTCCACGCACGACGCAGCGCTGCGTGCGCTCTCAACAGCGCTGGAAGCGCTCATCACGCTGATGGCACTTCCACTACGCTTCATGGAACCGTCCATGACGACGGCTCTTCACGACTTGTTCGTGTCACGAGAAAATTCGAAAAATCTCACGTGTCACGCACGAACTATCGTATATACGCTTCGACAGTCCAAACAAGACTGAGTAAATAGGGACAGTAGGAATCTCGTTAACCCATTCATGCGCGTCACTAATTAGATGACGAGGCAATTGGCTATTTTTTTTTTTTGTTGTTTTTTTTTTTTGTGATCGCTGAGGAAGGAAATCTTCAAAGATACGAGCAACCAACTACTGGACAATCTCGCATGCACGATTCACTGCGTCATCGGAACAATGAAGTTCCACAGTGCCTACGTACTAAGACCACCTCTATCGTCGTGCGATGTTTGTACCTTTTTAGATGTTATGACTAGCCTCGAGTATACCCAGCACAATACATGAAATATTTAAAAGACGTCACCCCGCCAGTAACTGCTCTGACGCTAATGATATTGGTATCACTAGCGATGAGGAGATCTTTTGCAATCAATCGTTTTACCGACTGACCACTCCAGATTCCTCTCCAGTTGTGTGTGACGGAGTGAAACTCGATGTCACCTGTCGCTCCGAAAGATCGCCGCATTTGTGATCTTATGTCAGCTCTGTCGTACCGTTCGACCTTGCGCTGATGCGCTTGGTCTAAGGAATGTCCGTCTGTCACAACCTGAACGTCTATCACATACATGTGATTTTGTCGGATTCCCACCAGGTCCGGTTTATGTAAGCCCGAGTCGCATTGCAGACTTGGTTCGACATGGACAACGCAGCCTATGCCTTCAAGTCCCCGCTTGACGGCATTAACCACGCTGATGTGTCTAGCTACCCGCCTCCCATGCGTACGATAGCATTTCTGCAAGATGTGGTTTGTTGTTTCGCGAGCATCACATCCTGCACGACACCGTCAATACAATTCGTGCCTTCCCCTCGTCGTACGAGACTTAGAGGGTAGGGTAGAGGTCGTTTCGACCCTAAGGACTCTAATCATTCGCTTTACCAGATAAGATTATTTTATATAACATTTCAATGCACCAGCTATCCTGAGGGAAACTTCGGAAGGAACCAGCTACTAGATGGTTCGATTGGTCTTTCGCCCCTATACTCAATTCTGACAATCGATTTGCACGTCAGAACTGTTTCGGTCTTCCATCAGGGTTTCCCCTGACTTCAACCTGATCAAGTATAGTTCACCATCTTTCGGGTCACAGCATATATGCTCAAGGTACGTTCCAGTTAGAGGTATAAATAATATAAATATCATTATACATAACTATATAGAACGCCCCGGGACTGTGTTAATTAACTATAAATAGTTAAAAAACTAATCCCATTATTAGTCAAGTTAATTATGCTATTAGGTTTATATCCCAATAACTTGCACATATGTTAGACTCCTTGGTCCGTGTTTCAAGACGGGTCCCGAAGGTATCCTGAATCTTTCGCATTGTTAATCGTACAAGTGCATATAATAAACACAGAAAATCAATGATAATCATGCTATTATATAATTCCGAAAAATTAACGCACTGTATTCATATAAATCTATCAACACTTTATCAAATTAATGACATTTATTCTATGTTAAAATGCAAGCAAAATAATTTAAATAAACTATAAGTCATATTTTATGTTAATTTGGTTCATGTTAATAGATTACAATGTCCTTATATGGAAAAAATGCACACTATTATTATAATATTATTGAAATATTACAACTCTAATGATGAATTTTCCATAATGGATATTCAGGTTCATCGGGCTTAACCTCTAAGCAGTTTCACGTACTATTTAACTCTCTATTCAGAGTTCTTTTCAACTTTCCCTCACGGTACTTGTTTACTATCGGTCTCATGGTTATATTTAGTTTTAGATGGAGTTTACCACCCACTTAGTGCTGCACTATCAAGCAACACGACTCTTTGGAAACACCATCTAGTAATCATTAACGTTATACGGGCCTGGCACCCTCTATGGGTAAATGGCCTCATTTAAGAAGGACTTAAATCGTTAATTTCTCATACTAGAATATTGATGCTGCATACACTGCATCTCACATTTGCCATAAAGACAAAGTGACTTAGTGCTGAACTATTTTCTTTTCGCTCGCCGCTACTAAGAAAATCCTTGTTAGTTTCTTTTCCTCCCCTAATTAATATGCTTAAATTCAGGGGGTAGTCCCATATGAGTTGAGGTTGTATATACACATAAATATATTATTTAATATATTTAAAACCATTGTAAATTTTCCCTTTTAGTGAAGAATAATATTATAACATAATTATTTTTTCATTTCATATCATTAATTAGATGCAATTCTAGATGAAAATTTTATATATTTTTTATGCTAGACATTCCTCAGTATCATTTGATTTGAAAAAGAAAATTATACATCTTCGTTTTTCTCATACATATGAGAGCCAATGTGTTTCAATTACTATTAATATTATGAATATAAATCAAACCTTGCAGTTTAGCCGGCTCGAGGTCAATCTTCCAAAAGAAGATTATTTCAAAGGCAACACAAAAAGGTGAGCAGGTTGTCTGTATAGCTATTTCAAGAACTACCAAGTTCTATCATCAGCAGACTTTGCTAAAGAACTCCGGAATTGCAATAGCCATACCATGTCTTCAACGCTAGAACTGGTTGGGAATTGTAACAACCAAATGAAGCGAAAAAAGTTGGTAAAGCCTACAAAACCGAAGACCACCTTTTTGTGCATACCCTTAGGCGCTATGAAAAATTAGTGTAAGAGCTTCGCCTTACCAAACTAATATCACGACCTGTTATTTCATATACGGTATATTGTACCACATAGAAAAGGGTTTTTTTGGAATAAAAATTCCAAAGTAACGGCGTGCCTTCCGTTGGTGTTATCTGGTTAGATTACGACCTATTGAAATTTAAATCAAACCTTGCAGTTTAGCCGGCTCGAGGTCAATCTTCCAAAAGAAGATTATTTCAAAGGCAACACAAAAAGGTGAGCAGGTTGTCTGTATAGCTATTTCAAGAACTACCAAGTTCTATCATCAGCAGACTTTGCTAAAGAACTCCGGAATTGCAATAGCCATACCATGTCTTCAACGCTAGAACTGGTTGGGAATTGTAACAACCAAATGAAGCGAAAAAAGTTGGTAAAGCCTACAAAACCGAAGACCACCTTTTTGTGCATACCCTTAGGCGCTATGAAAAATTAGTGTAAGAGCTTCGCCTTACCAAACTAATATCACGACCTGTTATTTCATATACGGTATATTGTACCACATAGAAAAAGGGTTTTTTTGGAATAAAAATTCCAAAGTAACGGCGTGCCTTCCGTTGGTGTTATCTGGTTAGATTACGACCTATTGAAATTTAAATCAAACCTTGCAGTTTAGCCGGCTCGAGGTCAATCTTCCAAAAGAAGATTATTTCAAAGGCAACACAAAAAGGTGAGCAGGTTGTCTGTATAGCTATTTCAAGAACTACCAAGTTCTATCATCAGCAGACTTTGCTAAAGAACTCCGGAATTGCAATAGCCATACCATGTCTTCAACGCTAGAACTGGTTGGTTTATATTATGAATATAAATAAATATATCCAATAATATACCATATGCTTTAACATTTCGTAAAATACTAAAACAACTTATTTAGCATAGTCTTACAACCCTCAACCATATGTAGTCCAAGCAGCACTCTAAAATTAATTAAAGTACCATAACAGCATGGACTGCGATATGCGTTCAAAATGTCGATGTTCATGTGTCCTGCAGTTCACACGATGACGCACAGTTTGCTGCGTTCTTCATCGACCCATGAGCCGAGTGATCCACCGCTTAGAGTGATTAATAAATTGTTTGTTTATTTCATTACGTCAATAATATTTTTATTGAAAGAAATTAAAAATACAACATTTTACTGGCATATATCAATTCCTTCAATAAAATCAAACCCCAAACGAATGCTGCGAAATGTCTTAGTGTTAACATAATTGATTGAATACTGGACTTCATAATTTAAAAAAAAAACTTGACATTATTTTGTAAGCGATCCAAATTTACGTTAAACATTAACCTTAAAAGCAGGTACAACATTGTATTGAGATGTTACTTTAACCATTGTATGACCAAGCCAATAATGGCCAATACAATACGCAACGCCTGTATATTATGGTACATATACACGCAGATAAATAAAGATATACAAAAATCAATTTCAAACTCGGATCGGAATACATCATTTTTATTTATGGGTTGCCAAGCCATATAAAGAGCTAAATATCTTTCTACCGTCAACAATTGTTATATATTTTATACTCTTTTTCTTCTTCTTTATTTCAATAATTTGATTAAACATGCTTCTCATCTTCAATTTCATTTTCATTTCATATATCTTATATTAATTTGGTATTTATATGTTGATTTTTTGCGACCTTTTGTTGTTTAAAGTTGAAATGTTTTTGCCGGCTCGAGGTCAGATGTTGTGGGAATAAAAACAAAAATAAAAAACACAGTTTGTTCTTAATTTCGTTCCGATATCTTTCGACCACTCATCGGTGGTCGTCTTCAGGGCAACTATAAATAACATTGAATTGTGATTGACATAATATTAATTTAACAACAAGAAAACACCTACTTAGTTTTACACGTCCGCACACTGTGACGTGGAGCTACACACTGATTTGTCCCTAATAAATGCCTGTATAAATGCGCGCAGTTGTCCGTATCTACCTTATAATTAAGTCTTATATTTGTCGGGGTATTTATTATGTGCAGCATCTCCAAAGTGTAACGTTTGTTGTAATGTTGTTCTTGGTCTATTATGTTTACTTCGTCAAAATTTGGGGAATGTCCACTGGCGGCACAGTGGGCCATAAGTGCCGTTTTTGGTGCATTGGAGTGTTGACGAAGTTTATAGTCAGATCTATGTTGCGATAGTCTTGTTTTTAGCTTCGATTTTGTTGTCCCTATATATATTTTATCACAGTTTTCTTCATTAGTCCCATTGCACGGTATTTTATATACTACGTTGCTCTTGTCCATTGTATCAATCCTACTTTTTGTTCTGTTAAAAATACTCCGTAGTGTGTTATTGGGTTTATGTGCTATCTGTATTTGTTCGATGTCATAGCAATCTGAGTTTGCTAATCTTTCCGATAGTTGTGGGACATATGTGACGGACATAAAGCGTTTTGTCGGAACATCTTTGTTGGTTTTCTTATTGCGAGATTTTAGTAAAGTCCTTATGGTGTGGTTTGGAAAGTCATTATCCTTTAAAATTCGTCGTATTTCTTCCTTCGTTTCTTCATGAAAAATTGCGTCCGATATATTAAGCATCCGTTGTATACAACCTCTTGCTGTATTCATTATCATCGACTTCGGATGTTTGGAGTTAAAGTTAATTATTCGTCCTGATGCTGTTGGTTTTTTGTACCATTTTAATTTTATTTCATTTCCTCTTCTGTGTATTGATGCGTCCAGATATGTTAATTTGTTGTCATTTTCTAATTCTATTGTAAACTTTATGTTCCTGTCAAATGAATTTAGGTTGTCAAGTGTGTTTTGGATCTCGTCTTCTTTAATTATGGCAAAAAGGTCATCTACATATTTCGTCATAACTCTAGGTGGTCGCTGTAGTGTTTTCATCATTTTGTCTAAGAGTTCTTCCATAATTATGTCAGCTATTATCGGTGACGCTGGTGAGCCCATAGGCATTCCTTTTAGTTGTGTGTATATCTTGTCTTTGTATCTGAAATATCTGTTCTCTTGTATACAAAAACGTACTATTTCCATAAATGTTAATTTTGGAATGTTAGTGTGCGCTTTTATTTTAATCCACTTTTCTCTAATGGTGTCAAGTGCCAATTCTATTGGAATACTTGGAAAAAGTGAGACTACGTCAAATGAAATTAATCTTTCATCGTCGCAAATGTATGTGTCATTAATCCTTGTCTTAAATTCTGAGGCGTTCTTTACGTTATATGTTGAGTCTGCTGTTATATTTTTTAATATGTTGACTATATATTTGCATAGTCCGTATGATGGAGAACCAATCGATGAACAGATTGGTCTCAATGGCGTACCTTCTTTGTGAATTTTAGGTAATCCATATATTCTTGGTGGAATTGATGTGGTTGTTATAAGCTTATTTCTTTCGGTCCGTGAAATAAGTTCATGTTTGTATAGTTTTTCTACCAATTCGTTGTTTTTGGTCTGTAGTCTAGTGGTTGGGTCCTTCCTTAAGGTTCTATATGTATTTAAATCGTTAAGTATACTATCCATTTTTTTTGTCATACTCAGTCTTATCCATTGCAACAGTCTTATTTCCTTTATCTGAAGTTAAAATTAATATGTCATCATTCTGTCTAAGAAATTTCCTTGTTTGTTCCACTGTGTCAAGTATTGCACGATCAGCTGCGTCTTCTTTGTTAGATGTTTTGTGGTCTTTTATTAATAAAGAGAATTTTGTGCGTGCTTCCTCTTGTTTTTCTTTGTCTTTAAGAGTCTGTACTAGCTCCTCTCCGTCTACTATATATTTAAAGAGAAGAGAAGAGGAATTTTCTCTTCTCTACTGGGATTGCGAACTTAGGGCCTTTCGCCAGTAACGCTTTTACGTCGTTCGGGAATTCTATATTCGTCTTATTTACAAACCAATCGTTTGTGTTGTTGTTGTTGTTGTTCAAGAGAACGCTGTTCCGTTGTTTTCGTAGTCTCTCATGTTTGGATTCATGATGTCTCTTCAAAGTTGTTGTTAGTTTTTCGGCTATTGTGTTCTCACTCTTCATAAATGCTTTGAAATCATTTTCGTCCAGCTGTTCTTGTAACTTTTTTGTTGCTTTTTCCTTCTCTTTGTTTTGTCTGGCTAGTATGTTATGTTTATGTTTTATTAATAAGCTTAATATCTTTGTGTGAAAATTATGCGTATGTCTTTCTAATATTTTGTTAATGTCCGAATGTGTGTCAGTATCTTTTGTGAAAATCATCTTGTATTTTGAGTTATTGCTGATAAATTTTGGGACTAATTTTGATTTCCTACATTTTAAGAGAAACTTTATGCTAGACTTAAGTTTTACTAATTTTTCGTTGTTGATTGATACTTGTTAATCACCGTCTTATATTTGTTATAGTTGGACTTAATTTCTGCATAAGCCATGGTGTTGGAATATGTTTTCGGCGTGCCTTCCGTTCAAGTTATATGTTGATTTTTTGCGACCTTTTTGTTGTTTAAAGTTGAATGTTTTTGCCGGCTCGAGGTCAGATGTTGTGGGAATAAAAACAAAAATAAAAAACACAGTTTGTTCTTAATTTCGTTCCGATATCTTTCGACCACTCATCGGTGGTCGTCTTCAGGGCAACTATAAATAACATTGAATTGTGATTGACATAATATTAATTTAACAACAAGAAAACACCTACTTAGTTTTACACGTCCGCACACTGTGACGTGGAGCTACACACTGATTTGTCCCTAATAAATGCCTGTATAAATGCGCGCAGTTGTCCGTATCTACCTTATAATTAAGTCTTATATTTGTCGGGGTATTTATTATGTGCAGCATCTCCAAAGTGTAACGTTTGTTGTAATGTTGTTCTTGGTCTATTATGTTTACTTCGTCAAAATTTGGGGAATGTCCACTGGCGGCACAGTGGGCCATAAGTGCCGTTTTTGGTGCATTGGAGTGTTGACGAAGTTTATAGTCAGATCTATGTTGCGATAGTCTTGTTTTTAGCTTCGATTTTGTTGTCCCTATATATATTTTATCACAGTTTTCTTCATTAGTCCCATTGCACGGTATTTTATATACTACGTTGCTCTTGTCCATTGTATCAATCCTACTTTTTGTTCTGTTAAAAATACTCCGTAGTGTGTTATTGGGTTTATGTGCTATCTGTATTTGTTCGATGTCATAGCAATCTGAGTTTGCTAATCTTTCCGATAGTTGTGGGACATATGTGACGGACATAAAGCGTTTTGTCGGAACATCTTTGTTGGTTTTCTTATTGCGAGATTTTAGTAAAGTCCTTATGGTGTGGTTTGGAAAGTCATTATCCTTTAAAATTCGTCGTATTTCTTCCTTCGTTTCTTCATGAAAAATTGCGTCCGATATATTAAGCATCCGTTGTATACAACCTCTTGCTGTATTCATTATCATCGACTTCGGATGTTTGGAGTTAAAGTTAATTATTCGTCCTGATGCTGTTGGTTTTTGTACCATTTTAATTTTATTTCATTTCCTCTTCTGTGTATTGATGCGTCCAGATATGTTAATTTGTTGTCATTTTCTAATTCTATTGTAAACTTTATGTTCCTGTCAAATGAATTTAGGTTGTCAAGTGTGTTTTGGATCTCGTCTTCTTTAATTATGGCAAAAAGGTCATCTACATATTTCGTCATAACTCTAGGTGGTCGCTGTAGTGTTTTCATCATTTTGTCTAAGAGTTCTTCCATAATTATGTCAGCTATTATCGGTGACGCTGGTGAGCCCATAGGCATTCCTTTTAGTTGTGTGTATATCTTGTCTTTGTATCTGAAATATCTGTTCTCTTGTATACAAAAACGTACTATTTCCATAAATGTTAATTTTGGAATGTTAGTGTGTGCTTTTATTTTAATCCACTTTTCTCTAATGGTGTCAAGTGCCAATTCTATTGGAATACTTGGAAAAAGTGAGACTACGTCAAATGAAATTAATCTTTCATCGTCGCAAATGTATGTGTCATTAATCCTTGTCTTAAATTCTGAGGCGTTCTTTACGTTATATGTTGAGTCTGCTGTTATATTTTTTAATATGTTGACTATATATTTGCATAGTCCGTATGATGGAGAACCAATCGATGAACAGATTGGTCTCAATGGCGTACCTTCTTTGTAAATTTTAGGTAATCCATATATTCTTGGTGGAATTGATGTGGTTGTTATAAGCTTATTTCTTTCGGTCCGTGAAATAAGTTCATGTTTGTAACAAAGAAGACGCAGCTGATCGTGCAATACTTGACACAGTGGAACAAACAAGGAAATTTCTTAGACAGAATGATGACATATTAATTTTAACTTCAGATAAAGGATATAAGACTGTTGCAATGGATAAGACTGAGTATGACAAAAAAATGGATAGTATACTTAACGATTTAAATACATATAGAACCTTAAGGAAGGACCCAACCACTAGACTACAGACCAAAAACAACGAATTGGTAGAAAAACTATACAAACATGAACTTATTTCACGGACCGAAAGAAATAAGCTTATAACAACCACATCAATTCCACCAAGAATATATGGATTACCTAAAATTAACAAAGAAGGTACGCCATTGAGACCAATCTGTTCATCGATTGGTTCTCCATCATACGGACTATGCAAATATATAGTCAACATATTAAAAAATATAACAGCAGACTCAACATATAACGTAAAGAACGCCTCAGAATTTAAGACAAGGATTAATGACACATACATTTGCGACGATGAAAGATTAATTTCATTTGACGTAGTCTCACTTTTTCCAAGTATTCCAATAGAATTGGCACTTGACACCATTAGAGAAAAGTGGATTAAAATAAAAGCGCACACTAACATTCCAAAATTAACATTTATGGAAATAGTACGTTTTTGTATACAAGAGAACAGATATTTCAGATACAAAGACAAGATATACACACAACTAAAAGGAATGCCTATGGGCTCACCAGCGTCACCGATAATAGCTGACATAATTATGGAAGAACTCTTAGACAAAATGATGAAAACACTACAGCGACCACCTAGAGTTATGACGAAATATGTAGATGACCTTTTTGCCATAATTAAAGAAGACGAGATCCAAAACACACTTGACAACCTAAATTCATTTGACAGGAACATAAAGTTTACAATAGAATTAGAAAATCACAACAAATTAACATATCTGGACGCATCAATACACAGAAGAGGAAATGAAATAAAATTAAAATGGTACAAAAAACCAACAGCATCAGGACGAATAATTAACTTTAACTCCAAACATCCGAAGTCGATGATAATGAATACAGCAAGAGGTTGTATACAACGGATGCTTAATATATCGGACCCAATTTTTCATGAAGAAACGAAGGAAGAAATACGACGAATTTTAAAGGATAATGACTTTCCAAACCACACCATAAGGACTTTACTAAAATCTCGCAATAAGAAAACCAACAAAGATGTTCCGACAAAACGCTTTATGTCCGTCACATATGTCCCACAACTATCGGAAAGATTAGCAAACTCAGATTGCTATGACATCGAACAAATACAGATAGCACATAAACCCAATAACACACTACGGAGTATTTTTAACAGAACAAAAAGTAGGATTGATACAATGGACAAGAGCAACGTAGTATATAAAATACCGTGCAATGGGACTAATGAAGAAAACTGTGATAAAATATATATAGGGACAACAAAATCGAAGCTAAAAACAAGACTATCGCAACATAGATCTGACTATAAACTTCGTCAACACTCCAATGCACCAAAAACGGCACTTATGGCCCACTGTGCCGCCAGTGGACATTCCCCAAATTTTGACGAAGTAAACATAATAGACCAAGAACAACATTACAACAAACGTTACACTTTGGAGATGCTGCACATAATAAATACCCCGACAAATATAAGACTTAATTATAAGGTAGATACGGACAACTGCGCGCATTTATACAGGCATTTATTAGGGACAAATCAGTGTGTAGCTCCACGTCACAGTGTGCGGACGTGTAAAACTAAGTAGGTGTTTTCTTGTTGTTAAATTAATATTATGTCAATCACAATTCAATGTTATTTATAGTTGCCCTGAAGACGACCACCGATGAGTGGTCGAAATATATCGGAACGAAATTAAGAACAAACTGTGTTTTTTATTTTTGTTTTTATTCCCACAACATCTGACCTCGAGCCGGCAAAAACATTCAACTTTAAACAACAAAAAGGTCGCAAAAAATCAACATATAACTTGAACGGAAGGCACGCCGAAAACATATTCCAACACCATGGCTTATGCAGAAATTAAGTCCAACTATAACAAATATAAGACGGTGATTAACAAGTATCAATCAACAACGAAAAAATTAGTAAAACTTAAGTCTAGCATAAAGTTTCTCTTAAAATGTAGGAAATCAAAATTAGTCCCAAAATTTATCAGCAATAACTCAAAATACAAGATGATTTTCACAAAAGATACTGACACACATTCGGACATTAACAAAATATTAGAAAGACATACGCATAATTTTCACACAAAGATATTAAGCTTATTAATAAAACATAAACATAACATACTAGCCAGACAAAACAAAGAGAAGGAAAAAGCAACAAAAAAGTTACAAGAACAGCTGGACGAAAATGATTTCAAAGCATTTATGAAGAGTGAAAAACTAACAACAACTTTGAAGAGACATCATGAATCCAAACATGAGAGACTACGAAAACAACGGAACAGCGTTCTCTTGAACAACAACAACAACAACACAAACGATTGGTTTGTAAATAAGACGAATATAGAATTCCCGAACGACGTAAAAGCGTTACTGGCGAAAGGCCCTAAGTTCGCAATCCCAGTAGAGAAGAGAAAATTCCCTCTCTTTAAATATATAGTAGACGGAGAGGAGCTAGTACAGACTCTTAAAGACAAAGAAAAACAAGAGGAAGCACGCACAAAATTCTCTTTATTAATAAAAGACCACAAAACATCTAACAAAGAAGACGCAGCTGATCGTGCAATACTTGACACAGTGGAACAAACAAGGAAATTTCTTAGACAGAATGATGACATATTAATTTTAACTTCAGATAAAGGAAAGAAAAAGACTGTTGCAATGGATAAGACTGAGTATGACAAAAAAATGGATAGTATACTTAACGATTTAAATACATATAGAACCTTAAGGAAGGACCCAACCACTAGACTACAGACCAAAAACAACGAATTGGTAGAAAAACTATACAAACATGAACTTATTTCACGGACCGAAAGAAATAAGCTTATAACAACCACATCAATTCCACCAAGAATATATGGATTACCTAAAATTCACAAAGAAGGTACGCCATTGAGACCAATCTGTTCATCGATTGGTTCTCCATCATACGGACTATGCAAATATATAGTCAACATATTAAAAAATATAACAGCAGACTCAACATATAACGTAAAGAACGCCTCAGAATTTAAGACAAGGATTAATGACACATACATTTGCGACGATGAAAGATTAATTTCATTTGACGTAGTCTCACTTTTTCCAAGTATTCCAATAGAATTGGCACTTGACACCATTAGAGAAAAGTGGATTAAAATAAAAGCGCACACTAACATTCCAAAATTAACATTTATGGAAATAGTACGTTTTTGTATACAAGAGAACAGATATTTCAGATACAAAAGACAAGATATACACACAACTAAAAGGAATGCCTATGGGCTCACCAGCGTCACCGATAATAGCTGACATAATTATGGAAGAACTCTTAGACAAAATGATGAAAACACTACAGCGACCACCTAGAGTTATGACGAAATATGTAGATGACCTTTTGCCATAATTAAAGAAGACGAGATCCAAAAACACACTTGACAACCTAAATTCATTTGACAGGAACATAAAGTTTACAATAGAATTAGAAAATGACAACAAATTAACATATCTGGACGCATCAATACACAGAAGAGGAAATGAAATAAAATTAAAATGGTACAAAAAACCAACAGCATCAGGACGAATAATTAACTTTAACTCCAAACATCCGAAGTCGATGATAATGAATACAGCAAGAGGTTGTATACAACGGATGCTTAATATATCGGACCCAATTTTTCATGAAGAAACGAAGGAAGAAATACGACGAATTTTAAAGGATAATGACTTTCCAAACCACACCATAAGGACTTTACTAAAATCTCGCAATAAGAAAACCAACAAAGATGTTCCGACAAAACGCTTTATGTCCGTCACATATGTCCCACAACTATCGGAAAGATTAGCAAACTCAGATTGCTATGACATCGAACAAATACAGATAGCACATAAACCCAATAACACACTACGGAGTATTTTTAACAGAACAAAAAGTAGGATTGATACAATGGACAAGAGCAACGTAGTATATAAAATACCGTGCAATGGGACTAATGAAGAAAACTGTGATAAAATATATATAGGGACAACAAAATCGAAGCTAAAAACAAGACTATCGCAACATAGATCTGACTATAAACTTCGTCAACACTCCAATGCACCAAAAACGGCACTTATGGCCCACTGTGCCGCCAGTGGACATTCCCCAAATTTTGACGAAGTAAACATAATAGACCAAGAACAACATTACAACAAACGTTACACTTTGGAGATGCTGCACATAATAAATACCCCGACAAATATAAGACTTAATTATAAGGTAGATACGGACAACTGCGCGCATTTATACAGGCATTTATTAGGGACAAATCAGTGTGTAGCTCCACGTCACAGTGTGCGGACGTGTAAAACTAAGTAGGTGTTTTCTTGTTGTTAAATTAATATTATGTCAATCACAATTCAATGTTATTTATAGTTGCCCTGAAGACGACCACCGATGAGTGGTCGAAATATATCGGAACGAAATTAAGAACAAACTATGTTTTTTATTTTTGTTTTTATTCCCACAACATCTGACCTCGAGCCGGCAAAAACATTCAACTTTAAATTTGGTATTTATTTATTTTAATAACGGTTGGAAAATACAAAAATGATCCTTCCGCAGGTTCACCTACGGAAACCTTGTTACGACTTTTACTTCTTTTAAATAATCAAGTTCGGTCAACTTTTGCGAAACAACCGTAACACACAAGGCGTCACAGTGATCACGTCCGGAGACCTCACTAAATAATTCAATCGGTAGTAGCGACGGGCGGTGTGCACAAAGGGCAGGGACGTAATCAATGCGAGTTAATGACTCACACTTACTAGGAATTCCAAGTTCATGTGAACAGTTTCAGTTCGCAATCCCAAGCATGAAAGTGGTTCAGCGGTTTACCCGGACCTCTCGGTCTAGGAAATACACGATGATACTTTCATTGTAGCGCGCGTGCAGCCCAGGACATCTAAGGGCATCACAGACCTGTTATTGCTCAATCTCATTATTGCTAGACGCAATTTGACCATTTAAGAAGCTAGTATCCTTATAATGGGACAAACCAACAGGTACGGCTCCACTTGTATAAACACATTCAAACACAATAAACATTTTACTGCTACCATGAATGAAGGCAATATAAGCTTCAACACCATAATCCTGAAGATATCTATTTAATATATTTGAGTCTCGTTCGTTATCGGAATTAACCAGACGAATCACTCCACGAACTAAGAACGGCCATGCACCACCACCCATAGATTCGAGAAAGAGCTATCAATCTGTCTTACACATTTATGTTCGGATTTGGTAAGTTTTCCCGTGTTGAGTCAAATTAAGCCGCAGGCTCCACTCCTGGTGGTGCTTTGCAACCATACTTCCCCGGAGCCCAAAAGCTTTGGTTTCCCGGGAAGCGACTGAGAGAGCCATAAAAGTAGCTACACCCAATTGCTAGCTGGCATCGTTTATGGTTAGAACTAGGGCGGTATCTGATCGCCTTCGAACCTCTAACTTTCGTTCTTGATTAATGAAAACATCTTTGGCAAATGCTTTCGCTTAAGTTAGTCTTACGACGGTCCTCTCGCGTCGTAGCCCCCAAACTGCTTCTATTAATCATTACCTCTTGATCTGAGAACCAATGAAACAGAACAGAGGTCTTATTTCATTATCCCATGCACAGAATATTCAGGCATTTGAAGCCTGCTTTAAGCACTCTAATTTGTTCAAAGTAATTGTACCGCCCCACAAAAGCACTCGATGAAGAGCACTAATGTAGGTTTTCCTTTTCTACCGTACTTCTGAACGTGTAGTACGCAAATTTTGGGTTTTAGCATCTGAGAAAGAAACTACCCAATATGCCACGTGAAATTAAAGAAGTCAAGGACTTCCTCAACAAAGCACGTCGGTCCGATGCGCGTGCCGTGAAAATCAAGAAGAATCCCACAAACACCAAGTTCAAGATTCGTTGCTCTCGCTTCCTCTACACACTGGTTGTGCAGGATAAGGAGAAGGCTGACAAAATTAAACAGTCTCTGCCCCCAGGCCTGCAAGTTAAGGAAGTCAAGTAAATGCATTGTATCCAAACGCATCGTCGAACATCTCGATGGTCGTGTCGCGGTGGCTTGAATTAAGTTTTAATAAAAATAAAATGCATTTTTTGTAAAATCGGTGTTGTCAATGTGTGGAACACCGGTAACACAATCAAGCAATTAACGTGAACTATCAAAATAGGAGGAACATATAAAAAAATAAAAGTACTTAATTACATATAAGAACCCCACCGATAATACGCTTACATACATAAAGGTATAGTACTAACTACAAATGTATGTTGTACTACCCGTATGAAGCACAAGTTCAACTACGAACGTTTTAACCGCAACAACTTTAATATACGCTATTGGAGCTGGAATTACCGCGGCTGCTGGCACCAGACTTGCCCTCCAATTGGTCCTTGTTAAAGGATTTAAAGTGTACTCATTCCAATTACAGGGCCTCGGATATGAGTCCTGTATTGTTATTTTTCGTCACTACCTCCCCGAGCTGGGAGTGGGTAATTTACGCGCCTGCTGCCTTCCTTAGATGTGGTAGCCGTTTCTCAGGCTCCCCTCTCCGGAATCGAACACTGATTCCCCGTTACCCGTTGCAACCATGGTAGTCCTAGATACTACCATCAAAAGTTGATAGGGCAGACATTTGAAAGATCTGTCGTCGGTACAAGACCATACGATCTGCATGTTATCTAGAGTTCAACCAATATAACGATCAAATGATCGCTTGGTTTTAGTCTAATAAAAGCACACGTCCCAGAAGGTCCGTGTTTTAATTGCATGTATTAGCTCTAGAATTACCACAGTTATCCAAGTAACTGTTAACGATCTAAGGAACCATAACTGATATAATGAGCCTTTTGCGGTTTCACTTTTAATTCGTGTGTACTTAGACATGCATGGCTTAATCTTTGAGACAAGCATATAACTACTGGCAGGATCAACCAGAATAATGCTAGTCTTTAATGTATTATTAAAAACATAATTATATGATTATTAACAAAACACATTTATATATTTAAAGTTACTTGACAATATGATATACTTTTGAATTAAATAAATATATTGTTTTTGGTAAATTTTGCGAATACGGCCATAATTTAATAGCGTCCCTTTTTGTTTTTCATTAATTGAATATATTATATTTAATAATTTTGTTCAAAAATATCTTTATTTTTACACTTACAAAATATATAATCACATTTATTTTAATTTTGTTTATTTCGAACGAAAATAAACACTTGTATTTTGATATTAAATTTAAAATTTAATTTCAATTTGACATTTTAAGAGTGAGTATTATATATCAATCAAAACCATCATTCACATTAAGTGCGATGAGTGTATTATAATTATAAGAAATTAAGATTTTTTTTTCAGGCTTCAGGTCATTTGTTCCAAATAAAATAAAAACAAATATAGTTTTTAATTTTTTTTTTCCGATATATTTCGGTTGCGCAGCGGCAACCGTCTTCAGGGCAACTACAATAGAATACAAGAAACATTTAACAATTATATGACACTTAACATCTTTTAACATACATTGTTTAACACGTCAGCACCGTTCGACGTGGAGTTAAAAACTAATTATTGTCAAGTAAATGTCTGTATATGTGAGCGCAGTTGTTGTTATCCGTCTTGAAGTTAAGTCGTGTGGCGCTCGGAGTGTTGATAATATGTAGCATCTCCATGGTGAACCTTTTATTGTAATGCCGCTCTTCATCTAATATTGTTGTCTCTTCGAAATTCGGTGCATGGCCACTAGTTGCACAGTGTGTCATTAGTGCCGTTTTTGGTGTATCTGTATAATGTCTCATTTTATAGTCAGATTTGTGTTGGGAAATCCTAGTTTTTAACTTTGATTTTGTCGTCCCTATGTATATTTTATTGAACGGTATGTTTCCTTGTCCATTGCATGGGATTTTGTATATTACATTGCTTCTACTTGTCATCTCTATCTTGGATTTTGTTTTGTTGAATATATGTTTAAGTGTATTGTCAGATTTGTGTGCTATTTTTATTCCAGATTTGTCATAACAATCCGAATTTGATAATCTTTCTGATAATTTTGGTACATAAGTGACAGACAAGTGTGTTTTCTCATTGTTAGTTTTGTCAATGGGGGATTTATGTTTTTTGAACAATGTCTTGATTATGTTTTCCGGAAAATCGTTGTCCTTTAAAATATTTATTATTTCCTTCTTCGTTTCTTCATGGTATATTTTATCTGAAATGTTTAGCATCCGTTGGATACAGCTCCTTGCTGTATTTATTATCATCGTCTTGGGGTGTTTGGAGTTGAAATTTATGATTCGTCCTGATGCTGTTGGCTTCCTATACCGTTTTAGTTTTAATTCGTTTCCTCGTCTGATGATCATAGAGTCCAAATACGCCAGTCTTCCAGCTCCATGGTAAATTTAATATTCCTGTCAAATGAATTTAGGGTGTTCAGTGTTTTATCGATGTCATCTTGGTGTATTATTGAAAAAATATCATCTACATATTTCGTTAATAATCTTGGTGGTCTGATTAGTTTATCCATTGTAGTGTCCAGAAGAGTTTCCATAACGATGTCCGCAATGACAGGTGAGGCCGGAGATCCCATCGGCATTCCTTTTAATTGTATGAATGTTTGGTCCTTATAAGTAAAATATCTATTCTCTTGAATGCAAAATTTTACTATTTCCATAAATAGAGCTTTTGGTATTTTTGTGTGTTCCTGTATTTTAGTCCATTTGTTCCTGATAGTGTCCAATGCTAGATCCGTTGGTATGCTTGGAAATAATGATACCACGTCAAATGAGATTAATTGCTCGTCGTCACAAATGTAAGTGTTATTTATGCGTTGTTTGAATTCAGTTGCGTTGTTTATGTTATATTTGGAGTCCAATGTTATATTCCTTAAAATTTGTATAATGTATTTACAAAGTCCATAGGATGGTGAGCCAATTGACGAGCAAATTGGTCTCAATGGTGTCCCTTCTTTGTGTATTTTTGGTAGTCCATATATTCTTGGAGAGATCGCCGTAGTTGTCATCATTTTGTTCTTTTCAATCTTTGAAATAACCCCCATCTTATGTAGTTTGTCTACCAAATTGTTGTTCTTTGTCTGTAATCGTGTTGTTGGGTCTTTCCTGAGGATTCTATAGGTGTTTAGATCCGTCAATATGTCCATCATTCTGTGGTCATAATCAATTTTTGTCATTGCTACCGTTTTATTTCCTTTGTCAGATGTTAATATTAAAATATCGTCATGTTGTTTAAGAAATTTGTATGTCCGTTGAGTTATATCTAATATTGCACGATCTGTTGCGTTTATGTATTTCATCGCTCTGTGCTCTTTAACCATTAAAGAGAACGCAGTATGCGCTGCCTCTTGTTTCTCTTTTTCCTTGATCGTTTGAACCATTTCCTCTCCATCGGCAATGTATTTAATGAGAGGGAGCTTCTCATGTTCTATGGGAAGAGCAAACTTTGGACCCTTTGATAGCAATGATTTTATATCCGGCGGGAACTCCACTTCTGTCTCATTTACAAACCAATCGTCAGTTCTGTTGTTGTTGAAGAGAGCAAAGTTCCGTTTGTTGTTTAGTTTCTCATGTTTCATCCCATGATGTTCCAGCAATGTTTCTGTTAGTCTTTTTACTGCGTTTTGTTCTCTCTCCAAAAATGCGCTCATGCTCTGTTCGTCCAGCTGTTTTCCAAGAGTTTTTGTTGTCTCAGCTAATTTGTTGTTGAGTCTTTTGAGAGTGTTATGTTTATGTTTTATAAGCAGGTTTAATATTTTTGTGTGAAAGAAATATGTATATCTGTCCAATGTTTTGTTAATGTCTGGAAATGTGTTATTGTCAAACTTAAAAATATTATCGCATCGTGTGGTATTCTTGATAAAATTGGGAATTAATTTAGATTTTCTACATTTTAACAGAAATTTTAAACTACTTTTCAGTCTTACTAATTTCTTGGAGGTAGTCTGATGTCTATTAATTGTTGTTTTTGTGTTGCTGTAGTTAAGTTTTATTTCCGCAAATCCCATGGTTTGCGATCGACGGGCCATCCGTTGTTGTCATTGTGGTAGTTTTTGCGACCTTTGTGTTATTATATTAAGATTTTTTTTTCAGGCCAAATAAAATAAAAACAAATATAGTTTTTAATTTTTCTTTTTTCCGATATATTTCGGTTGCGCAGCGGCAACCGTCTTCAGGGCAACTACAATAGAATACAAGAAACATTTAACAATTATATGACACTTAACATCTTCTAACATACATTGTTTAACATGTCAGCACCGTTCGACGTGGAGTTAAAAACTAATTATTGTCAAGTAAATGTCTGTATATGTGAGCGCAGTTGTCGGTAACCGTATAGACGTTAAGTCGTGTGGCGCTCGGAGTGTTGATAATATGTAGCATCTCCATGGTGAACCTTTTATTGTAATGCCGCTCTTCATCTAATATTGTTGTCTCTTCGATATTCGGTGCATGGCCACTAGTTGCACAGTGTGTCATTAGTGCCGTTTTTGGTGTATCTGTATAATGTCTCATTTTATAGTCAGATTTGTGTTGGGAAATCCTAGTTTTTAACTTTGATTTTGTCGTCCCTATGTATATTTTATTGAACGGTATGTTTCCTTGTCCATTGCATGGGATTTTGTATATTACATTGCTTCTATTTGTCATCTCTATCTCGGATTTTGTTTTGTTGAATATATGTTTAAGGGTATTGTCAGGTTTGTGTGCTATTTTTATTCCAGATTTGTCATAACAATCCGCATGTGATAGTCTTTCTGATAATTTAGGTACATAAGTGACAGACAAGTAGGTTTTCTCATTGTTAGTTTTGTCAATGGGGGATTTATGTTTTTTGAACATACCTGTCACTTATGTACCTAAATTATCAGAAAGACTATCACATTCGGATTGCCTGAAAAAAAATCTTAATATAATAACACAAAGGTCGCAAAAACTACCACATTATAAGAAATTAATTCAATAATAAAAAATTGATTTTAAAAAAGTAAATTTTTGCTTGACAAATTATTTAAGTTGCAAACAACACTAGATTTATAATGCTATACTTATTCAAAAATCCTTCTCATATAAAAAGGATAATAAAGATTACGAACAATTAAACTATGAACTAATTTAATGCCCACAATTTTATTCCAATATTAACGATAAATCCAAATATAACCAGCAAATAAACTTCAGCAGAGAGAACGCTCCTAAGATCGTTTCATCATACACCTTAGAATACCTTGGTTGGCTTTTTCATTATCTTTTTTACTTGACATATTAACGTTAAATAAGAGCAAACTTCAACATGACTGAACAACCACTGTTCATCATGAGTAGGTTTTGTGCCACACTTTCTCAAAATCGCCCATTTATGTTTGATGGTACCACCCAATAATAATTTTACATATGTATTTTTATAAATACCATAAGACTTAATTATAAAATATAAATAAATAGACATTGCCGATTATAAATGCATAAGGCATATGTATTAAAGACTTGTACTGATATAACATATGTTTGACCATGCTCGACATCACACCACCTAAGTAGGTTTTGTGCCACACTTTCTCAAAATCGCCCATTTATGTGGATATGGATTTTCCCATACGACAAATGGGCGATATTGAATAAATTTAATTTCACATGATATGGATTTTCCCATACGATAAATGGGCGATATAAAATAAATTTAATTTCATATGATATGAGATATTCCATATGATATGGATTTTCCCATACGATAAATAGGCGATATAAAATAAATTTAATTTCATATGATATGAGATATTCCATATGATATTGATTTTCCCATACGATAAATGGGCGATATAAAATAAATCTAATTTCATATGATATGAGTTATTCCATATGATATGGATTTTCCCATACGATAAATGGGCGATATAGAATAAATTAAATTTTATATGATATGAGATATTCCATATTATATGTGTGTTCCCATACGATAAATGGGCAAAATTAATATTTTTAATATTGAGTAAAATTTATTTTACATTATGACGATCACAGTTGAATCCGCCGTTTTTGTTCTTTTAAGTTATATACATATATAACATTTATTTTTCTCTCCCATTTAATAAGGACATAGGAATCTCTTTAAATATATATAGTGCGCAACTAAATAAATGACAATTCATTTGGCTACATTATGACGATCACAGTTGAATCCGCCGTTTTTGTTCTTTTAAGTTAGTATACATATATAACATTTATTTTTCTCTCCCATTTGATAAGGACAGTAGGAATCTCTTTAAATATATAAATTGCGTCACTAATTAAATCAGTCTTATTGTGAATGTCAGACCGTACGGACGTGTTCTCCGAAGACTAATTATTGTGTGCAATTGCTTTGTATAACGGTGCTGTGTAAAGCGAACCAAAACAAAAACTCCAAAAACTGCACCAAGAGTGCTTAAATTTGTCTACCTGCTAGCCAAGTCCCGTTGCTTTACTCCGATTGGCCAGCCAGTCAGAGTTACCAAACTTTACAAAAAGTGGTGCATACTTCTAGGCAGTGCTAGGAAATAAATTGTTGCATACTTGCGGGCTGTGGCTGCCGCAATGGATAAAATGAACTTGCCATCCACATCAAACCATAGACCGACTTGGCAGCGAGTCAAGTCAAAGGTGAACCCAGAGGGGAAGCGAACGACCACTGTCAAGCTGGCGAGGGTTTCTACTAACAGAACGAGTGGAAGTGATGACGATTCCTCCAGCTCATCAGGCACAGAACCTGGTAAAGTGAAGCGTAAGGTGCCTTTACGAAAGAGTGACCCAAGGGCATCGGCCGGCAAAGACGAGGCTAATCGCTTTTCCCTGCTTTCCGATGACAACGATGAAGACATCGACATTGATGACGAGCCAGTTCCTGAGCCGGAGGTTGAGGTCCCAACTGCGATGGAGAGAAAGACTAAACCGCCACCAATCTTCATTCCTGGGGTAGATAACATCAAGGCGCAGATGTCACCTCTGTCATTGGGAGTAACAAATTCTTTTACAAAGCTGGTCGTGACGGACGCGTCAGAGTTAACGTTGAGGAGAAGGAAAGCTTCCACAAGCTAAAATCCTTCCTGATAAATAATCAGCTTAGATTTCAGACGTTCCAGCCGAAGGATGAGCGTGCCTATCGGATAGTCATCAAGGGTCTCCATCACACCACTGATCCGATGGATATTAAGGAAGCTCTGCGTGCTCAAGGACATAATGTTCGAGGAGAACAGATTAAAAACGGACTAAGACGCAACTCCAAGGAGCCGATGGCTATGTTTTTTGTAAACCTGGAGCCATCCAGTAACAACAAAGACGTATACAACATAAAACGACTCTGCAGTTGTGTTGTTGCCATTGAGCCTCCCCGCAGGTCCATGGAAGTTCTCCAGTGCTTCCGCTGTCAAGGGTTCGGACACACCCAAGGAGGAGGCTGCTACCTTGACTATGCCTGCGTCAAGTGTGGTAGCCAAGAACACTCTTCGGCCGAATACACGAAGACAAAAGACGAACCGGCGAAATGTGTCAATTGTAATGGCAATCACACAGCATCGTACAAAGGGTGCAAAGTGTACCAAAAGGCCAAGGAGTTTCACCAGCCCAGGCAAAGGCCAGCTCTGCGGCTCACTCAGAGACCCACTCCACGCCCGATCTACAAAGGACCTACCATTGTACCAGTGTGGTTGGAGGCAACCAGCAGTCTGCCCAGCCGCAACCAGACCCAGTTCCCGCCGTCGTAGACCAGACACATGGAAGAATTAATAAGCTTGAAGCAATGATGGAGAGCATTATAGCCCAAATGTCAGCTCTGACCCAGTTAATCACAAAGCTTATGGCCAATCAATGCAAGTAAATCTCCATGTTGTCATTTGGAATGCGAACGGTCTGTGCAGGAACAGACCTGAGGTTGAGTTATACCTCAAATCGAAATATGTGGATGTCCTATTAGTCTCCGAAACCCATTTCTCCTCCCTATCCTACTTCTCCATCAGTGGATACGACACTATCGCTACCAACCATCCTAATGGCACCGCGCGTGGCGGCGCCGCTGTCATCATCAGAAGTGGCATCAAATATGTGGAATTACCCGCCTTTCAGGAGCCCTGGGCCCAGTGCGCTCGGGTTAGAGTTACCTCCCCAACTGGAGACATCATTTTGGCGGCTGCTTACTGTCCACCACGCCATCTGGTTGGACAAAGTCTTTTTCAAGATCTGCTGGATAGCCTTGGGAGCAGGTTCATCATTGGTGGAGATTTCAACGCTAAGCACACTTGGTGGGGATCCCGAATCGTCAATCCCAAAGGTAGGGCCCTATACCAATGTGTTGTCGATAGAGGACTTGACGGCCCACGGATCCGAACAAAATCCCGGATGTTCTGGATATAGCCATATCCAAGGGGATTGACAGGCGCAGGATTGAAGTCTCCAATGACCTCGACCTGTCTTCAGATCACTGTGGAGTCAAGCTCCTTATAAACATGCCAGCCAGCACCAACTCGACGAGAAAAAGACTTTTCAGGCGGAACACCAATGTTGAAGTCTACCAATCTTGGCTTCAGAGGAACCTGGACCCAAACATTGAGATATCCTCGAAAGAAGACCTAGAGGAAGCAGTTGAACTGCTTAACATTGAAATCCACAATGCAGTGACCCAGGCAACACCACCTCAAAGGCCCTCAAGTAATACACCTCGTCGAGATGACTTCCTGTGGTCTCCGGAAGTGACGGCTATGGTAGCTGAAAAGAGGCGACTCCGACGAGTCTGGCAGAGCTCGCGCAACCCAAGAGACAAAACTGAGCTAAACAGATCGGCCAAAGCTCTAAAGGAACTGCTGTACACTCTCCGCAAACAGTCTCTCGAAAATTTTCTTGAGAATGTTGAACCTGGTGACCAGCAACATAACCTGTGGAGGCTAACTAATGGACTAAAAGGCCCATTAGTAGAAAAGAGCCTGTTAAAAGGGCCGATGGTACCTGGTGCCGATCAGACAGCGACAGGGCAAATGCCTTCGCCACCCACTTGTCTGATGCGTTTACCCCGTACAGCAGATGCACCCAGGCAGAGGCCCAGCAAACTGAGGAGTTCCTGGACGTTCCATGCCAAATGGCCCTTCCCATCCAAGCCGTTGAAATGGATGAGCTGCTGGAAGAGATCTCCCGACTGAAGGTGTCCAAGTCCCCGGGATACGACGGAATCGACGTACCATCGATTAAAGCGCTACCTGAAGAAGGCATACAATTTCTTCTTACCATTGCTAACCAATGCTTCCAGTTAGGACACTTCCCCACCCAGTGGAAGTGCGCCGAAATCATACTAATCCCTAAACCTGGGAAACCTGCAGCCAATCTCGCCTCATATCGTCCGATAAGTCTGTTGGCCGTATTCTCCAAAGTAGTTGAAAGACTACTTTTGCGTAGATTGCGACCAATAATGGAGGAGGCCGGTTTGATCCCCGATCACCAGTTTGGCTTCAGGGAATGTCATGGCACACCAGAACAATGCCATCGGATTAACAACAAAATTCTGGAAGCGTTTGAGGAGAGGAAATATTGCACGGCAGCCTTCCTCGATGTAAAACAGGCATTCGACAAAGTGTGGCACACAGGCCTGCTATACAAACTAAAATCATTGTTCCCGGCACCTATATATGGACTCCTCAAGTCATATCTTCTTGGGAGGAGCTTCTACGTAAGATGTGGCGACGCGATGTCCGAGATTGAAGCCATCAGAGCGGGTGTGCCCCAAGGTAGCGTGTTGGGCCCGGTTCTGTACACAATATATACTGCTGACATGCCAGTCAGCTCGGACCACAGAATGCTAGCTGCCACTTATGCGGATGATACGGCTTTTCTAGCGACGGATGAGTCGCCAACGGTAGCCAGCAGTCTACTGCAAGGACAGCTTGACGAAACCAACCACTGGCTTGCCAGATGGAATATAATGGTGAATCCCGAAAAGTCGACGCACATTACATTCACGCTGAGACGAGGGATCTGTCCTCCAGTACATATGGACAGCGCCATTATTCCAGAGGCAAACAGAGTGAAGTACCTTGGCCTACTTTTGGACAAGAGATTAACCTGGCGACCACATATCTTGGACAAGAGGAGAATGCTAGACACAAAATTGAAGAAATACCTCTGGCTGATGGGACGCAAATCTACCATAAGGCTATGTTTAAAAATTCTTATTTACAAAACCATCTTTAAGCCAGTATGGACCTACGGGATCCCACTCTGGGGCACAGCCTGCATGTCCAGCCGTGGAATAATGCAAAGGTTTCAAAACAAAGCCCTGAGAGTCGGAGAGTGGGTTACGGACGAAATAGTAAGGCTGAAGAAAGCCCACCTGGACCGCCTCGACAGACACTTGAACCCTCTGGCCATCAATCTGCTAGACAACAGCTCAACCACCAGACGTCTGAGAAGGCCACACGTTCTTGACCTGCTGCATGGAGTGGACTAAACCACAGCTTGCTCCCAACCTCCTATTAATCCAATTCTCCTCATTTGAAATATGAAATTATGAAATGTTATATATACCTATTGTTTCTATATGTATAACCCTCCTATTAATCCAATTCTCCTCATTTGAAATATGAAATTATGAAATGTTATATGTACCTATTGTATAACCCTCCAAATGTCCCGTTTGTCACTAATTTCTGCTGATTATCCACTTTTCGGATAGATTGCAGATAGAGGGCTCTCCCCGTTAAAATAAAAAAAAAAAAAAAAAAACTAAATAAATCACAATTCATTTCTCAACATTATGACGATCACAGTTGAATCCGCCGATTTTATTTTTTTAATTTATATACATATATAACATTTATTTTTCTCTCCCATTTAATAGGGACAGTAGGAATCTCTTTTAATATATATATTGCGTCACTAAATAAATGACAATTCATTTGGCTACATTATGACGATCACAGTTGAATCCGCCGATTTTATTCTTTTAAGTTATATACATATATAACATTTATTTTCCTCTCCCATTTAATAGGGACAGTAGGAATCTCTTTAAATATATATATTGCGTCACTAAATAAATGACAACTCATTTGGCTACTTATTATATGAAAGAAATACTCTCCCATATAATCAAATTACAAAAGCGATTTAAAAATCGAATCATCAAGCAAAGGATAAGCTTCAGTGGATCGCAGTATGGCAGCTGCTTAACCACTTACAACACCTTATCTGTTACAAAAGTCGTTTACAATTGATTCTAGACTTTGTCATTGTATTAAATAATGTTTTAGTAAGTAACTAGCGCGGCATCAGGTGATCGAAGATCCTCCCAATTTACTATGTTACAAATAACATTGGCATCACATCTATTGTCGTTTATAAAATAAACTTTTAATGGTTTAGAAGCCATACAATGCAAATTGCCCCTTATTTATCATTGCAGTCCAGCACGGATATGACCTTAGAGGCGTTCAGGCATAATCCAACGGACGTAGCGTCATACCACTGTTCGCTCGAACAAGTATTGTGCCATTGGTCCGTACCTGCGGCCCATCTTACACCTCTGCTGGTCTTTGGGTACAGCACCCGGTTGTATAACGCAATTCCACGCTGAGTCAATGACTCTCCCCGCATTCGGGTATCAAACCACAACCACTACGATCTCCCACAAGGGGGCCAACCACTAATTGGGCTAGCCTTGGGCCACTAGCCCATCCCGTAGTACCGAATCACAGCTTCGGTCGGCTGTTCGCAGTCAGAGACTAATAGCCATATGTGTCCTTGGCAACACGGAATGGATCGTCCTTGACTTCCCCCTCATGGGGTTCGTCTAACAGATTTGCAGCTTTGGCGGGCTGTTCGCAGTCAGAGACTACTAGCCATTTTAGTTCAACACGAACAGGGAATGGATCATCCTCAACTCCCCCCTCATGGGGTTCGTCTACCAGATTTGCAGCTTTGGCGGGCTGTTCGCAGTCAGAGACTACTAGCCATTTTTGTTCACCTGAACAAGGAATGGATCATCCCCGACTAGCCCCTCATGGGGTTCGTCTACCAGATTTGCAGCTTTGGCGGGCTGTTCGCAGTCGAAACTACTAGCCATTTTTGTTCACCTGAACAAGGAATGGATCAACCCCGAGTCACCCCGATGGGGGTTCATCTGCCAGATTAAAGCGCTCTGGTACGGCTTTGCAGTGTGTGTGAGGTACTGCTACCAGTTTTGGCCCGTCCTCGCCGCCTTTTAAACGCCGCTCGCGCAAACAATTCCAACATCTGGAGCTGCTCCGGTGTGTCCAGGACCCGGGAAAAGTCCCAACGGGTGTCCTCCCTTCTAACACCAAGTCCATCGAGGTCTCGCAAATCTGTGTAGAGTGGGCAAGCCACAAGCATGTGCTGCCAGTCTTCGCACTGCGCACCACATTCACATGTGGGCGTCCGACTTAGACGTCTCTCATACAGAAATGCGTTCAGCGACCCATGGCCAGTCAGCAAGAATCCAGCGTGTAGTCCAAAACCAAAGTCCTTCCGGCTGAAGACGAAGCATGCGTCCGGGATAAACTCATGAGTCGGTCGACCGCACTCATCGTCATCCCACCTGCGTTGCCACTCGCAGCACATACGTTCGTCCAGCATCGCCTTCATCTGCCTCCGATCCAGATTTGCTACGTCCAGACCGAACAGCCACTCGCCTTCCTCCAACGGGTGGGAATGCTTCACCTTGTACCTAATTGCCAGTTGCTTGGCAACCAAGTCCAATGGGGGGGCTCCAGCAAGCACCTGCAGTGCCACAGTGGACACTGTACGGCATACCGGCAGGCATCCTAAGAGCATGACTCTCTGGCAAGAGTGGAGGTGACTCCTGGCGACCATCGTACTCTTAGCCGCGGAATACCACACTGAGGCACCAAATAGCGCACAAGGCACCATGAGTCCAGCATACACAGTGCGTCTGGATCGGGGACTGAGGCCCCAGTCGACCCTCAGAACGCGACTGAGTGCACCGCTGACTCCAGCCAACTTACCGCGTAATCCTGCGATGTGCGGCTGAAAATTAAGCCGCTCGCCGACTGTGATGCCCAGGTATCGGTACTGAGTTACATATTGTAGGAATGCTCCTGCAAACTCTACAGAGGGTGGCCTACAAGCGGCCAATCTCCCTTTCAGTAACATCATTGCCGTCTTGCTGGTCGAAACCGAAACTCCGGCTTTAGCTCCCCAAGCTCCCACGACGGACATCAGCTCCTTTGTACGACGTTCCAGCTCGGCTCTCGACCTTCCCTCGACGAGGACCAACAGATCGTCTGCATACGCACTGAATACGCACAGGGGCTCCAAACGTTGGAGCAGCATAGTGTTCCAAATAAATGGTCCACTGATGGATCCCTGCGGACATCCTCGATTGACCTCCACGTCAACCTCTCCGAATCTGCTGGTCATCCTCGCTTTTCTGCCACTGAAGAAGCTTCTCCATAAGCTGGCTTCCTGGCATCCCGCGTCGATCAAGCGGCGCATCACAGCGCTCCACTCGACATTGTCGAAGGCACCCTTGAAATCCACGAAAAGACCCAACACGTATACCGCCTGGTGCCAGGCGTCCTCAACACAGCGTCCAGGTCGAAAGCCGAATTGCCATCTATTTCCTTCCGGAAGCACCTCTTTCATTCGATTAACCATGATCCCCTCTAGCACCTTGCCAAACACTGGCAGCAGGCAGATGCCCCGATAGGAAGCTGGATCACTCCTTTCCTTGTCGGAGCCCTTGAGGAGCGCCACTACTCTCGGGCATTTCCACTCAAGGGGGAAATATCCCTCTGCCACACAGCGAGATAACAACGCTGTTATGTGCTCGGGGATAGCACGCCATACTGCCTTGCAGATACCACCTGTGATGCCGTCCAATCCGGGAGAGCGCCTGCTCTTCAACCGGGCAACGTATACTCCGATCTCGAAGTCTTCGAGAACCGGTGCAGCTCCGCTTGGAATGGCAATGTCGTCACTCGCTGCCGCAACTGTAAAGAAGTTACGGAGGAGGACACTCGCGCAGTCGTGACAGGTTACGATCGGCCTGCCATCCTCGCGAAGGCATCCCAACTCTGTGGACCGCTTTCGTCCTCGGCAAATCCTGTATGCGTGCCCCCATGGGTCATCTCGATGTTCTCCAACGAAGTTCCGCCAATGATCCTCCTTCGTCTTCAGGATGAGCTTCTTGAACTCGTGGACAGCCGTCCGCAGATGAGTTGCCAGAAACTGCGCAGTTTCGTTCCCTCTGCGCCTAGCATCCTGGAGCCTCCGCCTAAATCTCCTGACTTCATGACGTTTTGTACTCAGTTCGGTGGTCCACCACTTCACCTTTCCAGCGGCTCGCGACGTTCTACGACCTAACACCCTGTCGCACGTAGACTGTACGGCAAGGCGTAGCGCAGACACCGAGGAGTCCAACGGCGACATCCTGATGTGCTCCAACGGAAGGTGCTTCCGAATTTCCTCTACCAGTTCAGAGTCGAACAACCGCCAGTTAGCATTCGTGAGCTTCCAGGACGGAACAGGAGCATATGTGCTCTCAACTGTGTCTGGGGAAGGCGTCATAATGTTGACGACTCCGGCTCGGCTTGCGAGAATCCAATCCTCTAGCTGCTCACCCCGTCTGTAGTTCAGCTGGCCACGATAGCTATCGTAGTGTTTACTGAACCACATCGGAGATACAGCGTTCGCATCTAGGCAGAGGATGACCGGAGTACTGCTCGCCAGTAGCAGTATGGCATCCATGTACTGGAAAAATCCCGTCAACTCAGCATGTGCATGGCAGTATAGAGAGGTCAGGTAAATAGAGACAAATTTACCCGTGACCCTCACGCATACTCCAGCCTCGGTGATTAGCGACTCGACCGGCAGGCAGATGGCATCTGGATCGTCGATGATGACAGCAGAGTTCCTTCGGTGTCCCTCGAAGATTCGACTACCGAAAATTTTCATCCCGGCTGGGAATCCGGGCCATCCGAGTCTGTGTGGGGCTCCTGCAGCAACGCAAAATTTTCACGTGTCACGCACGAACTATCGTATACACGCACGAATAATCGGGTCACGCACGAGTCCGATCACGCACGCCGAAAAATGCACTCGGCCCTTTTAGCGAGGGCACACTGTACTTTCACTCTTCTCGAGTGTCCACTGTACTGGAGCACGTGCTCACACACACACTCGCACTGTCACTCACACGTACAGTCTCAACTGGTAAACAAGCTACCGTTGGTTAATTGGGCACTTCACCGTTTCAATCGCTGTTTCTGTTTTGCACTTTTCACTGTTTGTTTTGCGTTCGATATTCGCAATTGACACTACCGCGACACAACCTCACGCTTCGACAGTCCAAACAAGACTGAGTAGATAGGGACAGTAGGAATCTCGTTAATCCATTCATGCGCGTCACTAATTAGATGACGAGGCATTTGGCTATTTTTTTTTTTTTTTTTTTATCGCTGAGGAAGGAAATCTTCAAAGATACGAGCAACCAACTACTGGACAATCTCGCATGCACGATTCACTGCGTCATCGGAACAATGAAGTTCCACAGTGCCTACGTACTTAAACCACTTCTATCGCCGTGCGATTTTTGTACCTTTTTAGATGTTATGCCAAGGTAGCCGGCAAAGTGTAGAGAAGCTAGAGTTCAATACCCCTAGCTTCGATTGTACCCAGCACAGTACATAAAATATTTAAAAGACGTCACCCCGCCAGTGACTGCTCTGACGCTAATGATATTGGTATCACTAGCGATGAGGAGATCTTTTCCAATCAATCGTTTTACCGACTGACCACTCCAGATTCCTCTCCAGTTGAGTGTAACGGAGTGAAACTCGATGTCACCTGTCGCTCCGAAAGATCGCCGCATTTGTGATCTTATGTCAGCTCTGTCGTACCTTTCGACTTTGCGCTGATGCGCTTGGTCTAAGGAATGTCCGTCTGTCACAACCTGAACGTCTATCACATACATGTGATTTTGTCGGATTCCCACCAGGTCCGGTTTATGTAAGCCCGAGTCGCATTGCAGACTTGGTTCGACATGAACAACGCAGCCTCTTCCTTCAAGTCCCCGGCATTAACCACGCTGTTGTGTCTAGCTACCCGCCTCCCATGCGTACGATAGCATTTCTGCAAGATGTGGTTTGTTGTTTCGGGAGCATCACATCCTGCACGACACCGTCTCTACAATTAGTGCCTTCCCCTCGTCGTACGAGACTTAGAGGGTAGGTCATTTATCCGCAATTTGACACTGTGCAAAAATCCCCTTTCTGTTAGCAAGCGCGTGGGCTGTTTCACCCATCCATGTTGCGGGCCATATTGACCTGCTTCACGGAGTCCGCAACCATCAACAGACATGTACAACCTGTTTGCAAAGTACGAGTCAATCTCTGGACGCGAACCTAGTTCCATATCCTCCGCCTTTAATCTATCTCGAGCCCTCTGCAATTCGTCGTCAATGAAAGAGCTAGCTACCTCGGATTGCTCGAGGTGGGGCCATTTTATATTGCTCAATCGCTTCAGACGCAGCATTGGTGCTATCCATCTAATTGATGGGATCCCGAGACCCCCATAAATGTGGGGGGCGTAATAGAAAGCAGTAGGTACATCCAGTGGTAGATCTAACCATCTCCTAACGAATTGCCGTACCAATCTGTCACATTTTCTTAAGACGCCTATCCTCACACTCCCAAGTGTTAGTTGGTGATAGAGTTGTGGGATAAGGACAGTCCTAAGTGCAAACAACTTCTGTTGAGGTTTCAGGGGGGCTCTTGTTAATCTTAACAGCTTCGGACCGAGGTCGTCAGCTGGACTATACCGAGCCCGCCCATCCGCAGTGAACCGGATACCCAAATACTTCCACTCTTCAGTACGCTTCAATGAAGGACACTCGCGCTCCCCTACACAAAAGCTCCGCCGTTCAACGACAGTACACTTCTGCTTGGCTTGCCCCTTTATACTGATAGTGAAACACTTGTCAGAATTAAGGGTGAGTCCTACGGAGGCTAGGAAGCCTACCGTAGTATCCAACAATTTTTGAAGCCCCATCGGAGTTTCCGCAAATAGCACCAGATCATCCGCGAACGCTGCCGCGCTTGTTATGGTATTTCCGACTTTGGCACCAATCTCTTTGGGGTAGGACCTAAGTAACCTATCAATGATAAGATTAAATAGAATTGGAGACAGGGGATCACCTTGCTTAACGCCACTTGCAGGTATAAACACCTCTGAACTCCAACCTGTCCCATTGAGGGAGGTTCCGCCGCCCTTATACTGTTCTGCTATAAAGCTGACAAAATTTTCAGGAGCACCATAAGCCTGTAAAGTCTTGATAATGGCCTGGTGTGATACTGAGTCAAACGCCTTGCTGACATCCACTGTCGCAAGGTAACATGACTTCCACCTTTTATGATGCTCCCTCAAAATGAGATCAACCAACGTCGCATTATCAGCACACCCATCGGTAGGTAGGAAACCGCGCTGCCTTGGATCCCAACTGACTTTAGAAGCCAACCGAGAAGCCAGAACAGCGTTCAGTTGCCTGACCAAAACTGAGGGGACTGTTATTGGACGAAAGTCTTGCGGTCGATTTGCCTTCACCGTCTTCGGAATGAAGATAGTTCTGGCCAGCCGGGTAGAGTATGGTAATTTGCCGCACCAGAGAATCAGGTTCATTATGCGTAGCATAATGCCCGAGGGTACACTCCTAGCTGTTCTTGGAGTGACACCGTCAGGACCCGGTGAGCTTGACAACTTTAACTTATTTTCCCTCAGGTCGCGTAGCGTTATTGCTGACCAAACCGTCTCAAGCGAATGTTCCATACGGAATCTTATGTTATCGCAAGAGCATGTGCTGGGATTTGTCATTATTTGTTTCCAATAGGGCTCCATTATCTCTTGGTTTGGCATAACCGACTCATCTGTTCCATCAAGCAAGGATCTAATGCATCTCCCAGTATTCTTATCCCAACGACGCTGAACCTGTGCGTACTCTTGTTGTCTTAACTGTCTCCTGGTTTGATGTCTTCGCAAATTGCGTGGACGGATGGTATGTGGTTCATTTGGTGATGGAAATATATCCAGGAGATAGTTGGATAAGCATTGGAGAGTGGTTTCCTTCCCTGCGGTCTGCGCACTATCTACGATAGATTGCAGGACCTGGACTCTCCACCGGGGATTACATTCTACAGGGCGATAGCCCTGCAGTATCCGCAAGATTTCCCAGTTCGACTGTTCTTCTGATGGATTGATTGGTCGCGCTTCCGACGATGATACTTGGTGGTGTCGCTCGATTAAACCAGGGCGACGCTGTGAGATATTTGAGTCCAACGCTTCTGGGGTGGGAGTAGATTGCCCTCTTATCTGCTCCAGTTTTGCCTTATATTCACCCCTCTTCCGAAAACATTTGATTGCTTCGGAGCTACGGTGAGTAAATACTTCCGCTAGCTTTTTATTAGGAAATCTTAAATTACCACTTGCTTCTAGCTCCACCTCCTTTCTCGCCATCATCCACGCTTCTTCCTCGCTCCATCGGAGTTTTACATCTTCACGCTGACATTGCGTATCTAATTCGTCTTTGTGTTGATGTGACATATGTACACCGAGCCCCCTTCTAGTACTGAAGAGGCGCCCACATACTGTACAGGGAACCTCTCCACCGAGGTTTACCACTGCTATAGCCTCTCTTGGTTGGTCCCCAGGACTGTTTGTCACTGAGGTATTATTTGTGATATTTCTCCGAGGCACAGTATTTCTTTCTTGACCAACGTTTTTTGGCTCAAGGGGCCGGTAACCCCAAGAGTTGCTTCGCCGCTCGAATTAGCTACTGATGAGACCTAGAGATTAGGAACTCAACAGCACCCGGGACACACCACGAGGAGGTTCCGAGTCGACTTGATCAGACTTACGACTTATGAAATAAAGTGCTCATCAGACCCTGCATCCTTAAGAGAGTCATACTTACTCCCGCCGTTGACGCGC
Organism: Drosophila paulistorum; assembly: GCA_018152135.1. Lineage (NCBI taxonomy): Eukaryota > Metazoa > Arthropoda > Insecta > Diptera > Drosophilidae > Drosophila > Drosophila paulistorum. Next base: position 207,456 of record JAECXG010000536.1, read on the forward strand.
GCTTACTTGAATTTCTTCACTTTGACATTCAGAGCACTGGGCAGAAATCATATTGTGCCAACACCCGCTAGGGCCATCACAATGCTTTGTTTTAATTAGACAGTCAGATTCCCCAAGTCCGTGCCAGTTCTGAATTGATTGTTAATTGATAATCGTTATAATTTAAAAGAACTAATTAAAATTAATTAGTATTCTTAAAAATTTTAGCAAGAAAGTTCCACAATTGGCTACGTAACTAACTATCCGGGGAACAAATAACTATCATAAATGATAGAAACTCTATTTACCCAGAACGAGCACATAAACCATGTTATTGTTTCCCAATCAAGCCCGACTATCTCAATCTTCAGAGCCAATCCTTATCCCGAAGTTACGGATCTAATTTGCCGACTTCTCTTACCTACATTATTCTATCGACTAGAGACTCTTCACCTTGGAGACCAGCTGCGGATATTGGTACGGCCTGTTGAGAAGTTTGCGTATCCCCACCATAGATTTTCAAGGTCCGAAGAGAAAATATCGACACAACAGTATATGTCATGCTCTTCTAGCCCATCTACCATATCTCTCTGCGAAAGACTTCCATGGTAGTACGGCTATAAAACAGAAAAGAAAACTCTTCCGATACCTCTCGACGGCTTCTTTATGGTCGTTCCTGTTGCCAGGATGAGCACGAGGCCCATATTTAATAACAAACGGATACTCGACAGGTTACGGAATTGGAACCGTATTCCCTTTCGTTCAAAATTATTCAAGTGTTTCAAGTGTTATATTATTTCAATTGACATTTTTAAAACATGAAAATTTTCGGCTTTCGCCTTGAACTTAGGACCGACTAACTCGTGATCAACCACTGTTCACACGAAACCCTTCTCCACTTCAGTCCTCCAAGGTCTCATTCGAATATTTGCTACTACCACCAAGATCTGTACCAATGGCGGCTCCATGCAGGCTTACGCCAAACACTTCTAAGCACACCATTGTACCTTCCTACTCACTACAGTTTCAAAATTTATATTATAAATAACATAAATCATCTACTTTAGCGGTAATGTATAGGTATACAACTTAAGCGCCATCCATTTTAAGGGCTAGTTGCTTCGGCAGGTGAGTTGTTACACACTCCTTAGCGGATTTCGACTTCCATGATCACCGTCCTGCTGTTTTAAGCAACCAACGCCTTTCATGGTTTCTGTATGAGTTGTTAATTTGGGCACCGTAACATTACGTTTGGTTCATCCCACAGCGCCAGTTCTGCTTACCAAAAGTGGCCCACTGGGCACAATATATCATAACCTTAAACTTCATATCAAGAAACTTAAGGTTCTTACCCATTTAAAGTTTGAGAATAGGTTAAGATCGTTTCGACCCTAAGGCCTCTAATCATTCGCTTTACCAGATAAGATTATTTTATATAACATTTCAATGCACCAGCTACCCTGAGGGAAACTTCGGAAGGAACCAGCTACTAGATGGTTCGATTGGTCTTTCGCCCCTATACTCAATTCTGACAATCGATTTGCACGTCAGAACTGTTTCGGTCTTCCATCAGGGTTTCCCTGACTTCAACCTGATCAAGTATAGTTCACCATCTTTCGGGTCACAGCATATATGCTCAAGGTACGTTCCAGTTAGAGGTATAAATAATATAAATATCATTGTACATAACTATATAGAACGCCCCGTGATTGTGTTAATTAACTATAAATAGCTAAAAAACTAATCCCATTATTAGTCAAGTTAATTATGCTATTAGGTTTATATCCCAATAACTTGCACATATGTTAGACTCCTTGGTCCGTGTTTCAAGACGGGTCCCGAAGGTATTCTGAATCTTTCGCATTGTTAATCGTACAAGTGCATATAATAAACACAGAAAATCAATGATAATCATGCTATTATATAATTCCGAAAAATTAACGCACTGTATTCATATAAATCTATCAACACTTTATCAAATTAATAACATTTATTCTATGTTAAAATGCAAGCAAAATAATTTAAATAAACTATAAGTCATATTTTATGATAAATTTGGTCCATGTTAATAGATTACAATGTCCTTATATGGAAAAAATGCACACTATTATTATAATATTATTGAAATATTACAACTCTAATGATGAATTTTCCATAATGGATATTCAGGTTCATCGGGCTTAACTTCTAAGCAGTTTCACGTACTATTTAACTCTCTATTCAGAGTTCTTTTCAACTTTCCCTCACGGTACTTGTTTACTATCGGTCTCATGGTTATATTTAGTTTTAGATGGAGTTTACCACCCACTTAGTGCTGCACTATCAAGCAACACGACTCTTTGATAACACCATCTAGTAATCATTAACGTTATACGGGCCTGGCACCCTCTATGGGTAAATGGCCTCATTTAAGAAGGACTTAAATCGTTAATTTCTCATACTAGAATATTGATGATCCATACACTGCATCTCACATTTGCCATAAAGACAAAGTGACTTAGTGCTGAACTATTTTCTTTTCGCTCGCCGCTACTAAGAAAATCCTTGTTAGTTTCTTTTCCTCCCCTAATTAATATGCTTAAATTCAGGGGGTAGTCCCATATGAGTTGAGGTTGTATATACACATAAATATATTATTTAATATATTAAAAACCATTCTAAATTTTCCCTTTTAGTGAAGAATAATATTATAACATATAAAGAGCTAAATATCTTTCTACCGTCAACAATTGTTATATATTTTATACTCTTTTTTTTCTTCTTTATTTCAATAATTTGATTAAACATGCTTCTCATCTTCAATTTCATTTTCATTTCATATATCTTATATTAATTTGGTATTTATTTATTTTAATAACGGTTGGAAAATACAATAATGATCCTTCCGCAGGTTCACCTACGGAAACCTTGTTACGACTTTTACTTCCTCTAAATAATCATGTTCGGTCAACTTTTGCGAAACAACCGTAACACACAAGGCGTCACAGTGATCACGTCCGGAGACCTCACTAAATAATTCAATCGGTAGTAGCGACGGGCGGTGTGCACAAAGGGCAGGGACGTAATCAATGCGAGTTAATGACTCACACTTACTAGGAATTCCAAGTTCATGTGAACAGTTTCAGTTCACAATCCCAAGCATGAAAGTGGTTCAGCGGTTTACCCGGACCTCTCGGTCTAGGAAATACACGTTGATACTTTCATTGTAGCGCGCGTGCAGCCCAGGACATCTAAGGGCATCACAGACCTGTTATTGCTCAATCTCATTATTGCTAGACGCAATTTGACCATTTAAGAAGCTAGTATCCTTATAATGGGACAAACCAACAGGTACGGCTCCACTTGTATAAACACATTCAAACACAATAAACATTTTACTGCTACCATGAATGAAGGCAATATAAGCTTCAACACCATAATCCTGAAGATATCTATTTAATATATTTGAGTCTCGTTCGTTATCGGAATTAACCAGACAAATCACTCCACGAACTAAGAACGGCCATGCACCACCACCCATAGATTCGAGAAAGAGCTATCAATCTGTCTTACACACTTATGTTCGGACCTGGTAAGTTTTCCCGTGTTGAGTCAAATTAAGCCGCAGGCTCCACTCCTGGTGGTGCCCTTCCGTCAATTCCTTTAAGTTTCAGCTTTGCAACCATACTTCCCCCGGAGCCCAAAAGCTTTGGTTTCCCGGGAAGCGACTGAGAGAGCCATAAAAGTAGCTACACCCAATTGCTAGCTGGCATCGTTTATGGTTAGAACTAGGGCGGTATCTGATCGCCTTCGAACCACTAACTTTCGTTCTTGATTAATGAAAACATCTTTGGCAAATGCTTTCGCTTAAGTTAGTCTTACGACGGTCCAAGAATTTCACCTCTCGCGTCGTAATACTAATGCCCCCAAACTGCTTCTATTAATCATTACCTCTTGATCTGAAAACCAATGAAAGCAGAACAGAGGTCTTATTTCATTATCCCATGCACAGAATATTCAGGCATTTGAAGCCTGCTTTAAGCACTCTAATTTGTTCAAAGTAATTGTACCGCCCCACAAAAGCAATCGATGAAGAGCACTAATGTAGGTTTTTAAATAGGAGGAACATATAAAAAAATACAAGTACTTAATTACATATAAGAACCCCACCGATAATACGCTTACATACATAAAGGTATAGTACTAACTACAAATGTATGTTGTACTACCCGTATGAAGCACAAGTTCAACTACGAACGTTTTAACCGCAACAACTTTAATATACGCTATTGGAGCTGGAATTACCGCGGCTGCTGGCACCAGACTTGCCCTCCAATTGGTCCTTGTTAAAGGGTTTTAAGTGTACTCATTCCAATTACAGGGCCTCGGATATGAGTCCTGTATTGTTATTTTTCGTCACTACCTCCCCGAGCTGGGAGTGGGCAATTTACGCGCCTGCTGCCTTCCTTAGATGTGGTAGCCGTTTCTCAGGCTCCCTCTCCGGAATCGAACACTGATTCCCCGTTACCCGTTGCAACCATGGTAGTCCTAGATACTACCATCAAAAGTTGATAGGGCAGACATTTGAAAGATCTGTCGTCGGTACAAGACCATACGATCTGCATGTTATCTAGAGTTCAACCAATATAACGATCAAATGATCGCTTGGTTTTAGTCTAATAAAAGCACACGTCCCAGAAGGTCCGTGTTTTAATTGCATGTATTAGCTCTAGAATTACCACAGTTATCCAAGTAACTGTTAACGATCTAAGGAACCATAACTGATATAATGAGCCTTTTGCGGTTTCACTTTTAATTCGTGTGTACTTAGACATGCATGGCTTAATCTTTGAGACAAGCATATAACTACTGGCAGGATCAACCAGAATAATGTTATTCTTTAATATGTTATTAAAAACATAATTATATGATTATTAACAAAACACATCTATATATTTAAAGATACTTGACAACATGATATACTTTTGAATAAAATAAATATATTGTTTTTGGTAAATTTTACGAATACGGCCATAATTTAATAGCGTTCATTTTCGTTTTTCATTAATTGAATATATATATTTAATAATTTTGTTCAAAAATATCTTTATTTTTACACTTACAAAATATATAATCACATTTGTTTTAATTTTGTTTATTTCGAAAGAAAATAAACATTTGTATTTCGATATTAAATTTAAAATTTAATTTCAATTTGACATTTAAAGAGTGAAAATTATATATCAAGCAAAACCATCATTCACATTAAGTGTGATGAGTGTATTATAATTATAAGAAATTAATTCAATAATAAAAAATTGATTTTAAAAATGTTAAATTTTGCTGTATATACTTGACAAATTATTTAAGTTGCAAACAAAACAAGATTTATGATGCAATGCTTATTCAAAAATCCTTCTCATATAAAAAGCGAATAAATATTATTATTTTTTTTTTTTTTTTTTTTTGTATGTAAGTATATTTAAAATCTGTCCATTGTAGGACAATAATTAAATTTGTTGACAAACATAGTACATTACATTGAAATACAATCAAATGAAAGGCCGCTACAGGATTTGTTGATTTGGGGTCATCACTCTTCACTGCCCGAAATTAAGGAGGTGCGGCTAGCACTAGCAATTGTGGTCTGTCTGGAAGGGGAGGTCAAGGGGATGTAACCTCTTCAGCCTGCGAAGACAATGAACGTCTGTTAGGTCAGCTGCAAGCCTGTTGGTGTGACTGGTGAGTCTGCCGAGGTGGCGGACCCCATATCTGGGAATCTCCCTGTGGACTGATGGGATATTCAAGTCCCTATGCAGGACTGAGTTTCGGACGTAGAACGGGGCGCACAACAGTTTGCGCAGAAGCTTGTTTTGAAATCTTTGCAGGATTTCAACGTTGGAATGGCTTGCCGTGCCCCATAGCTGAATGCCGTATGTCCAAATGGGCTTCAGTATGGCGTTATACAGCAGCACCTTGTTTGATATGCTGAGCTGCGATCTGTGACCGATGAGCCAGTGCATCCTTCTTGCCTTCAGATTAAGCTGAGTTGTCTTTGCCCTGATGTGAGCCTTCCAGTTAAGTCTTCTGTCAAGGGTGAGGCCGAGGTATTTCACCTTGTCGACTGTGGGCAGGGGAGTCCCATGCAGACTGACTGAAGGACAGTCACCCATACGTGTAGCAAAAGTGATGTGGTTGGATTTTGCTGAGTTTACGGCGATGTTCCATCTGAGCAGCCAAGGCTCAATAATGTTCAGCTGCCTTTGCACAATTTCGGTGGCTTGACTTCGAGTTGAGGCTGTTCCTATAAATGCAGTGTCATCAGCATAGGTTGCTATTAGTAGCTCGTGTGACTGGAGAGCTGGGAGATCAGCCGTGTATATGGTGTATAAGATGGGGCCGAGGACGCTTCCCTGTGGGACACCTGCCTTCACTTTCTCAATTCGGGATACCGCAGTGTCACATCTGATGTAGAAGATTCTATCGGCCAGGTATGATTTAAACAAGAGAAAGAAAGGGGCTGGGAGCAAAGACTTGAGTTTGAACAGGAGTCCCTCATGCCAAACTCTGTCGAACGCCTGCTTTATGTCCAGGAAGACGGCTGAACTATATTTTTTCTCCTCGAAGGCATTGAGCAATCTTTGGACGATGCGGTGACATTGTTCGGGGGTTCCGTGGTGTTGCCTGAAACCAAACTGGTGGTCTGGAATAATATCGTCCAGCAACGGCAGCACTCTAGCCAAAAGTATTCTTTCGAATACCTTCGAGAGAAGCGCCAGGAGACTGATCGGACGGTATGATGCGGGGTCGCTTTCCTGTTTGCCTGGTTTTGGTATCATTACGATCTCAGCACATTTCCATTGGGATGGAAAGTGACTAAGATCGAATATACCGTTGAACAGGCACGCGAGGTGTTGGATTGCTCGTGGCGGGAGAAGCTTCAGGGTGACCGCGTCAATACCGTCGTATCCTGGGCTTTTTGTTGTTTTTAGCCTGTCAATTTCCATTTTTACTTCCTCCGAGGAAACTCTACTGATGGGGAGGGCCATTTGACATGGTGACTCTAGGAAGTCAGTGGTGTCGTCTCGTTCGGCCTGGGTGCACAAGTTGAAAGGGGAGAAGGCATTAGCTACATGAGTGGCAAACTCCTCTGCCTTTTCCTCTGGTGATCTGCACCAGTCTCCGCTGGTACCTCGAATAGGAACTTTTCTGCTAGTAGGTCTTTTGAGGTATCTCGTCGCATTCCATAGACTTTTCTTAGGGTTGTTGGGCTCAAGGTTCTTCAGATATTCAGCAGTAGCTGCATTTCTTTGATCAAAGAATAGAGTCTTCAGGTGTTTAGTGGCTCTGTTGAGTGCTGTTTTGTCAACTGGATTGCGACTGAGTTGCCAAACTCTTCGAAGTCTTCTCTTATTCCTGATTGCATCTGATATCTCAATTGACCAGGCAAACTTGTCCCTTTGGTTGCAACGGGGTTGTGTGGCTCGTGCAGGTGGTGTGCAAGAGGTAGCAGCTTCACAAATGTCGAGGGTAAGTTTTTCGACGGTTTCATCAATGTCCCCGCCAGAATTGAGGCAAACTGATGGGTTGACTACGTCCTCTAAGATGGATTGGAAGAGTTCAATGTTAGAGTTTCCCCTAAGCAGCCGAGTGTTGCGTTTCTTGACTTCAGCAGGGATGTCTACCCAGATTTTAATTGCGCTGTGGTCAGACAGCAGGTCTGGTTCATCAGCCACGACGATTCTGCTGAGGTGAATGCCTCTGGTAATAACAATGTCTAAGACATCAGGAACCTTGTTTGGGTCGGTTGGCCAGTATGTTGGCTGACCAGTTGAGGCGATCTTCAGGTTGAGCGTGTTGACACAAGGTCTGAGGGCAATTCCCTTGGGGTTGTTTAGCCTTGAGCCCCACCATGCGTGCTTGGCATTGAAGTCCCCTGCAATGAGGAACCTGTTGCCGAAAGTGCTCAGGCCTTGTTGAAACATTTGCGTGTCGACTGCGTGTCGTGGAGGGATGTAGCATGAAGCAATTGTCAGGAGTCCGAGTGATGTGCTGATGACTATTGATGCAGCTTGCAGCCAAGGAAGAGTTAACGGAGCATTCTCAGTGTAATTTGTTGTGGATTTTATAAGTATGGCAGCACCACCTCTGGCGTTGCCGCTCGGATGATTCGCCTGAAGCAAATCAAATCCCTGGATTTTGAAGTAGGATCTGTCGGTAAGGTGTGTTTCACATAGGAGCATTATGTCAGTGCGGTTGCGTTTTAAATAAAGGTCGATTTCTGCCCAGCTTTTGCATAGGCCGTTGACATTCCAAGATACAAGTTTGAGTCCTATTTGCATAAGGCTGCCATTAGGGAGGTGAACATTTGAGTCATCTGAACCAATTGAGCATGCATGACCTTGATGATTTGCTCCAGCTGGGACGATTGGGAGTTGGGTTCCGGGAGCGGGGGAAGGGGTGGGAGGTTGAAGCCTGTTGTAGGAATGTTACCAGGGAAGGAAGCGCCTTTGGCAGCGTTGGCATATGATAATCCAGATGAGACATGCTTAGTGTAAGCATTCTGCATGGTTGCGTTGTTGGTTGCATTGTTGGTTTTCGTGGGTTGGTTTGCTGTTCGCAGTGTGTTCTTGGCCACTTCCTTATACACTCTGCAGCCTTTGTAGGAGGCAGTGTGGTTACCGTTGCAGTGAACGCATTTGGCTGGGGCTTCCTTGACTTTTGTGCACATTGAAGATATGTGGTTGCCTGCGCACTTGACACATCGGGCAGGCATGTTGCAGAAGTGCTGTGTGTGCCTAAATTCCTGGCATTTATGGCATTGAACGACGTTTCTGACCTTACGAGGAGGCTCTATGGCTACGACTGCGTTGCAAAGGCGCTTGATGGAAAATACTTCTTTGTTGTTAACGGCTGGCTCGAGGTCGACGAAAAAAAATGGGCATGGGGACCTTTGTGTGTCTATTTTTGGCGTTGATGATATGCCGAACTGGGTGTCCAAGAGTTGCCAATTCCTCTCGGATGTCTTCAAGGGAGGTGGTATGATGCAGGTGCCTGATCACCGCTCTGTAGGCTCTTTCTTGCTTCAGCTGGTAGCAGTAAAACGATCTATTATCGGCTTCCAGGGCTGCTGTGAGGAGCTTGTAGTCTCGAGCATTGGCAGTCATCACGCGGACCTCGCCGTCTTTACCTGCCTTGTAGGAGTAGTCCTTACCGATGGATTTCTTAATGAATTTTTGCATTTCGGCAATGTTTGAAACAGCCGGAATAAAAATGGGCGGGGTCTTGGGTTCGCCACGTTTGTAGCCTGTGGTATCAGCAGCGGGGGTGACACCCGGGTTGGTGTTGGTTTCTGCAAGCAGAGCAAAACTGTTGGTGTTGTTCGTAGACAGGTCTTTGTCCTTGGTTTGGGCTTTGCGCAGGACTTCGCCGGGCTCTGGCGAACCGTCATCGGATTCAGATTCTGATTCCACCGACATGGATGAATCCGAGCTGCTCGATGAAGACCTTTGTTGACAAACGTTCTTTTTGCGCTTTATTTTGGGAGAGGCTCCTTTTCGTTTTGCCGGAACTGTTTTCCAGATTTGTCCTTGCCAGGGTGCTGATGTGGCATTAATACTGCCGCTTGGTGCTTCATTATTGCTCATAATGACGGAGAGTTGAGGCAGTATTCTTTATGGGCAAAGCCCACAAGTATGCTGCACTTTTTACAATTTTATTTTTGTTTGCGCACTAAGTATGCAATAGTTTTTGTGTTAGGTTCAGTGATTGGCTGACCAATCAGGAGTAAGTAACGGGACCGACTAATGTTGATTAGCGCGTGCTCCGCAACAACAGTTATTATTTGGTTTTGTTTTGATATTTTCTTCTCGATTACCGTTTGTTATTACTGGGATTTATCCGCACACACGTCCGTTTGGTTTGGAGATCGCAACAAGACTGTGATAAAAATACATATGTAAATTTATTGTTGAGTGGTACCTTCAAACATAAATGGGCGATTTTGAGAAAGTGTGGCACAAAACCTACTTAGGTGGTGTGATGTCGAGCATGGTCAGACATATGTTATATCAGTACAAGTCTTTAATACATATGTCTTATGCATTTATAATCGGCAATGTCTATTTATTTATATATTATAATGAAGTCTTATGGTATTTATAAAAATACATATGTAAATTTATTATTGAGTGGTACCTTCAAACATAAATGGGCGATTTTGAGAAAGTGTGGCACAAAACCTACTTAGGTGGTGTGATGTCGAGCATGGTCAGACATATGTTATATCAGTACAAGTCTTAAATACATATGTCTTATGCATTTATAATCGGCAATGTCTATTTATTTATATATTATAATGAAGTCTTATGGTATTTATAAAAATACATATGTAAATTTATTGTTGAATGGTACCTTCAAACATAAATGGGCGATTTTGAGAAAGTGTGGCACAAAATCTACTTAGGTGGTGTGATGTCGAGCATGGTCAGACATATGTTATATCAGTACAAGTCTTTAATACATATGTCTTATGCATTTATAATCGGCAATGTCTATTTATTTATATATTATAATGAAGTCTTATGGTATTTATAAAAATACATATGTAAATTTATTGTTGAGTGGTACCTTCAAACATAAATGGGCGATTTTGAGAAAGTGTGGCACAAAACCTACTTAGGTGGTGTGATGTCGAGCATGGTCAGACATATGTTATATCAGTACAAGTCTTTAATACATATGTCTTATGCATTTATAATCGGCAATGTCTATTTATTTATATATTATAATGAAGTCTTATGGTATTTATAAAAATACATATGTAAATTTATTGTTGAGTGGTACCTTCAAACATAAATGGGCGATTTTGAGAAAGTGTGGCTCAAAACCTACTCATGATGGACAGTGGTTGTTCAGTCATGTTGAAGTTTGCTCTAATTCAACGTTAATATGTCAAGTAAAAGAGATAATGAAAAAGCCAACCAAGGTATTCTAAGGTGTATGATGAAACGATCTTAGGAGCGTTCTCTCTGCTGAAGTTTACTTACTGGTTATATTTGGATTTATCGTTAATATTGGAATAAAATTATGGGCATTAAATTAGTTCATAGTTTAATTGTCCATAATATTTATTCACTTAATGCGAATGATGGTTTTGCTTGATATATAATTTTCACTCTTTAAATGTCAAATTGAAATTAAATTTTAAATTTAATATCGAAATACAAATGTTTATTTTCTTTCGAAATAAACAAAATTAAAACAAATGTGATTATATATGATATGAGATATTCCATATGATATGGATTTTCCCATACGATAAATGGGCGATATAGAATAAATTTAATTTCATATGATATGAGATATTCCATATGATATGGATTTTCCCATACGATAAATGGGCGATATAGAATAAATTTAATTTCATATGATATGAGATATTCCATATGATATGGATTTTCCCATACGATAAATGGGCGATATGGAATAAATTTAATTTCATATGATATGAGATATTCCATATGATATGGATTTTCCCATACGATAAATGGGCGATATAGAATAAATTTAATTTCATATGATATGAGATATTCCATATGATATGGATTTTCCCATAAGATATACATGTGGTATTTTATTTATATTCCGGTTTCGTTGTTGGCATTGATGTTAGTGTTACAATTAATTATTATGGCTTTTACAAAATAAACGGACTGGAGGTCTGTCCCGAAACGTGTGCTCGCTATCGTTGCAAACTTAGAAGTCAGTGTGACCGTCTTTTATTATTATATTCTGCTGGCTTAGCACTACGAACTGGCTTTAGAAACGATGACCGCTTCTGGTTCTTTTATTGTCTGTAGGTGCCTGATCACCGGTTCCTACATTCGGCCCTCCTGACGTTTTATTCGACTCGAATGAAGTTTCCCAAGGTTTCATGAATTCTGCCACAGTGGATGTTTTAGTTGGCCCTTCCGTATCTCCTATTTTTTCAACCTCATATCTTCCATGTTTCTGGACTGATACTACCTTGTACGGCCCAAAGTATTTGCCTTTAAGCTTAAGACCTACCCCGTACTGTGTCCGCTTTATCGCTACTAAATCGTTAGGTCTATATATCCTTTCGATCTTCCGTTTTGCATCATAAGACTTTCGCTTTTCGTCCTGTAGGACTTTAATATTTTCAATCGCCCTATCTCGGATTTTTTTTCGTTCCTCATCCAACTCGTTCACTATGCATTCTAAAATACGCTCTCTTAGCTCTGCATCTTCGGGAACTCTCATATCTAAACCTGTTAGTATCTTAAACGAACTCATTTTTGTTCTTCTTGGCTCAGTGTTGTTTATCATTTGTTGTACCTTGCCTACATGCTTATACCAGGTTGCTGGGCTTTCCAAACTCAATTTCGTTGAGTTGAGAATGGGGTACAATGATCTTGTGCATTCGTTCGACCTGCCCGTTTCCCCGCGGAACACCAGTTGTAATTAATAAATGTTGTATGTTATTGTCCTTACAATACTGTTCAAACAAATGTGACGTAAACGCCGTTCCCCTATCGGTCACTACTCTCACTGGGTTACCGAATATATTTGTTTGTTTTTCCAAATGATTTACGACTTCCTCTGCCCCGGTACTTCGGGTAGGATATAACCATACGAACTTACTAAAACCATCGACAACTACTAACAAATGATTGTACCTCTTCTTAGTGAGGTCCATCGGCCTCACATGGTCAATATGATATGTAACTAGCGGCTGATCTCCCTTATCAATCGCTGTCAGATACCCTTCTTTTCTACCCATTTTCGCATTTGTTATTATACACTGTACGCAACTCTCAACTAATCGTGTAACTTTTCCTTTCAATTTTCGAATGAAGTATGATTTTTCGACCAATAACTGTGTTTTCTTTGCTGAGAAATGTCCTTGTTTATGGGCAAGTAAGATAATTTCATTCTCCATCTGCTCGGGTACTACGATCAACTGCTTATTGGCATCTTTAAACAAGACCTCATTCAAAATATAGAAATCCTCATACACGCCCTTTTCAACTAGACTTCTTACAGCATTTGTCCAATCATCAACCAATTGAGCTTCTTTCAGACGATGAATAATACTATCCGATATTGAATAACAAGCGACTCGACTCAAAGCATCTACATGCCTCATCTTTGATCCTGACCGATGCTCTAGGCTGTAACTAAAATCCTGCAAGAACATGGCCCATCGGGCTACTCTCAAGGGAACTTCCTGTTTTTTCATGGTCATAGTAAATGCATTACAGTCTGTAACTATAGTGAACTGCAAGCCAAGAATGTAAACTCGCCACTTCTTTAGAGCCTTAATTATGGCTAAAACTTCTAGCTCGTATGAATGATAATTCTGCTCACATGCCTTCGTTTTTCGACTAATGTACTGAATTGGATGGAACAAATTATCCTCAGTATCTTTCTGCATTAGAATTGCCCCATAACCATATTTTGACGCGTCAGCATGGACCTCTGTTTGCGCTTTCGGATTATATAACTTCAATACCGACTCACTCGTTAATGCTGCCTTCAATCGTTTAAATGATATCTCCTCGATCTCGCTGAACACAAATTTACTATCCTTCCTTAGCAAATCGGAGAGTGGCTTCGCCATTAAAGCATATCCCTCAATGAATTTTCGGAAATACGATGTTAAACCGAGAAACCTTTGCACTGTTTTCTTATCCTGCGGTCTTGGGAAATTGTGTACCGACGAAATTTTCTCTTCACTCGGTTTTATTATCCCTTCACTAATCACGTATCCTAGAAAATTGACTTGATTTTGAAGAATCTGACACTTTTTCCAGTTTAGCTGTAATCCATTCTTCTCGGCTACCCCCAAAACTAATTTAATTCTTAACATTCCCTCTTCAATGTCCTTGCTTGGAATGATTATGTCATCCATATATACGATCGCTATACCTTTCTGAATCAACTCCTGCATTGTTGCCATCATGAATCTCGTAAAGACCGCTGGAGAGTTTGAGATACCAAACGGTACATATAAGAATTCGTACTGTCCTTTCTGAGTAACAAATGCAGTGAACTTTTGCGAACTTGCTTCTACTGGTACATGAAAATATCCATTTTTCAAGTCCAGTGTAGTAAAAACTTTTCCTCCTTGCAATTGATCAATTACACTGTCCATCAAAACTATCGGAAAATTATCGCGAATTATCTTTTCATTCAATTTTCTATAATCGCAGCACAACCTTTTAGCTCCGTTTGACTTTGCTACCAATACTATAGGGGATGCATACATCGATGTACTATCTCGAATAATTCCCTCCTCAAGCCATTCTTGTATCTGATTGTCTACAATCTGCTGATCGCAGTAGGCCAACCGTCTTGGGTGTTGGTATACGGGAATATCATCTTTCAAAATAATTCTCATTTCAGTCTTCGCATCAGGATTGCGCTTTGGCTTGTATCGCTGAACTATCATTTCGACCTCTTTAGCCTGTTCTTGATTTAAATGAGACAACTCTAAACCGATTTCGTCCTTCCCTTCAAAAACTGTGCAGACATCTTCAAATTGCTTCATCCAATCCTCAACAGATTCAGTCTTTTCTTCTACTACCTTTTGCTCATTGCTAATTAAAAACTGAGTGCCATTTTTTGTTACCTTCATGTCAACACTATCAAGAATCGTTCTTCCCAAAATAGCGTCAAATCCCATGTCCTCATCGGGAACTACATGAAACTCAACTACTATTTTAATTTTGTCGATGATCACCATTAAAGAGAAACTACCAAACGTTAAAATTTTCGCATCTCCTATTCCTACCAAACACTTTCCAGAACCTGTTAGTTGTTTAACTCCTAGCTTCCAAAAAACACTTCGACGAATCAAGCACATATCTGCTCCTGTATCTATGAGCCCTTTAAATTCAACATTCTCGTATCTAACCTTCTTTAGTTCTAACCCAGACAGGGTGAACGTACTCGAGCTAACTTCAACTTTGTCATGTTGAATAACATTTGCTTGCTTCTCTCGTTTAATCTGTGTTTCGATGCTACACTGAGCTGCACGATGACCTGGCTGACCGCATTTGAAACACTTTCGATCGAACTTAGGACAATCTTTTCTTAAATGAGTCGCCTCTCCGCAACCAAAACATTTTTTCTCTCGAGCCTGTACTGCCTGTGCTTCACTTGAACCATATGCCTTACTTTCAAATCTGTTTGCTGCCTTGTATGAATCACGTCCCTTCTTATAAACTTCGATTTGAAACTTTAACTCTGAAATATTACGAGCTTGGAATAACATCATTTTGTTAGTTTTTGTATCCGGAATACCTTTAACGAAGTACTCTATCAGACTCTCCTCATCTACGTCTACCGGTTTCGCAATTTCCATCAATGCATATAAATATTCATTTAGAGTTTCGCCTTTCTTCTGTTGGCGCTGATTCAACTTCTTATGGACTGCAGCTGAAGATATTCTTACACTAAACTCAGCACGAAGAGCTGTTTTCAAGGAGCTCCAAGTTTTAATATTTCTCTGACTCCTTATGAAAGATTTTGCCGCCCCACACAATAACTGTTTTCCATACACAAATAACTGTAACTCATTCCACTGTACCGTGGCCGCACATTCTTCTAGTTCTTCAATCCATTGAGCAATGTTAGGAATATCTGAACCAGAATACTGTGACACGCTGTCCTCAACATCTTTCAAAGTAAACCATGATCTCTCGGGTCTAACTACGTTTCCTGCTGCAATCTCTAGTCCCCCATTCGCTGTTATAACTGACTGATCGTCTGATTCCTCATCTTCCTCCTGCAAACCATAATGGGTGAGTAACCTATTCTGCAAATCCCGTTTCCTGCCAGTCGTAGGGAGCCCTAGTTCGGATAATTTCGATCGCAAAGCCACCACGCTTAGAGCCAGAATCTCTGCAAGCTCCATCTCAATTGCCAAACTTAAAATTACGTACAATTCTTCTAATACTATGTTAGTATTATTTTCTAGCTTTGAAAATTGTTATCAGTTTTCGCTAGTTCTGAATAAAATACGCTTTTCCCGTCTTTCGTTGGTCCCACGTCGCTTTGCTTTGTCGTCGTCTTTGATTGATCGATGTTATTCGTCTTATCGCCAAATTCCATCCGAAATCCTTTTCTTAGCAACAATACTGCAGTTTCTCGCCAACCTTCGAGTTGTTGCCACTGCCAAAACTTTCTCACGCCGCCGCCACCAGATTTTGATCACACCACCACTCCTAGAACTCAACGCTAGTTTCTGTTGTCCACCGTCGCCACCAACGCAGTTCACTCCTAGAACTCAACGCTAGTCTCTGTTGTTAAGGCCGTCGCCACCAGATTTATTCCACCGCCACCACCAGATTTTGTCCACCGCCACAACTAACGCAGTTCACTCCTAGAACTCAACGCTAGTTTCTGTAGACTTCAAGTTTCGTTGCGTCCAGCCTTGGCCAACCCCTGTACACTTCTCCAACAGTTAACAAAGCCTCGAAACGTTATTACCACCAACACTGGTAAACTACTGTACACTTCTCCAGCAATTTACACAGCCTCCGTTGTGGCAGCCTTGTATCGATTTTGCAACCTTGAATCAATCTTGCAACCGGAATCGTTGTAGCCACAATCCTCTCTAGCGCCGTACACTTCTCCAGCGCTCTCTATTGTGCACTTCGATCCGTTCCTGCCTTGCCTTTTGGTTGTTGGTATATCCCAATGGTACCTTCTTCGGCCAAACCTCACGAATATTTCGTCACGTGCTGCGAAAATTCCAGAACCACCTTTCTGATCAGCTTTCTCACTCCTTCTGCAGTTTCCTTATGTCAGCGTCACTTGCTGTCTCCCTCGTCGGCCAAATTTTTTCGTTCTTGTTGCTCGCCGATACCGCGCTTTTACTGCAGCTATCTCTCTTCCTCTCACGTGAACGTTTTTTCGAGGCAGCGTCACTTGCTGTCTCCCTCCTTCTTAGAATTTTACAAGTTTTAACGAATTTGTAAAATTCAATAGCCAATATTAATTGTTTCACTTTTAAGCTGCCATTCCCGGACGAGCCCCCAATTTGTGGTATTTTATTTATATTCCGGTTTCGTTGTTGGCATTGATGTTAGTGTTACAATTAATTATTATGGCTTTTACAAAATAAACGGACTGGAGGTCTGTCCCGAAACGTGTGCTCGCTATCGTTGCAAACTTAGAAGTCAGTGTGACCGTCTTTTATTATTATATTCTGCTGGCTTAGCACTACGAACTGGCTTTAGAAACGATGACCGCTTCTGGTTCTTTTATTGTCTGTAGGTGCCTGATCACCGGTTCCTACATACATTATAACATTTGTTTTTCTCTCCCATTTAATAGGGACAGTAGGTATATCTTTAAATATATATGTTGCGTCACTAAATAAATGACAATTCATTTCTCAACATTATGACGATCACAGTTGAATCCGCCGATTTTATTCTTTTAAGTTATATACATATATAACATTTATTTCTCTCTCCCATTTAATAAGGACAGTAGGAATCTCTTTAAATATATATATTGCGTCATTATATAAATGACAATTCATTTGGCTACATTATGATGATCACAGTTGAATCCGCCGATTTTATTCTTTTAAGTTATATACATATATAACATTTGTTTTTCTCTCCCATTTAATAGGGACAGTAGGAATCACGACTTACGAAATACGGTACGTCTATTATAATTACGTCACTAAAAATAAATGACGATAAATTTGCCTACATTATTAGAAACCAGAGGGCCGGGGCTAACTTCGACAGCGTCAAAGTTTGTATACCCTTGCAAGTTTGTTAGTAACTCTTTTATCTAAACTAACTGTTTTTTCTAAAAAGGGTAATGTTTGCGAAAGAACGGCCTTCAATCTTAGCATAGGATATAACGAACTTTCTGATGAAAGTCACTGTTTTCCACCGATCCTTCCAATGGGAGCTATATGATATAGTTACCCGATCTTTACCAAATTCGGCACAGTCATTAACAGATATGTTAAACTGACAAATGTTAAATTTGAAAGCAATCGCATCAAAAGTAACGAAGTTATTGACAAAAGTCACTGTTTTTGACCGATCGTTCTTACGGGAGCTATATTATATAGTCTCCCGATCTTGATCAAATTTGGCACAGTGGTTTATAGTTACAATAAACTTACTTATATTAAATTTCACGACAATAGCTTAAAAAGTAACGAAGTTATTGACTTTGACGTTTGTATGGGAACTATATGATATAGTCACCCGATCTTGATCAAATTTGGCACAATTATTAATAAGAACACAGAACTGATCAATACCAACTTTTATGGTAATTGCTGATAAAATAACGAAGTTATTGAGAAAAGTCACTGTTCGTGACTTTGCTGTTTGTATGGGAGCTATATGATATAGTGGACCGATCCGGCTGAATCCGAGATATACAAACCCTGCAGTATATACAAGCCTACAATTTCAGCTATGTAGCTCTTACGGTCTAGGAGGAGTTCGCATCGATCCAGACGGACGGACGGAAGGACGGACGGACATGGTTATTTGAACTCGTCTCGTCGTGCTGATCAAGAATATATATACTTTATATGGTCGGAGATGCTTTCTTCTATGCGTTGCACACTTCTGACCAAAATTAATATACCCTTTTTGCAAGGGTATAAAAATACACTACTTATTATATGAAAGAAATACTCTCCCAATATAATAAAATTACAAAAGCGATTTAAAAATCGAATTATCAAGCAAAGGATAAGCTTCAGTGGATCGCAGTATGGCAGCTGCTCAACCACTTACAACACCTTGCCTGTTACAAAAGTCGTTTACAATTGATTCAAGGCTTTGTCATTGTATTAAATAATGTTTTAGTAAGTAACTAGCGCGGCATCAGGTGATCGAAGATCCTCCCAATTTACTATGTTACAAATAACATTGGCATCACATGCATTGTCGTTTATAAAATAAACTTTTAATGGTTTAGAAGCCATACAATGCAAATTGCCCCTTATTTATCATTGCAGTCCAGCACGGATATGACCTTAAAGGCGTTCAGGCATAATCCAACGGACGTAGCGTCATACCACTGTTCGCTCGAACAAGTATTGTGCCATTGGTCCGTACCTGCGGTTCCTCTCGTACTACGTAGGAATGCTGTTGCAACAACGTTTTGTCATTAGTAGGGTAAAACTAACCTGTCTCACGACGGTCTAAACCCAGCTCACGTTCCCTTGCATGGGTGAACAATCCAACGCTTGGTGAATTTTGCTTCACAATGATAGGAAGAGCCGACATCGAAGGATCAAAAAGCGACGTCGCTATGAACGCTTGGCCGCCACAAGCCAGTTATCCCTATGGTAACTTTTCTGACACCTCTTGTTAAAAACTCTTTAAACCAAAAGGATCGATAGGCCGAGCTTTTGCTGTCCCTGTGTGTACTGAACACCGAGATCAAGTCAGCATTTGCCCTTTTGCTCTATGTGTGGTTTCTGTCCGCACTGAGCTGGCCTTGGGACACCTCCGTTATTATTTGAGAGATGTATCGCCCCAGTCAAACTCCATACCTGGCAATGTCCTTGAATTGGATCATACCTGAGTAATTGGAGTTATACCAAATATTTCAAATTAAAAATACATAAATGCACTCTCTCATTAAAGAATTTGTTTGCGATTATATAACAAACTCGTGATACTTTGATCAAGAAGCTTGCATCAAAACCCAATACCATAAGATATAATAAATATATCCGTATAATGGCTAGGAAATGATACACGTTCCATTTAATCAAGTAAGTAAGGAAACAATAAGAGTAGTGGTATTTCATTGGCGATATCAAACACAAGGAATAATATCTCCCACTTATTCTACACCTCTTATGTCTCCTTACACTGCCAGATTAGAGTCAAGCTCAAAAGGGTCTTCTTTCCCCGCTAATTATTCCAAGCCCGTTCCCTTGGCTGTGGTTTCGCTAGATAGTAGATAGGGACATGAAGTCGAGTTTATATAACGTGGCATGTACCCATTAATAGGGTTTAAAACCACGGTACTCTAATATGCCACATAGGTGACAAATAGTACAGCGGGTCAAAACAGTTAGGGTTAGGAGCGAGGCCCATCTAAAACCTCTGCTGGTCTTTGGGTACAGCACCCGGTTGTATAACGCAACTCCACGCTGAGTCAATGACTCTCCCCGCATTTGGGTTTCAAACCACAATCACTACGATCTCCCACAAAGGGGCCAACCACTAATTGGGCTAGCCTTGGGCCACTAGCCCATCCCGTAGTACCGAATCACAGCTTCGGTCGGCTGTTCGCAGTCAGAGACTACTAGCCTTATGTGTCCTAGGCAACACGGAATGGATCGTCCTTGACTCCCCCCTCATGGGGTTCGTCTACCAGACTCGCAGCTTTGGCGGGCTGTTTGCAGTCAGAGACTACTAGCCATTTTAGTTCAACACGAACATGGAATGGATCATCCACGACTCCCCCCTCATGGGGTTCGTCCACCAGATTTGCAGCTTTGGCGGGCTGTTCGCAGTCAGAGACTTCTAGCCATTTTAGTTCAACACTAACAGGGAATGGATCATCCTCAACTCCTCCCTCATGGGGTTCGTCTACCAGATTTGCAACTTTGGCGGGCTGTTCGCAGTCAGAGACTACTAGCCATTTTAGTTCAACACGAACAGGGAATGGATCATCCTCGACTCCCCCCTCATGGGGTTCGTCTACCAGATTTGCAGCTTTGGCGGGCTGTTCGCAGTCGAAACTAATAGCCTGTTGTGGAGGCGGTACGTTACTGCCAATGCCCTGAATTTAGGTAGCCCTGATCGTTTTCCCTTTAGACTTAGTATGTATCGACCTGAATGCAACCCTGACTTATCGAGGCAGAAACCAGCTCTAAGAAGTGAGACGAGGCGTCAGTATAGAAGAAAATTGCACAGGAACGATACGTTAAAATAAACATCCGATAATTGGCACGAAACGAAGCTCGAGGCTAGGGGCCTTAGGGCTTAATATATATGGATAAACTTTATAATTTGTTGTATCTAAGAAACACCATCATCATATTCTATACTCAGTTTGTAATAAATAAGTTTAAAATCAATTCGTGCTAAATGTTCTATTTTTGTATCGGTAAAACTTTCGGGCGTTAAAGTAACGCGTGGTCGAGACATTCTTGACGTTAACATTCTTTATTTTAACTTAAATAATATGTAAAAGTGCTTTGATGGTGTCGGAATTGAATAGAAATGTGAAATATGAGCAATAAAATGAAAACGCGCGGGAGAAAAAAGCGTATCAATATGGACGCGATGGAAACGCCGAAATCGGCGGTAAACGAGTCTACCGCGGGAGAGAGCGAGATAGAAAGAGACGCTTCCAATAAAAGCAAAGCGCCAAAAGACAGAGAAGACAATACGAATATATTGGAAAGTGTGCAAAGAATGATGACGCAATTGCAAGAACAAATTGCGTCACAAAGTTCAAAAATTGAAGCTATCCACAATGGACAAGAACAACAAATACAAGAAATTCATTTAGTGCAAAGTGAAATAGTTAATTTGAAAATCGCTAATGAATCTATAACTGACTGCATTTCAGAATTGGAGAAGACGCATGCTTTGGGCGGCACACAGGGTGCTGCAAACTTGGACGGTGCACAACGTCATGGAGCCATAATGGGAGCTCCGCATGCTTTGGGCGGCACACAGGGTGCTGCAAACTTGGACGGTGCACAACGTCATGGAGCCATAATGGGAGCTCCGCATGCTTTGGGCGGCACACAGGGTGCTGCAAACTTGGACGGTGCACAACGTCATGGAGCCATAATGGGAGCTCCGCATGCTTTGGGTGGCACACAGGGTGCTGCATATATAGACGGTGCACAACGTCATGGAGCCATAATGGGCGCTCCGCATGCTTTGGGTGGCACACAGGGTGCTGCATATATAGACGGTGCACAACGTCATGGAGCCATAATGGGCGCTCCGCATGCTTTGGGCGGCACACAGGGTGCTGCAAATATAGACAGTGCACAACGTCATGGAGCCATAATGGGAGCTCCGCATGCTTTGGGCGGCACACAGGGTGCTGCAAACTTGGACGGTGCACAACGTCATGGAGCCATAATGGGAGCTCCGCATGCTTTGGGCGGCACACAGGGTGCTGCAAACTTGGACTGTGCACAACGTCATGGAGCCATAATGGGCGCTCCGCATGCTTTGGGTGGCACACAGGGTGCTGCAAACTTGGACGGTGCACAACTTCATGGAGCCATAATGGGCGCTCCGCATGCTTTGAGCGGCACACCGGGTGCTACCGATGACGGTGCTACACAAAACAAAATGCCATTTAAAACTACAACCGGAATATCTGATGTCTACGAACCTTTCCCCATTAATGTTGGTACGGGTGAGTCTGGTAATGTTACGGGTTGCGTTCGGGTTGGTCAGGCTAGTCAGGGACAATACCCACATAATTATATGTCGGGGCACAGAATTATGGATCTGCCAGAATTTAGTGGTAGGGCAGAAGATTGGCCAGTATTTATTACAATGTTCATAGAATCCTCCGCTGCTTATGGTTATACGCAACTGGAAAATGTAATACGTTTACAGAAAAGCTTAAAGGGAGCGGCAAAAGAGGAGGTAAAAGGGCTATTAGTGAATCCGGCAAACGTGCCACATATTATCGAGCACCTACAGTTTATGTACGGAAGACCAGAGTTGCTTATTAAAAGTCAGCTAGAAATTGTCAATGATATACCCCAAATCCCAGAGAATAATCTAGAAAGGATGGTTCCATTTGCCACAAAGGTAAAAAATTTGGTCATATTTTTGCAATCTTCAAATGCAGTATTACACCTGCAAAATCCATCTTTGCTGGATCAATTAGTTTCAAAAATGCCAATGTCAAAACGTATGCAGTGGCAAGAGATTTCATCTCAAATATATCCATACGCCAATTTGATGGATTTTAGTAATTGGTTAAATAGTATAGCAAGAACGATTGCGAAGGTAACATTAATGACAACTTCGAACAGGCCCACTTCAAAAGGTGATTGTCGTCACAATCCAAAACTGGTAATGCAAACAAATACTGGCGAATATCAAAAGAAGGATAAGAAAAATACAAAAGTTTGCACCGAATGTAATGGTGATCACTCTCTGTCTGAATGCGATGTATATGTAAAGGCTGATGTAAACGAAAAGTGGAACATGGTCAAGAAATTAGGGGTTTGTTTCAGCTGTCTAAAACGCAACCACAATATGATATCCTGTAAGTTCAAACGAAGATGTAACATCAGTGGCTGCAAGAGTTCACATCACAAATCGTTGCACAATCCTAATAGACAGACGGTAGAAGAAGATAAAGCAGAAGCGGCGACACATACAGTCAAATCTAGCATGAAAAGGTTGTTAGTTAAAGTCCTGCCAGTCGAAATAATGGGCCCGCAGAATACATTACTTAAAACGTTCGCGTTTTTGGACGAGGGTTCCAACGTAACGTTAATTAACGAGAATTTAGCTAAAAAGCTAAGGGTAAAAGAAAACATGGATCGGTTAACATTAAATTGGATTAAGAATCATGCCAATAACTTGAATACGACAGTATGTCATCTAAAAATAAGAGGTATTAATGGAAATAAAAATTGGTTACAGTTAAAAGGCACTACAATCCCTGATCTGGAATTACCTCTACAATCAATGGATCATCAAACATTAGCGAAAGAGTATATTCGAGTTGCGAACCTCCCAATAGCAAGTTACACAGATGCCAAACCAACAATACTGATCGGCATAGATAATACCCACCTGGTCAAGACTATACGAAGCGTTGATATCGGTCCAAGACTAGTGGCATCAAAAACACCTTTGGGATGGGTGATTTTTGGATCAAGAGCAGACCATTCTAATACAAGCCCGTTAGTGACATCAGTATTTCATGCGAATTCTTTGGAGGATCAAGTGAACAGGGAAATGCACGATTTGATGGCAGATTATTTCACAACTGAGAATTTTGGAGTACGGCCGTATATTAAGTCTGTAGAGTCCGCTGACATAATTCGAGCTAAAGAGATACTTCGAAACACAACAGTAAAATTAGAAGGAGAATATGATGTAAAAACTCCTTTGACCGGGTTCCGTTGGGTTGAAAAATATAATAATAAGAGACACGTCTGTGTCGGTTGACTGGAGTTTTTGTATTCGGATTGGTCTGTTCGCACTGTGAAGTGTTTCCCATATATATATGGTCGAAAATGTGTTATTGCCCAATGTATTGCTGCTAGCTCTTGTTCTGTAGTACTCTTGTTGCTTTCACCTTTAGTGAACGCTCTTGATGCATATGAAACTGGAAGCTGGAGTCCATTATAGTTTTGTGTTAAAACTGCTCCACATGCTTGTTTGCTTGCATCCGTGATTATGCAAAATTCTTTGCTGAAATCTGGGTACTGCAATAGATTAGGTTGAACGAGCTTTTCTTTTAAGTATTGGAATGCATTTTCGCATTCTGCTGTCCATTCGAAGGGAACATTCTTTTTACATAATCTTGTTATGTGCCGGGAGTATTCGGCGAAATTTTTTATGAAACGTCTATAATAATTGCAAAATGCAACGAAACGTCTAGCACTATCTGCATCATGTGGGACTGGATAATTCTTGATGACGTCAAATTTTGTGTCGTCTGGCAAGATTCCTTTGTCTGTGCATTTGTGACCTAGGAATGTCACCTCATGCATAAAAAATGAGCATTTTTCTGGATGCAGTTTTAGATTGTTTTTTCTGCAAAGTTTAAAAACATCTACTAAATTTTTAATCATATGTTGTTCAGAACAACCAATAACGATTAAATCATCCATATAGAGAAAAGCTTGGCTGGGCTCAAGCCCTGAGAATGCTATTGTCATCATTCTTTGAAATGAATTAGGTGCTATTTTTAGACCGAAAGGTAATCGCGTGAAGCGATATGAGCCATTGCTCGTTGAAAAAGACGTTATATCTCTTGATTTTTCTTCTAGTTCTATTTGATGAAAACCTGACATTAAATCAAGGCAAGAAAAATATTTTGCTCTTCCCAATTGATCAAGAATATCATCAATTCTGGGGAGCGGAAACTTGTCTGACAGCAATTTTTTGTTTATTTGACGATAGTCAATTACTAATCGCCAGTTTTTTTTCTTTAGATCCCGAAAGTGTTTTCTTTGGGACTAGTAAGAGTGGGCTATTATAAGGCGAAACAGACGGTTCAACAATACCCTGTTCAATTAACTTTCCAACTTGTCGCTGGATCTCGTCTATTTGGCTATGCGGGCTCCGGTAATTTTTCACATATACCGGTTCATCATCCTTAAGTCTTAAATTTTGTTTATAAAAATTATTTGTTGTGATCGGTTCGGTGTCAAGTCCGAACACATCACTATACTCAGTGCATAATTTTTCGAGTTTGTCTTTGAATAGTGTTGGGAAATTTTTCTTCAATTTATGAATTACAGATTCTTTTCTTAAATCTTTGGTATTTTGAACTATATCGTAGTTCGAAAGTGATTCAAATTTTAAATTGTTAAAGCCTACTAGTTGGCAGTTATCTGTGGTATTTAAGAATCGGACATAAGTACTTTGGGCTGTTGCAATAGTGTTTGCAACATAAACGCCCGGTTTAATTTCCTGATTCGGAATTAAAATGTTACCTTCTGCTGAAGATAGTTCTATTTTGCGTACCACTTGGGATCTTGCTGGTAGAAGTGCTGAGTTATTACCAGAATTGAATGTTATTGGAACGTAAATTGGGTACTTTAATGTTTGTGGTCTAAGTATAAACCAATCTTCTGAATTGCTGTAATCTATTTTGCAATTAAAAGTTTTTATGAAATCTAATCCTATTATTCCATCGCATGGGATTGCGAAATCTGCATGAAGCAGATGAAATTCGTATGGAATAATATATTTACTTGTCTGCAATTCTATTGAGACCAGGCCTTTGGAATTTATTACTCCTTCTCCTATGCCTCGAATGTCTACAGTTTTGTTTACTTTGATGTCATGAAATACATCAGAATTTTCTTTTATTATTGAAATATCTGCACCGGTGTCAATTAAGAATGTTATTTTCTTATTGGTTTCAACATTCTTAAATGATACGAAATTATTAAGACTTAGGTTGATAGAGTATACTTTATTTTTTAACTCTGAGCATTTGGAGGAGCTTGTCCGTTTCCCTGGTCGCTTTGGGTAATTCGGACATTTGTATTGTTATAACCATTTTGTTGGTTATTTGTGTTTTGTCTATTATTATTTTGTTGTCCACCTCCACGGCCGCCTCTTCGGTAGCGTGAATTATTTCGGCCTCGTTGGGCTCTGTGGGCATCGTTATTGCTCCAGCTCGAATTGTTGTTGTTCCAATTCGAGTTGTTTCTCCAGTTACCATTATTATTGTAGCGGCGTCTACCGCGGTCATTATGCTGGGCATAAAAAATGGTATTATTTTGGGAACTTCCCGTGGAGCCCGACTCTACTGAAAGAGTGGTAAATCTAGTGATGGCTTCTTTGGCTGAATCAAAGTTTCCCGATTCCATTAGTAGCTGGACTCTTTGACTTTTGGTATGACTTACCATAGCATTTACTGCCACTTTGGTAGTGTATTTTATAGCCTGTTCATTTGGAAGACCATCCGAAATATACGCGCCTTTTAGGGCGTCGGTCAACTCAGTAATCTCTTTTGTGTATGAAACACAGTTATTAGGGTTTCTCTGCAGATTTTTAATCTTTGCTGTTAAAAGATCCACTGATTCACCCTTAAAGATTGTTGACAGTTTTTGTATAACTTCGTCAATCGTTGTTTCCGAGCTTAGCGTATTACCCGCTTGACCTTTCAATTTTGATTTTATTATTTCGATGGCTACTGCTTCATGCGTTTCTTTTATGGTATCAAGTACGCGAAGTGCCCCAATGAAACCTTGTAGGTTTTTAATGTCACCATCGAAGAATGGTAGCAGCCTTGTGGCTGTGTTTATGAATTCTACCACTGTTTGAGTCATTTTGTTGCTTCCTTTTGGAATTGCTGGTTTATTATGACTTATAATTGACTGATCAGAGCTCACTGGTGGTTTTTCTTGACCTCTTTCATCATCGGCCATTAGTTGCGTTTCTTCTTCCAGCACTATTGAAGTTTCCAAATCAGTTGTTTGTTTAAATTCAATATTGTGTCTGTTTAGCACAGCTATTGCTTTTTGTTTGCAATCACTGTAGAACGCATTTGCGGCTGTTTTTTGCCCTTCCTTTAGTTTGCTATAGTGCTCAGTTAATACTGCCCTAATAGCTTGGAGCTTCTCGGTTATTATTTTCGTGTGTTTGGTTACTGTGTCTTGGGATGTTTCTCTGTTTTGTGAGAGGCACTTACAAGATTTAGTTAATTCTTGTGCGTGTATTCTAGCTTTTCCAATTATATCATCCCAAGTAACCATAGTTTGTTAAAAATAACAAAATTTTCGAAAATGTTTATGTTTATTTATTTTTTTTTTTATTATTATTCTGTATCTATTATTTCTACATCTGAGTCTGTACTCGATTCTGATATGTCTATCAGCGCGATCGAGTCCTTAAAAAGTTCGTGGACCCATCCGGGCACGTCTTTATGTAAAGGAGTCTTAGCTAACAATCTACTATAAGCTACTTTTATGGATTTTTCCATAAGATCTACAATATTTTTTGTAAATTTGTAGTTGTGGGCTATCCAATACCTTATTTCCTTGTATTTGTGATTTGTTTCGCCTGATTGTATCAGGAAATCGAGGAAAGGTAAGTATTTTTGTAGCCTTTTTGTTTCTATCTTATCCATATTCTACACTAACTTGTTAGGCCTATTAATATGGATGTACGTATATAAAAAAATCATGGAGGCTTACTGCCTCGGTTCCTCCATTCGGTAGAAACGATATGTGCCTGCTGCGTTGGAAAAGCAACATACATATGGTACTGTGAGGATGAAACTCATCTGTACCCTAGTGCTTCCTTGAACTGGGAATTCTTCTCCCGTTATATTTAGGTAAGCTGACTTAATTTGTACCAAGTTTATTGAGTTCTGTGGTGAATTGATATGCTCATTTCTAAAAACCTCAATTAAATCTTGGACAATACTGGGATGCCTAGCGTTTATTTTTCCAAAATAATTATCAAGAGTGGCCATTGTTTTCCACATAAAAAAATATTATTTTTTTTTTTTTTTATTGTTATTCGCGTGTGTGCATATGTATTCTTAGACCTTATCTAGGTCATTAGCTTGGCTTATGGCTCTTTTGGTTACACATTTATTGTGTAATAGATAAGCTTTATATAAAATATATGCGCACATTATTACGACGATTATTAATAACAATATGTTCGTTAATCTCAAGTCAGTATTTGATGATTCGATTTTATTTATTACATTAGCAGTGGAGTCCACTGATTTTGTTTCTATTAACCCCATTGTGGGTATAAGAGATATATCATCAAATTTACTTATGGAATTATCGAACATATGGAGTTTATAAAAAAAAAATTTTTTTTTTTGTGTATAATTCTAATAATAATCTCACTGACTAACGATCCTATATGAGACTATTCTAATTTAGCAGGATGAAAATGAATATGACAAATACGGGGAAAAAAAATAGGGAACAAAAGCCCATAAAAACATCTCAAAACCTTTTGTTTAAAAGTTACTAAAAAAATTTTTTTTTTTTTAAGTATTTCAAGCTTCGTTCTTATTTGCTTGAATACGAATTATAATTATAAAAATTTATATTTGAATTAAAAAAAATTGTTATGGATTCATGAATTTTTATGAAATTTTATTTAAAAAAAATTATTAAAATTTTTTTTTTTTTTATACGACAAAAGAAAAAAAATTTTATCTCAACTGTGTCTTGCACAGCGAGCCAGAGACGTGGAAAAATTATAGAGCATGTGGTTGGCTCACAATTCAGATTTACATTTCATTTGTTATTGTTATTTAGAAATAAAAAAAATTTTATATAAAAAAAAATTCTCCAACCACATTGTTAGTAATAGCCTAGCAGAAAGTTAGTAAGTTCGCAAGTTGCACTTTCGTGCTTCAACTTGCTATTAGGCTTATAATTATTATTAAATTAAAGGCAAGTTAAGGCTTGCGCATTTCTGCGGCCCCCTTGCGTTTCTTCGCTCTTTGGCGAAGTTCAGTTTTCAGGGTCTCGATACGCTCTATGCAGCGTTGTCGGTCTTCTTCGTTGGTGCTGGCCTTTAGTAAATCCTGCTGCAGTCTTTTCTGGGTGAGCAGGCGTCTCACCTCACCGCCTCGTTTCGTCTTTTTGGGGATTCTCGTCTGCTGCCGGGCTCTGTACTCCTCTATTGTTAGTGGCCGTGGTCCATCGTTGGGATACAACTCTAGCGCTTCTTCTAGCGTCAGTGCATCCCTTTGCTCGACAGGAGCAGATTCCGCAAAGGGAATATCTTCACTGTTGTTCATTTATTTTTCTTTTCGTCTCCGGCTAGCTTCTAGCATCAGCTGGTCGTCGCCGGTTGGCACGCTGATGCTCCATCGATGGCGTAAAAAGCGGCCTGCTTTTCACGCTTGTAGTCTCAGCTGAATATGGGCATCGGTTATTGCTTGTAATTTTTTTTTTTTTTTTTTGAATATTTGTTTCTGGGTGAGCTTGAGATTGTGGCTTTTTTTTTTTTGTGTGACTTTAAGAAGTCAAGTTCTTTTTGCAGTTTTTGTGCTACTTGGCTTGAATATAATAGCCACTTAATGTGCTATTCTTTTCTTTATTTGATTTTGCACTTCTCCTTTCTTTGCCATTTCTCAACTCTACTCACTCAGAATATTCTTTTGTATGGTTTTCATCCGATTTTCCAAGTTCCTTTTCCCTCCAACGCAGCTGTACTTTTGTGTTTTTTTTTTTTCTTATTACATTGCCATCTAGTCCAGAACAATGTCCGGATAACTACTTTTGTGCTTAGTGGATCCTGTCACGGTCGCCATGTAAAAACTCCTTTGACCGGGTTCCGTTGGGTTGAAAAATATAATAATAAGAGACACGTCTGTGTCGGTTGACTGGAGTTTTTGTATTCGTTCTTTATTCCAAATTATTCTTTTGCTTAGGCTAATTTTACATATATATATTCTTATGCTGCGACTTATGCGACAGCTACAAAAGAGAGGGAGAGTGTCAGTACATACATACATACATACTGTTGGAGCGCATGCATCAAAGTGCTTGGTCAGCGGTCACACGCTGGCCTGGCTCTAGCTCATGTTACGCTTGTGCATACAGTGCTTATGTGAATATATGTATGTGCATATACAAATGTACATACATATATGTTCATGCTTAATTGTATGTTTACTTGAATATGTTTATGTGAATACTTCAATGTATACATATGAACATATTCAAGTGCACAATTATATTTTAATGCGTATATGTTTAATTGTTTATACTTGCAACAAAGTGTTACAAGTTGAGCTCATTGTGTTGAGTTATTAGTTGTATGAACATACTACAATGAAACCGGATTGTTATGGTCAAAAGAAACATTAAATCTTCCCGACAGTTACAGTATGGCTTTGAAAAGACTCCAATTAATAGAGAATAAAATTATTCGCTCAAATAGCGTAAAGACCTACGATGAAGCCATTATGGACTTTGTGAAAAAAGGATATGCCGTCAAAATGACAAAACTTCAAGCTTGTGTAACCAGTTCTAAGACATGGTATCTACCTCATTTCGCCGTTTACAACGTGAACAAACCAGGAAAGCTACGACTAGTATTCGACGCAGCAGCCTCAATCGAAGAAGTTTCATTGAATTCAAGATTATTAAAAGGACCCGATGAAAATCCGCCATTGACTCAAATTTTATTCCAATTTCGACAAGGAGCAGTTGCAGTTTGTGCAGATATCAAGGAAATGTTCTTGCAGGTGCGAGTTCGACAGGAAGATCAGGATTGCTTACGGTTTTTATGGAGACATGGTGACACAACAAAAGAAGTCGATACTTATAAGATGACGGTCATGATATTCGGAGCCACTTGTTCTCCGTGTTGTGCTCAATATGTAAAAAATATAAATGCGCAAAACAGTACGAATTCAAAGGAAGTAATTGATGCAATACAAAATAATCATTACGTTGATGACTTTGTAGCAAGCTTTGTATCTGAGCAAAAGGCATACGACATAAGCTCTGAAGTAAAAAGGGTGCATGAATTAGCTCATTTTGAACTAAGAGGCTTTGTTTCAAACTCGAAGTGGGTACAGAATAAATTGAATAAGGAAGATAAAAATAAAACTGATAAGTTATCAGTAAGTATGGATAAGAAGGCTGTCGATAAGGTATTGGGCATGTATTGGTACAACGACATAGACCAATTTACTTTTGACTTGAAAATGAATCGCGTAGAACAAAGCATACTTAAAGCTGAAAATTGTCCAACAAAGAGGCAGCTTCTAAGCTTGGTCATGTCTATCTATGATCCATTAGGGATGTTAGCCGACCTGACGATTCATGGAAAAATATTGATTCAGGATGTCTGGCGGTCAGGCATTCACTGGAATGATTTGATCCCAGAAGAATTATTTATTCGTTTCAAAAATTGGGTCTTACAAATCGAAAATGTAAAGAGCTTTAGATTAAACAGATGCTACTCTCGAAATTTTATGTCATCTCAAGCTAACATAGAATTGCATATTTTTGTAGATGCTAGTGAACAAGCCTTTGCTGCCGTTGGTTATTGGAGAATAATACTTGATGGACTTATCGAAACAATTTTCATCGCGGGAAAAACTAGATGCGCACCAATAAAGACTTTATCTGTTCCCCGATTAGAGCTTCAGGCAGCGGTTTTAGGTACCCGGCTTAAGACTCTGATACTGGAAAGTCATTCTGTTAACGTACAGAAATATACATTATGGTCGGATTCAAAGACTGTCATAGCTTGGATTCAATCAGATCATCGGAAATATAAACAATTTGTGGCTCACCGTATAAATGAAATACTGGAAACAACAAACGAAAATGATTGGCGATGGGTTCCAACAGATTTAAATGCTGCCGATAAAGCCACGAGAACAAAGGTAAAAATTAAGTACGAGCCAGGCAATATTTGGACAAGAGGCCCCGAATTTTTATTGAAGGATGAATCGAGCTGGCCAATACAGGAAAAGATCTACGTTGAAAACGATTCCTCTGAAGTAAAACGGGTATATTTAACAACTTCTGTTGAAAATATTATTGACCTAAACAGATTTTCTAAGTATTTGAAACTGAAGCGAACAATGGGATGGATATTGAGATTTAAACAACGGATATTGAAACGTCAATGTGATAATGATGTAACAACACTTTCTTCGCGGGAATTGCAAGATGCAGAAAATACATTAGTAAAAAATCATGCAAAAGGAAGTCTATCATAAGGAACTAGCTGATTTACAAGCAAATTCATGCGTATCAAATGAAAGTAGCATCTTCTCTTTAACTCCTACGATGAATGCCGACGGGATCTTAGTGGTCAACGGTAGGCTTGACTATGCAACATCATTATCGCAAAGTGCTCGTCAACCTATCATATTACCCAAAAAACACAAACTAACTGATTTAATAGTAACATCGTATCACGAGAGATTCCACCATCAAAACGATGAACTCATTATCACTGAGATTCGTCAAAAATTTTGGATAATATGCTTGCGAGCTGCTGTAAAAAGGGCAAAAACAGTTTGCCAGTTTTGTAAAAATAGAAAAATTCAACCGCAAGCGACTCTGATGGGTCAGCTACCGACCGATCGTGTCACTCCTTACCAAAGACCGTTTTCCTATGTAGGACTTGACTATTTTGGGCCAGTTACTGTAACGATCGGCCGTCGACATGAAAAGCGATGGGTGGCTCTATTTACGTGCCTTACCATACGAGCTATACACTTGGAATTAGCAGCGGATTTGTCTACAGACGCATGTATTTTATGTATTCGAAACTTCGTAAACAGGCGTGGTATACCAATCAGAATACGGTCGGATATGGGAACAAATTTTGTTGGAGCTGATCGTCTAATAAGGGAAGTCAAAGACCTATTTGACTGGAACTACATCGCTGAAGAGATGGCAAATAAAGGCATAGAATGGAAGTTCAATTGTCCAGCAAACCCAAGTTCAGGAGGATGTTGGGAACGCCTCGTTCAGTCAGTTAAAAAGGTTTTGGTAATAACATTGCAAGACAAGGCGCCCCAGGTTGAAACACTTAGAAGTTTGCTTATCGAAGCGGAAAATATCATAAATAGCAGACCACTTACACACATTCCAGTGGATAAAGACGATCCAGGTCCATTAACACCTAATCATTTCTTGCTTGGCACAACCAATTCGACACAAACCCCTGGAGAGGAAGACAACTTTTGTCATCGAAAACAATATAGGATTTGTCAACAATTAAAAAATACGTTTTGGAAACGATGGATAAGGGAATATCTACCAACTCTGACAAAGCGAACAAAGTGGTTCGCACCGATTCGACCCATCAAGATGGGAGACTTAGTCATAATATGTGACGAAAACCAACCAAGGGCAAGCTGGAAAAAGGGAATCATCGTGAAAGTTATTCCAGCAAGAGATGGGCTAATACGAGTTGCTGAAGTACAAACAAATGCCGGAATTTTAAAACGACCAGTGTCTAAGCTTGCTGTATTAGACGTTTTGGGTAAAACTCCCGAGTAGTTTTACGGTAGGCGGGATGTTGTGGAGGCGGTACGTTACTGCCAATGCCCTGATCGTTTTCCCTTTAGACTTATTATGTATCGACCTGAATGCAACCCTGACTTATCGAGGCAGAAACCAGCTCTAAGAAGTGAGACGAGGCGTCAGTATAGAAGAAAATTGCACAGGAACGATACGTTAAAATAAACATCCGATAAATGGCACGAAACGAAGCTCGAGGCTAGGGGCCTTAGGGCTTAATATATATGGATAAACTTTATAATTTGTTGTATCTAAGAAACACCATCATCATATTCTATACTCAGTTTGTAATAAATAAGTTTAAAATCAATTCGTGCTAAATGTTCTATTTTTGTATCGGTAAAACTTACGGGCGTTAAAGTAACGCGTGGTCGAGACATTCTTGACGTTAACATAGCCATTTTAGTTCAACACGAACAGGGAATGGATCATCCTCGACTCCCCCCTCATCGGGTTCGTCTACCAGATTTGCAGCTTTGGCGGGCTGTTCGCAGTCGAAACTACTAGCCATTTTTGTTCACCTGAACAAGGAATGGATCATCCCTGAGTCACCCCGATGGGGGTTCATCTGCCAGATTAAAGCGCTCTGGTACGGCTTTGCAGTGTGTGTGAGGTACTGCTACCAGTTTTGGCCCGTCCGACCCGGCACTGGTTGATACTGTGTCATTCCTCGCCGCCTTTTAAACGCCGCTCGCGCAAACAATTCCAATATCTGGAGCTGCTCCGGTGTGTCCAGGACCTGGGAAAACTCCCAACGGGTATCCTCCCTTCAAACACCAAGTCCATCGAGGTCTCGCAAATCTGTGTAGAGTGGGCAAGCCACAAGCATGTGCTGCCAGTCTTCGCACTGCGCACCACATTCACATGTGGGCGTCCGACTTAGACGTCTCTCATACAGAAATGCGTTCAGCGACCCATGGCCAGTCAGCAAGAATCCAGCGTGAAGTCCAAAACCAAAGTCCTTCCGGCTGAAGACGAAGCATGCGTCCGGGATAAACTCATGAGTCGGTCGACCGCACTCATCGTCATCCCACCTGCGTTGCCACTCGCAGCACATACGTTCGTCCAGCATCGCCTTCATCTGCCTCCGATCCAGATTTGCTACGTCCAGACCGAACAGCCACTCGCCTTCCTCCAACGGGTGGGAATGCTTCACCTTGTACCTAATTGCCAGTTGCTTGGCAACCAAGTCCAATGGGGGGCTCCAGCAAGCACCTGCAGTGCCACAGTGGACACTGTACGGCATACCGGCAGGCATCCTAAGAGCATGACTCTCTGGCAAGAGTGGAGGTGACTCCTGGCGACCATCGTACTCTTAGCCGCGGAATACCACACTGAGGCACCAAATAGCGCACAAGGCACCATGAGTCCAGCATACACAGTGCGTCTGGATCGGGGACTGAGGCCCCAGTCGACCCTCAGAACGCGACTGAGTGCACCGCTGACTCCAGCCAACTTACCGCGTAATCCTGCGATGTGCGGCTGAAAATTCAGCCGCTCGCCGACTGTGATGCCCAGGTATCGGTACTGAGTTACATATTGTAGGAATGCTCCTGCAAACTCTACAGAGGGTGGCCTACAAGCGGCCAATCTCCCTTTCAGTAACATCATTGCCGTCTTGCTGGTCGAAACCGAAACTCCGGCTTTAGCTCCCCAAGCTCCCACGACGGACATCAGCTCCTTTGTACGACGTTCCAGCTCGGCTCTCGACCTTCCCTCGACGAGGACCAACAGATCGTCTGCATACGCACTGAATACGCACAGGGGCTCCAAACGTTGGAGCAGCACATCCATCATAGTGTTCCAAATAAATGGTCCACTGATGGATCCCTGCGGACATCCTCGATTGACCTCCACGTCAACCTCTCCGAATCTGCTGGTCATCCTCGCTTTTCTGCCACTGAAGAAGCTTCTCCATAAGCTGGCTTCCTGGCATCCCGCGTCGATCAAGTGGCGCATCACAGCGCTCCACTCGACATTGTCGAAGGCACCCTTGAAATCCACGAATAGACCCAACACGTATACCGCCTGGCTGGCGGCAACGCTGGCCTTTACGTGGTGCCAGGCGTCCTCAACACAGCGTCCAGGTCGAAAGCTGAATTGCCATCTATTTCCTTCCGGAAGCACCTCTTTCATTCGATTCACCATGATCCCCTCTAGCACCTTGCCAAACACTGGCAGCAGGCAGATGCCCCGATGGGAAGCTGGATCACTCCTTTCCTTGTCGGAGCCCTTGAGGAGCGCCACTACTCTCGGGCATTTCCACTCAAGGGGGAAATATCCCTCTGCCACACAGCGAGATAACAACGCTGTTATGTGCTCGGGGATAGCACGCCATACTGCCTTGCAGATACCACCTGTGATGCCGTCCAATCCGGGAGAGCGCCTGCTCTTCAACCGGGCAACGTATACTCCGATCTCGAAGTCTTCGAGAACCGGTGCAGCTCCGCTTGGAATGGCAATGTCGTCACTCGCTGCCGCAACTGTAAAGAAGTTACGGAGGAGGACACTCGCGCAGTCGTGACAGGTTACGACCGGCCTGCCATCCTCGCGAAGGCATCCCAACTCTGTGGACCGCTTTCGTCCTCGGCAAATCCTGTATGCGTGCCCCCATGGATCAGCTCGATGTTCTCCAACGAAGTTCCGCCAATGATCCTCCTTCGTCTTCAGGATGAGCTTCTTGAACTCGCGGACAGCCGTCCGCAGATGAGTTGCCAGAAACTGCGCAGTTTCGTTCCCTATGCGCCTAGCATCCTGGAGCCTCCGCCTAAGTCTCCTGACTTCATGACGTTTTGTACTCAGTTCGGTGGTCCACCACTTCACCTTTCCACCTCCCGAATTTCCTCTACCAGTTCAGAGTCGAACAACCGCCAGTTAGCATTCCTGAGCTTCCAGGACGGCACAGGAGCATATGTGCTCTCAACTGTGTCTGGGGAAGGCGTCACCACAACGGTGATAATGTTGTGGTCGCTCATCTCCCACTCGTCCACACTCCAGTCATATGCGGCCCACGCAGACGCTGGTACGCTAACGATTGTTACGTCAATATCGCTTTGTCCACGGCGATTATCAAACGTGTACACCTCGCTGAATCTGTTGACAACTCCGGCTCGGCTTGCGAGAATCCAATCCTCTAGCTGCTCACCCCTTCTGTAGTTCAGCTGGCCACGATAGCTATCGTAGTGTTTACTGAACCACATCGGAGATACAGCGTTCGCATCTAGGCAGAGGATGACCGGAGTACTGCTCGCCAGTAGCAGTATGGCATCCATGTACTGGAAAAATCCCGTCAACTCAGCATGTGCATGGCAGTATAGAGAGGTCAGGTAAATAGAGCCAAATTTACCCGTGACCCTCACGCATACACCAGCCTCGGTGATTAGCGACTCGACCGGCAGGCAGATGGCATCTGGATCGTCGATGATGACAGCAGAGTTCCTTCGGTGTCCCGACTGGGAATCCAATTAATCGGCCATCCGAGTCTGTGTGGGGCTCCTGCAGCAACGCAAAGGGGTGGCCGAAACCGCGCATACGCACACCAACATCGATGCACGCAACGCGACCCCGACCACAATTGGCTTGGATGAAGCTAAACATGGTTAGTGCTTAGCTGCAAACCTTGCCTCCTTCGCAGCGAACATTGGACAGTCCATAGAGAGCATTAGATGCCCCGATGGCCTTCCATTAAAGCGACAATTCCGCTTGTCGCTTCTGTTGCTCGACACTGGGCCACCTTGTGGTCGTAGCCTCCGCATCTGTCGCATACATGGGTCCTTACGATCCAGCGGAACCTGTAGCTGAACAACTTGATGTAGAACCGGTCACAACCTTCCAGCAAGGACGCGACTGAGTCGTCTTTCTCAATGGAGACGTTCACTTTCTTGTTTTCTTCCGGTTCCCATGGCTTTGACACCATGTGTACTGCCCTCTTAAAGGACTCTACTGTCATATTCTTGGAGAAATTGCCTTCATACAACTGCTGAATGAAGACCTCCGGGGTGAGTAGACTGTCCACGTCCATCACCCTGAGGGAAGGTCTTGCCGCCTTCTTCTGCTCAACATTCAGTCCAACTTCTGCGAACTTCTTATTCGCTACCACCCGCTTTATTTCGCTAACCGACGGCGTGCGGATAACAGCGCCTCCGCTCCTGAGTTCGCGTACCTCGTGTACACGCACTCCCAGCGTCGGTGCGACCTCCTTCATCACCCGCTCGGTCACTTGCTTACTGGACACGTTCGGGTCCCGACTCGTGACCACCGCGGACCACGTCTCAGCTGGCTTGCTGATCCGTGGTGCGGCGACCGGCACTCCGGGGACGGGGACAACGGCAGTAGCTCTGGCGGTGACCGCGAGGAAGGCAGCATGGTATGCAGCAGTGTGCATGGCCAAGGGTGTAGCAACGGGGGTGGTGGGCGGCTGTGCAACAGGCTTGCTCTCTGCCGCCTCCAACAGAGCGTTCCTGAGGGTCAGCGATATCGCCAACTCCTCCAGTCGTCTGATAGCAGACGATAGCTGCATCGCAGCTAGTGGCTCCCTGCCAACCATGGCACATCTGATGGCTTGCCCTGAGGCGCCAATCTCTGCGAGAATCGCAGACGAGCCACCGGCGACGATTCGCCACGCTCCGCTTCGCGTTATCTCAGACTCAGCTGGTCCATCGGCTGGACTTTCGACAGCTTGAGGAGAAGCAACGACGGCAGCCTTGCGCTTGGCAGGATTCACGGGCGGCACGGCGGGGGCGGGCATGGACACGCTGTCCAAGAGCAACTTTTTCGCGACAGGGGCTTCTGCCACCACTGGCTCCAGCGTTGGCGACGAGCGAGCCGAGCGAGCTTTCGCTTTCCGCGACTTTTTCTCCCGCTTTCCGACGACACGCGTCATCTCTGCGCCCGATTTGTCCATGGTGATATCACTACCGGTGACATCCATTGATTCCGCGGCCGATTCCACGCACGACGCAGCGCTGCGTGCGCTCTCAACAGCGCTGGAAGCGCTCATCACGCTGATGGCACTTCCACTACGCTTCATGAAACCGTCCATGACGACGGCTCTTCACGACTAGTTCGTGTCACGAGAAAATTCGAAAAAATTCTCACGTGTCACGCACGAACTATCGTATATACGCACGAGTCCGATCACGCACGCCGAAAAATGCACTCGGCCCTTTTAGCGAGGGCACACTGTACTTTCACTCTTCTCGAGTGTCCACTGTACTGGAGCACGTGCTCACACACACACTCGCACTGTCACTCACACGTACAGGCACAACTGGTAAACAAGTTACCGTTGGTTAAGTGGGCACTTCACCGTTTCAATCGCTGTTTCTGTTTTGCACTTTTCACTGTTTGTTTTGCGTTCGATATTCGCAATTGACACTACCGCGACACAACCGCACGCTTCGACAGTCCAAACAAGACTGAGTAGATAGGGACAGTAGGAATCTCGTTAACCCATTCATGCGCGTCACTAATTAGATGACGAGGCATTTGGCTATTTTTTTTTTTTGTTTGTTTTTTTTTTTTGTGATCGCTGAGGAAGGAAATCTTCAAAGATACGAGCAACCAACTACTGGACAATCTCGCATGCACGATTCACTGCGTCATCGGAACAATGAAGTTCCACAGTGCCTACGTAC
This sequence comes from Drosophila paulistorum, assembly GCA_018152135.1. Classification (NCBI taxonomy): domain Eukaryota; kingdom Metazoa; phylum Arthropoda; class Insecta; order Diptera; family Drosophilidae; genus Drosophila; species Drosophila paulistorum. Next base: position 246,804 of record JAECXG010000536.1, read on the forward strand.
TAAAACCACCTCTATCGTCGTGCGATGTTTGTACCCTTTCAGATGTTATGCCAAGGTAGCCGGCAAAGTATAGAGAAGCTAGAGTTCGACACACCTAGCTTCGAGTATACCCAGCACAATACATGAAATATTTAAAAGACGTCACCCCGCCAGTGACTGCTCTGACGCTAATGATATTGGTATCACTAGCGATGAGGAGATCTTTTGCAATCAATCGTTTTACCGACTGACCACTCCAGATTCCTCTCCAGTTGAGTGTAACGGAGTGAAACTCGATGTCACCTGTCGCTCCGAAAGATCGCCGCATTTGTGATCTTATGTCAGCTCTGTCGTACCTTTCGACTTTGCGCTGATGCGCTTGGTCTAAGGAATGTCCGTCTGTCACAACCTGAACGTCTATCATATACATGTGATTTTGTCGGTTTCCCACCAGGTCCGGTTTATGTAAGCCCGAGTCGCATTGCAGACTTGGTTCGACATGGACAACGCAGCCTCTGCCTTCAAGTCCCCGCTTGACGGCATTAACCACGCTGTTGTGTCTAGCTACCCGCCTCCCATGCGTACGATAGCATTTCTGCAAGATGTGGTTTGTTGTTTCGGGAGCATCACATCCTGCACGACACCGTCTCTCCAATTCGTGCCTTCCCCTCGTCGTACGAGACTTAGAGGGTAGGGCATTTATCCGCAATTTGACACCGTGCAAATATTCCTTTCCTGTTAGCAAGCGCGTGGGCTGACTCACCCATCCATGTTGCGGGCCATAATGACCTGCTTCACGGAGACCGCAACCATCAACAGACATGTACAACCTGTTTGCAAAGTACGAGTCAATCTCTGGACGCGAACCTAGTTCCATATCCTCCGCCTTTAATCTATCTCGAGCCCTCTGCAATTCGTCGTCAATGAAAGAGCTAGCTACCTCGGATTGCTCGAGGTGGGGCCATTTTATATTGCTCAATCGCTTCAGACGCAGCATTGGTGCTATCCATCTAATTGATGGGATCCCGAGACCCCCATAAATGTGGGGGCGTAATAGAAAGCAGTAGGTACATCCAGTGGTAGATCTAACCATCTCCTAACGAATTGCCGTACCAATCTGTCACATTTTCTTAAGACGCCTATCCTCACACTCCCAAGTGTTAGTTGGTGATAGAGTTGTGGGATAAGGACAGTCCTAAGTGCAAACAACTTCTGTTGTGGTTTCAAGGGGGCTCTTGTTAATCTTAACAGCTTCGGACCGAGGTCGTCAGCTGGACTATACCGAGCCCGCCCATCCGCAGTGAACCGGATACCCAAATACTTCCACTCTTCAGTACGCTTCAATGAAGGACACTCACGCTCCCCTACACAAAAGCTCCGCCGTTCAACGACAGTACACTTCTGCTTGGCCTTCCCCTTTATACTGATAGTGAAACACTTGTCAGAATTAAGGGTGAGTCCTACGGAGGCTAGGAAGCCTACCGTAGTATCCAACAATTTTTGAAGCCTCATCGGAGTTTCCGCAAATAGCACCAGATCATCCGCGAACGCTGCCGCGCTTGTTATGGTATTTCCGACTTTGGCACCAATCTCTTTGGGGTAGGACCTAAGTAACCTATCAATGATAAGATTAAATAGAATTGGAGACAGGGTATCACCTTGCTTAACGCCACTTGCAGGTATAAACACCTCTGAACTCCAACCTGCCCCATTGAGGGAGGTTCCGCCGCCCTTATACTGTTCTGCTATAAAGCTGACAAAATTTGCTGGAGCACCATAAGCCTGTAAGGTCTTGATAATGGCCTGGTGTGATACTGATTCAAACGCCTTGCTGACATCCACTGTCGCAAGGTAACATGACTTCCGCCTTTTATGATGCTCCCTCAAAATGAGATCAACCAACGTCGCATTATCAGCACACCCATCGGTAGGTAGGAAACCGCGCTGCCTTGGATCCCAACTGACTTTAGAAGCCAACCGAGAAGCCAGAACAGCGTTTAGTTGCCTGACCAAAACTGAGGGGACTGTTATTGGACGAAAGTCTTGCGGTCGATTTGCCTTCACAGTCTTCGGAATGAAGATAGTTCTGGCCAGCCGGGTAGAGTATGGTAATTTGCCGCACCAGAGTATCAGGTTCATTATGCGTAGCATAATGCCCGAGGGTACACTCCTAGCTGTTCTTGGAGTGACAGCGTCAGGACCCGGAGAGCTTGACAACTTTAACTTATTTTCCCTCAGGTCGCGCAGCGTTATTGCTGACCAAACCGTCTCAAGCGAATGTTCCATACGGAATCTTGTGTTATCGCAAGAGCATGTGCTGGGATTTGTCATTATTTGTTTCCAATAGGGCTCCATTATCTCTTGGTTTGGCATAACCGACTCATCTGTTCCATCAAGCAAGGATCTAATGCATCTCCCGGTATTCTTATCCCAACGACGCTGAACCTGTGCGTACTCTTGTTGTCTTAACTGTCTCCTGGTTTGATGTTTACGCAAATTGCGTGGACGGATGGTATGTGGTTCATTTGGTGATGGAAATATATCCAGGAGATAGTCGGATAAGCATTGGAGAGTGGTTTCCTTCCCTGCCGTCTGCGCACTATCTCCGATAGATTGCAGGACCTGGGCTCTCCACCGGGGATTACATTCTACAGGGCGATAGCCCTGCAGTATCCGCAAGATTTCCCAGTTCGACTGTTCTTCTGATGGATTGATTGGTCGCGCTTCCGACGATGATACTTGGTGGTTTCGCTTGATTAAACTAGGGCGACGCTGTGAGGTATTTGAGTCCAACGCTTCTGGGGTGGGAGTAGTTGCCCTCTTATTTGCTCCAGTTTTGCCTTATATTCACCCCTCTTCCGAAAACATTTAATTGCTTCGGAGCTACGGTGAGTAAATACTTCCGCTAGCTTTTTATTAGGAAATCTCAAAATACCACTTGCTTCGAGCTCCACCTCCTTTCTCGCCATCATCCACTCTTCTTCCTCGCTCCATCGGAGTTTTACATCTTCACGCTGACGTTGCGTATCTAATTCGTCTTTGAGTTGATGTGACATATGTACACAGAGCCCTCTTCTAGTACTGAAGAGACGCCCACATACTGTACAGGGAACCTCTCCACCAAGGTTTACCACTGCTATAGCCTCTCTTGGTTGGTCCCCAGGACTGTTTGTCACTGAGGTATTGTTTGTGATATTTCTCCGAGGCACAGCATTTCTTTCTTGACCAACGTTTCTTGGCTCAAGGGGCCGGTAACCCCAAGAGTTGCTTCGCCGCTCGAATTAGCTACTGATGAGACCTAGAGATTAGGAACTCAACAGCACCCGGGACACACCACGAGGAGGTTCCGAGTCGACTTGATCAGACTTACGACTTATGAATTACTGTGCTCCGTAGAACACCCCTTCTGCGCTCATCAGACCCTGTATCCTGCTTACTTGAATTTCTTCACTTTGACATTCAGAGCACTGGGCAGAAATCACATTGTGTCAACACCGGCTAGGGCCATCACAATGCTTTGTTTTAATTAGACAGTCGGATTCCCCAAGTCCGTGCCAGTTCTGAATTGATTGTTAATTGATAATCGTTATAATTTAAAAGAACTAATTAAAATTAATTAGTATTCTTAAAAATTTTAGCAAGAAAGTTCCACAATTGGCTACGTAACTAACTATCCGGGGAACAAATAACTATCATAAATGATAGAAACTCTATTTACCCAGAACGAGCACATAAACCATGTTATTGTTTCCCAATCAAGCCCGACTATCTCAATCTTCAGAGCCAATCCTTATCCCGAAGTTACGGATCTAATTTGCCGACTTCTCTTACCTACATTATTCTATCGACTAGAGACTCTTCACCTTGGAGACCAGCTGCGGATATTGGTACGGCCTGTTGAGAAGTTTGCGTATCCCCACCATAAATTTTCAAGGTCCGAGGAGAAAATATCGACACAACAGTATATGTCATGCTCTTCTAGCCCATCTACCATATCTCTCTGCGAAAGACTTCCATGGTAGTACGGCTATAAAACAGAAAAGAAAACTCTTCCGATACCTCTCGACGGCTTCTTTATGGTCGTTCCTGTTGCCAGGATGAGCACGAGGCCCATATTTAATAACAAACGGATACTCGACAGGTTACGGAATTGGAACCGTATTCCCTTTCGTTCAAAATTATTCAAGTGTTTCAAGTGTTATATTATTTCAATTGACATTTTTAAAACTTGAAAATTTTCGGCTTTCGCCTTGAACTTAGGACCGACTAACTAGTGATCAACCACTGTTCACACGAAACCCTTCTCCACTTTAGTCCTCCAAGGTCTCATTCGATTATTTGCTACTACCACCAAGATCTGTACCAATGGCGGCTTCATGCAGGCTTACGCCAAACACTTCTAAGCACACCATTGTACCTTCCTATACAACTTAAGCGCCATCCATTTTAAGGGCTAGTTGCTTCGGCAGGTGAGTTGTTACACACTCCTTAGCGGATTTCGACTTCCATGATCACCGTCCTGCTGTTTTAAGCAACCAACGCCTTTCATGGTTTCTGTATGAGTTGTTAATTTGGGCACCGTAACATTACGTTTGGTTCATCCCACAGCGCCAGTTCTGCTTACCAAAAGTGGCCCACTGGGCATAATATATCATAACCTTAAACTTCATATCAAGAAACTTAAGGTTCTTACCCATTTAAAGTTTGAGAATAGGTTAAGATCGTTTCGACCCTAAGGCCTCTAATCATTCGCTTTACCAGATAAGATTATTTTATATAACATTTCAATGCACCAGCTACCCTGAGGGAAACTTCGGAAGGAACCAGCTACTAGATGGTTCGATTGGTCTTTCGCCCCTATACTCAATTCTGACAATCGATTTGCACGTCAGAACTGTTTCGGTCTTCCATCAGGGTTTCCCCTGACTTCAACCTGATCAAGTATAGTTCACCATCTTTCGGGTCACAGCATATATGCTCAAGGTACGTTCCAGTTAGAGGTATAAATAATATAAATATCATTGTACATAACTATATAGAACGCCCCGTGATTGTGTTAATTAACTATAAATAGCTAAAAAACTAATCCCATTATTAGTCAAGTTAATTATGCTATTAGGTTTATATCCCAATAACTTGCACATATGTTAGACTCCTTGGTCCGTGTTTCAAGACGGGTCCCGAAGGTATTCTGAATCTTTCGCATTGTTAATCGTACAAGTGCATATAATAAACACAGAAAATCAATGATAATCATGCTATTATATAATTCCGAAAAATTAACGCACTGTATTCATATAAATCTATCAACACTTTATCAAATTAATGACATTTATTCTATGTTAAAATGCAAGCAAAATAATTTAAATAAACTATAAGTCATATTTTATGATAAATTTGGTTCATGTTAATAGATTACAATGTCCTTATATGGAAAAAATGCACACTATTATTATAATATTATTGAAATATTACAACTCTAATGATGAATTTTCCATAATGGATATTCAGGTTCATCGGGCTTAACCTCTAAGCAGTTTCACGTACTATTTAACTCTCTATTCAGAGTTCTTTTCAACTTTCCCTCACGGTACTTGTTTACTATCGGTCTCATGGTTATATTTAGTTTTAGATGGAGTTTACCACCCACTTAGTGCTGCACTATCAAGCAACACGACTCTTTGGAAACACCATCTAGTAATCATTAACGTTATACGGGCCTGGCACCCTCTATGGGTAAATGGCCTCATTTAAGAAGGACTTAAATCGTTAATTTCTCATACTAGAATATTGATGCTCCATACACTGCATCTCACATTTGCCATAAAGACAAAGTGACTTAGTGCTGAACTATTTTCTTTTCGCTCGCCGCTACTAAGAAAATCCTTGTTAGTTTCTTTTCCTCCCCTAATTAATATGCTTAAATTCAGGGGGTAGTCCCATATGAGTTGAGGTTGTATATACACATAAATATATTATTTAATATATTAAAAACCATTGTAAATTTTCCCTTTTAGTGAAGAATAATATTATAACATAATTATTTTTTCATTTCATATCATTAATAAGAGTCCATTCTAGATGAAAATTTTATATATTTTTTATGCTAGACATTCCTCAGTATCATTTGATTTGAAAAAGAAAATTATACATCTTCGTTTTTCTCATACATATGAGAGCAAATGTGTTTCAATTACTATTAATATTATGAATATAAATAAATATATCCAATAATATACCATATGCTTTAACATTTCGTAAAATACTAAAACAACTTATTTAGCATAGTCTTACAACCCTCAACCATATGTAGTCCAAGCAGCACTCTAAAATTAATTAAAGTACCATAACAGCATGGACTGCGATATGCGTTCAAAATGTCGATGTTCATGTGTCCTGCAGTTCACACGATGACGCCCAGTTTGCTGCGTTCTTCATCGACCCATGAGCCGAGTGATCCACCGCTTAGAGTGATTAATAAATTGTTTGTTTATTTCATTACGTCAATAATATTTTTATTGAAAGAAATTACAAATGCACCATTTTACTGGCATATATCAATTCCTTCAATAAAATCAAACCCCAAACGAATGCTGCGAAATGTCTTAGTGTTAAGCGATCAAAATTTACGTTAAACATTAACCTTAAAAGCAGGAACAACATTGTACATTTGAGATGTTACTTTAACCATTGTATGACCAAACCAATAATGGCCAATACAATACGCAACGCCTGTATATTATGGTACATATACACGCAGATAAATAAAGATATACAAAAATCAATTTCAAACTCGGATCGGAATACATAATTTTTATTAATGGGTTGCCAAGCCATATAAAGAGCTAAATATCTTTCTACCGTCAACAATTGTTATATATTTTATACTCTTTTTCTTCTTCTTTATTTCAATAATTTGATTAAACATGCTTTTCATCTTCAATTTCATTTTCATTTCATATATCTTATATTAATTTGGTATTTATTTATTTTAATAACGGTTGGAAAATACAATAATGATCCTTCCGCAGGTTCACCTACGGAAACCTTGTTACGACTTTTACTTCCTCTAAATAATCAAGTTCGGTCAACTTTTGCGAAACAACCGTAACATATAAGTGCATCTAAGGGCATCACAGACCTGTTATTGTTCAATCTCATTATTGCTAGACGCAATTTGTCCATTTAAGAAGCTAGTGTCCTTATAATGGGACAAACCAACAGGTACGGCTCCACTTGTATAAACACATTCAAACACAATAAACATTTTACTGCTACCATGAATGAAGGCAATATAAGCTTCAACACCATAATCCTGAAGATATCTATTTAATATATTTGAGTCTCGTTCGTTATCGGAATTAACCAGACAAATCACTCCACGAACTAAGAACGGCCATACACCACCACCCATAGATTCGAGAAAGAGCTATCAATCTGTCTTACACACTTATGTTCGGATTTGGTAAGTTTTCCCGTGTTGAGTCAAATTAAGCCGCAGGCTCCACTCCTGGTGGTGCCCTTCCGTCAATTCCTTTAAGTTTAAGCTTTGCAACCATACTTCTTCCGGAGCCCAAAAGCTTTGGTTTCCCGGGAAGCGACTGAGAGAGCCATAAAAGTAGCTACACCCAATTGCTAGCTGGCATCGTTTATGGTTAGAACTAGGGCGGTATCTGATCGCCTTCGAACTTCTAACTTTCGTTCTTGATTAATGAAAACATCTTTGGAAAATGCTTTCGCTTAAGTTAGTCTTACGACGGTCCAAGAATTTCACCTCTCGCGTCGTAATACTAATGCCCCCAAACTGCTTCTATTAATCATTACCTCTTGATCTGAAAACCAATGAAAGCAGAACAGAGGTCTTATTTCATTATCCCATGCACAGAATATTCAGGCATTTGAAGCCTGCTTTAAGCACTCTAATTTGTTCAAAGTAATTGTACCGGCCCACAAAAACACTCGATGAAGAGCACTAATGTAGGTTTTTAAATAGGAGGAACATATAAAAAAATACGCTATTGGAGCTGGAATTACCGCGGCTGCTGGCATCAGACTTGCCCTCCAATTGGTCCTTGTTAAAGGATTTAAAGTGTACTCATTCCAATTACAGGGCCTCGGATATGAGTCCTGTATTGTTATTTTTCATCACTACCTCCCCGAACTGGGAGTGGGTAATTTACGCGCCTGCTGCTTTCCTTAGATGTGGTAGCCGTTTCTCAGGCTCCCTCTCCGGAATCGAACACTGATTCCCCGTTACCCGTTGCAACAATGGTAGTCCTAGATACTACCATCAAATAGGGCAGACATTTGAAAGATCTGCATGTTATCTAGAGTTCAACCAATATAACGATCAAATGATCGCTTGGTTTTAGTCTAATAAAAGCACACGTCCCAGAAGGTCCGTGTTTTAATTGCATGTATTAGCTCTAGAATTACCACAGTTATCCAAGTAACTGTTAACGATCTAAGGAACCATAACTGATATAATGAGCCTTTTGCGGTTTCACTTTTAATTCGTGTGTACTTAGACATGCATGGCTTAATCTTTGAGACAAGCATATAACTACTGGCAGGATCAACCAGAATAATGTTATTCTTTAATGTGTTATTAAAAACATAATTATATGATTATTAACAAAACACATCTATATATTTAAAGATACTTGACAACATGATATACTTTTGAATAAAATAAATATATTGTTTTTGGTAAATTTTACGAATACGGCCATGATTTAATAGCGTTCATTTTCGTTTTTCATTAATTGAATATATATATTTAATAATTTTGTTCAAAAATATCTTTATTTTTACACTTACAAAATATACAATCACATTTGTTTTAATTTTGTTTATTTCGAAAGAAAATAAACATTTGTATTTTGATATTAAATTTAAAATTTAATTTCAATTTGACATCAAAAAGCTTCTGCTCTCTGACGTGACGGTCGTGTTTTTGCTTAGCTCCTGAGTTTTATTAATATATATTGTTTTTTCCCAATTTTTAATTGTGCCTAGTTTGTTTTCGTTTTCGCTGGTGTCATTTGCTTGAAACCCTTGTGTTTTATTTGCTGATAATTCGCCAAATTAAACAGTTTTTTTTTTTCTTTTTTGTGATTAGTGTTTGGTGCATCTAAATTGTTTTTATTTTTTTCTTATTGTTCTCTCCCGTCATTGCTTCTGCAGTTGCTCCCCTCATCGCCCCCATCATACCATCAGTGCTAGTGGTTTTGTTGTTCTCTCTGCTTTGTGCTTGTGCTCAGCTTCCCTCCCGCGTAATTACTTTTCTAAGGCCGCCTCTCAAAGCTCGTCTTATAACTGTTCTTGCACTCTCTCTTGTGCTGTGTACTCTAGCTGTCTCTTTGTTTTATTTGTAATTATTGATTTTTTATCGATAATTATCTCTGTGCTGTTTATTTAAATTTTTATATATTTTTTTTTTGTTGTTTTTTTTTGCCTTGTGTTTATTTTGGCTTTTCAATGGCTTGTTGTCTACCCAATTGCAAGCATTCTGATCGTTTTGACGATCAGTATAGAGCAATATCGTGTTGGCTTTGCGACAATCTTATTCACTTAAAATGTGCTGGCCTCAACGGCCGTTTCGTTTAAAGTTTCTTTCTCTAAATAAAATGGCCAAACAGCTGTCTAATGAGTGTGACTCTAGCATAAATTTATTGTCGCAATTCAAGTTTGATCCACCTTCTAAGGAATTGCCCAAGAAATGTACCCTTGAGTTGCCTCATAAGCAGTCGCCCGCACTTTCTATTACATCTTCTCCCATTTTACTTTCGCCTACACCATCTTCTTGTCCCCATTTATGCTCTTCTTTTCAGATTGATGTACCCACTACAAGCCCTGGTGTACCTCAATCTATCCCTCACGGGAACTCTGATCAATTACTGGATCATGCTGGCTTTCAATCACTTGCGGATCCCAATGCTCCTCCGCCTCCACTAACTGTAGTGCCTCATCGTAAACAATTATTTATCTCTAGGCTTGCTCCAGATACTTCTGAATCGTCTGTGGCAGCTTACATTGGTAATATATGCCCTGCTAAGGTTTTAATTCAAAAGTTTAAGTTTTCTAGGCCTCGCGAAATCTCCTCTTTTAAAATTACTGTACCAAATGAGTATTTCTCAGCTATGGTTGACCCTAACTTTTGGCCAGAGGGCCTAGTTGTACACGAATTTGCGCCCAATAAGCGCTCCCGCCCTTTGCCTGTCCACCTTCCTAATGTATCTTCTGCTTCAAAAAACTAATAACGTCTAGTCTTTGCATTCACTATCAAAATGTAAGAGGACTTCTTACCAAGCTCTCGAAACTATTCTGCGATAGCCAAACCTTTTCGGCTGACATATTAACTTTCTCTGAAACTTGGCTTAACTCCTCTGTTCTGGATAATGAAATTCTTTCTATTAACTTTATTTCTTATAGGCTTGATCGTGTTGGTCGTCGTGGCGGCGGAGTACTCATTGCAGTCAACTCGAATCTGTGCTCAAGTGTTGTGCCGATTGATCTCCCCTTAGGTGTTGAGTTTATTTGCGTCGAAGTTACATGTTCTAACTTTAGCTTATATATCTCTTGTTCATATATGCACCATGCTGATGCTTTGCGAACTATTTTTAGTCGTCTTAAAGATCGTGATTTTTTTATAGCTTTAGGTGATTTTAACTTGCCTAATGTTTCTTGGCTTGCTGATGATAATCTATCTTTCTTAATTCCTTCATCTCAACATGTTTTTCTTGATAGCCTACTTGAATGTCCGCTATATCAGTTGAATTCTTTTCTTAACTCTTCTAAAAGAATCCTCGATCTTGTTTTTGTCTCTGATCCCACTGTTAGTGCTGTATCACAAACACAGCCCCTAGTGAAGCCTGAAGATACTTATCACCCTACCATTGAAATTACTATTTCTTACAATTCCGTTAATAATTCATTCAATAACATCTCAAATTCTCGTCGCAGATGTTTTCGTAAAACAAATTTCAATCTTCTTAACAGCCTTATTTTCTCTTTTGATTGGTCATTTCTATTTGAGTGCTGTGATATAGATTGTGCAGTAAATTTTTTCTACTCTGCTCTTAATTCTCTAATTGATAAATGCGTTCCTTATGTGAATGTCTCTACCGTCTCCAGTGCGCCAGTCTGGTTCACACGTAGGCTCTCTAATCTCGGCAACATTAAATCGAGATATTTTAAAAGATTTAAAAAAAACTGGTTCGCGACTTGACTATGCAAATTATTGTGTAGCCAAATCTCAATTTTGCCTTTTAAATACTCAATGCTACAATAATTATATCGTTCGCTGTAAGGTTGAATTTTATAAGAACCCCAAAAGATTTTATAACTTTGTTAATTCCAAAAGACGCTCTAATTTACTACCTTCCACCTTCAGACTTAATGACCAGACTGCTAATTGTGATTCAGATATTGCAGATCTGTTTGCTAAATTCTTTCAGTCGACTTATTCTTCTACTGCTTCGGATCCCACACCTTATCCCTTCACAATTCCACATTTAAATTGTATGTTTTTTCCTAATATTACTGAAGACTGTATTATCTCTAGCTTGTCATCTATGACGTCTTCCTTCGTACCCGGGCCTGATAATATAGTTGCATCCTTAAAATGTGTTCGATTTCCCTATCTAAGCCTTTATCTCGGTTATTCTTTATATCGAGTGAGACTTGTCGCTTCCCTGATATTTGGAAGGAGTCTTTTATTATTCCGCTTTTTAAAAAGGGTAACAAATCGGATATTTCTAACTACGGTGGCATTGCCAAACTTTCGGCAATACCTAAGCTGTTTGAGAAAATTATTACGTCTTCCCTTCAACACCTATCCAGATCCGCTATTTCTGCTTGTCAGAATGGCTTCATGAAAGGTCGTTCGTCGTTGACTACCCTTGTACACCATGGCTTCCGTAAAAAGTGTCAAACTGATGTTATTTATACTGACTTTAGTAAGGCTTTCGATACGGTTGATCATTCCTTGCTTCTCATGAAACTTAACATCATGGGTTTTTCCCCGAAACTATTGGCTTGGTTAAAGTCGTATCTTATTGGCAGAACCCAAAAGGTGTCTTTTCGTTCCTCGATATCTAAAACTGTTCGAGTTACGTCAGGTATCCCCCAAGGCAGTCATCTGGGCCCACTGTTATTTACCTTGTTTATAAACGATCTGCCTTTGGCCTTGGCTCATTCACGCGTGCTCATGTTTGCGGATGACGTCAAGATTTGTTATTCATATAATGATCCTTCTTTCCAACAGTACTTGCAATCAGATCTCGATGCGTTCTGTGTTTGGTGTCACGTTAATAAATTACACCTTAATGCCTCTAAATGCTCTTTTATGACTTTCAGTCGTTTGTCGCCGTTCCTAGCTCAATACTCTATTAAGTCTGTTCTGTTAGATTGTGTACCATCATTTAACGACTTAGGCGTTATGTTTGACCCAAAACTTTCTTTTAATATTCATATATCTTCAATTGTTAATAGAGCATGCAGTCTTCTTGGCTTCATTAAACGTTGGGCCAAAGAATTTGATGATCCATATGTGACAAAGGTTTTATACACTTAGTTAGTTCGCCCTACTCTAGAATATTGCTCACCAGTGTGGAACCCTCAATATGATGTTCACCAGCGTAGTATTGAATCGGTACAGAAGCGATTCCTTAAGTTTGCGTTACGCGGTCTTAATTGGGACCCGAATCTTCGCCTACCTTCTTATTCTGACAGACTTCTTCTTATTAATCTTCCTTCACTTTACAACCGTAGGCTCGTATTTGGGATTCTCTTTCTACATAAAGTAGTCAACGGCGAAGTCAGTTCTACCAATTTACTAGATACGCTATATTTTTTGTGTTCCCTCACGTCGGAGCAGAAACTTTTTCCTCTTCACCTTAGTAGATGTTTGACTAACTACTCTCTTCACGAACCTCTTCGTGTTCTTTGCCAATCTTTTAACAACCTTTCTCACCTTATTTCTCCTCATCTATCTGTCACTTCTCTTCGCGCTATACTTTTTAATTATCTACAGCGTAACCACTGAAAGTATTCTGGACTGGATATTTGATTGGCTGCAACTCATCCCTGACCACATTGGCTGTGAATCGGGGCATAGCTGGCACTTTGTTGCAAATAAAACACCTCCATCGGGTCGGGGATGTTGTGCATATAGCTAAGCTACCTTAATGAATTAATTACTATTTGTATTTTAGCTTAAGCTTTTTCGTCGACTGCTGACTTAGTTGACGTAAATAAATAAATAAATAAATAAATAAGAGTGAAAATTATATATCAAGCAAAACCATCATTCACATTAAGTGTGATGAGTGTATTATAATTATAAGAAATTAATTCAATAATAAAAAATTGATTTTAAAAAAGTTAAATTTTGCTCTATATACTTGACAAATTATTTAAGTTGCAAACAAAACAAGATTTATGATGCAATGCTTTTTCAAAAATCCTTCTCATATAAAAAGCGAATAAATATTATAGACAATTAAACTATGAACTAATTTAATGCCCATAATTTTATTCCAATATTAACGATAAATCCAAATATAACCAGTAAGTAAACTTCAGCAGAGAGAACGGCTCCTAAGATAGTTTCATCATACACCTTAATATACTTCGGTGGTAGGCTCTTTCATTATCTTTTTTACTTGACATGTTAACGTTGAATTAGAGCAAACTTCAACATGACTGAACAACCACTGTCCATCATGAGTAGGTTTTGTGCCACACTTTCTCAAAATCGCCCATTTATGTTTGAAGGTACCACTCAACAATAAATTTACATTTGAATTTTTATAAATACCATAAGACTTCATTATAATATATAAATAAATAGACATTGCCGATTATAAATGTACTTGTACTGATATAACATATTTTTTTTTTTTTTTTTTTTTTTTTTTTTTATATAACGGGGATCTCCTATTTACAATCTGTCCGGTGGACAATAAGTAAATTATGGGGCGTGCCAGTGACTTAGGGAATTGAATTTTACATCGAATATATTAGACTATGATGTTTATGCCAAATCATCTTTAAGGCTAGGGTATTTAGGGTGGTTAGGGTTAAGTCAGGGGTGATGGTGGGTGGTGAATGGAGGGGGGGCGTTGTTGGTGGGAGCCAGTGAGCTGATCACTCCTCGCGGGCTGGTAGGTCCAAAGGATGGAGTCTTCTTAGGCGGCGGGTGGTAGTGCTGTTGTCCAGAAGATTTATGGCCAGCTGGTTGGGGTGCCTGTCGAGACGCTCCAGATGAGCCTTGCTGAGCCTAGCTATCTCGTCCAGAACCCAGGGCGTGTTGAGTTCCTCGTGGATCTCTGTGTTGGTGGTGTACATATGCGCATTCGATATTACTCTGAGAGTCTTGTTCTGGAAGGTCTGAATGAGCTCACAGTTTTTGCGGCTGGCTGTACCCCAGATTGCAATGCCATATGTCCACATGGGCTTCATGATGGACTTATAAATAAGCATCTTCATGCGCAGCCGCAGTGTCGACCTTCTGCCTATGAGCCACATGTAGCTTTTGAGCCTTAGATCCAGCAATAGCCTCTTGTTTTTTAAGTGAGACTTCCAGGTCAGTCTCCTGTCCATAGTGAGACCCAGATATTTGGCAGAGTTGGAAGAAGGGATTATGCATCCATCCAGTTGGACGGGGGGACAGTATCCTCTTCTTAGGGCAAATGTAACCTGCGCTGACTTTTCTGTGTTAACCGCCATGTTCCATCTTTGTAGCCATGCACCAGTGGAATCAATTTGCTCTTGCATTAGATTGCCAGCAGTCTGTTCTGATTTATCCACGGTTAAAAAGGCAGTATCATCTGCATACGTGGCTGTGAGCACTCTTGGGTCTGCGATTGTCGGCATGTCGGCCGTGTAGAGAGTGTACAAGACAGGACCCAGAACACTTCCTTGTGGGACTCCGGCCTTGACGTTTTCGATTCCAGATATTGCATCTCCGCATCTCACATAATACATTCTGTCCTTGAGATAAGAGCGTAGCCAGAGGTAATGCGGTGCTGGTAGCGCGATCTTCAATTTGTGCAACAGCCCAATGTGCCAAACTCTGTCGAATGCCTGTTTGACGTCAAGAAAAACTGCGTTGCAGTATTTCTTCTCCTCAAAAGCTTCCAGTATTTTGTCCGTGATCCTATGGCACTGCTCGGGTGTACCATGGCACTCTCTGAATCCAAACTGGTGATCAGGGATCAAACCGGCCTCGTCCAGTGTTGGTCGTACTCTACGCAAAAATAGCCTCTCAGCTATTTTGGAGAATATGGCCAACAAACTGATCGGACGATAGGAGGCGAGCTTGGCTGTAGGTTTCCCAGGTTTTGGGATCAGGATTATTTCGGCGCACTTCCACTGGGTGGGAAAGTGTCCTATCAGGAAGCATTTGTTAATGATGTTCAGGAGGAGCTGAACAGCATTCGTCGGGAGGGCTTTAATTGCTAGAACGTCTATACCATCATAGCCAGGGGATTTGGAGGCTTTCAGCTTGCCGATCTCTGCCAGCAGTTCTTCAGTTTCAACCATCTCGATAGGAGGGGCCATTTGGCAGGGTACATCCAGAAAGTTCGTCGTAATCTCCGCGTGGAGTTGGGAACATCTGTTGAAGGGGGTGAAGGCTTCTGACAAGTGGGTGGCGAAGGCTGCTGCCCTGTCGCTGTCTGTGCGGCACCACGTACCATCTTCCTTCCTAAGAGGCTCCTTCCTCATGATGGGTCTTTTGATGTTTTTAGACAGCCGCCAAAGGTCGCCAGGCTCAACTTTATCCAGAAAGCTTTCCAGAGAGTTCCGGCGGAGTCTGTGTAGAAGCTCTTTGAGTTGCTTGGCCGCTCTGTTGAAGTCTGCCTTATCCCTGGGGTTGCGAGAATATTGCCACACTCGACGAAGTCGCCTCTTTTCCGCAACCAGCGAAGATGCGCGGGTTCCAGAGATGCGCGTTCCTACGTGGAACATTATTGGTATTTCTGGTTGGTGTCGGAGTGGCTATTGAGGCCGCATTGTGGATGGCAATGTTGAGTTTTTCGACTGCATCGTCCAAATCCTCCTCGGAGTTGAGCTGGGCAGTAGGGTCAAGGTTGCTTTGGAGCCACGACTGGTAAACTTGGACGTTTGTGTTACGCTTGAACATCCTGCTTCTGCTATTGTTGGTGCTGGCTGGCATGTTAACGAGCAGCTTGACTGCACAGTGGTCGGAGCAGAGGTCAATATCATTGCTGGCAATAACCCTGTGTCTATGCAACCCCTTTGAAACAGCAAGGTCCAGAAGGTCTGGGATTTTGTTGGCGTCCGTGGGCCAGTACGTGGGCTCTCCAGTGGAGTGGCAGTCAAACCTACTGTTCGCTATGCAGTTAAACAAGGCTCTGCCCTTGGGGTTGATAATGCGGGATCCCCACCAAGTATGTTTTGCGTTAAAGTCTCCTCCAATAACGAAGCGAGTACCTAAGCTATCAAATAGGCTTTGGAACAGGGATTGAACAACGTGGTGTCTTGGAGGGCAGTAGACGGCAGCAATAGTGGTGTCTCCGGTTGGGCTTAAAATTCTTACTTTGGCGCACTGGGCCCAGGGCTCCTGAAACGCAGGCAGTTCCACGTACTTGATATCCCTTTTGATAACTATTGCTGCACCTCCGCGCGCAGTTCCGTTGGGATGATTGGCAGATATGACGTCATAGCCGTTAATTGAGAAGTAAGATTTGCTTGTAAAGTGGGTTTCTGAGACGAGTAGAATGTCAACATGTTTAGTCATCAGAACATGCTCGACCTCTTGCCTGCTCTTACACAGGCCGTTCGCATTCCATATTAGTATATGGAGGCTTAGTTGCAAAGCTTAGCCATGAGAGACATGAGCATTTGCGACAGCGCCGCAAACTGTTCTAGCATTTTGAACATCATGGCCTCGAGACGATCGACTCTTGATTCGTTTCTAACGTCCCCATTTGCCGGTTGTTCTTGCTGCTGCTCTTGCTGCAGGGGCAGCTTTTGCGATCCTCTAAGAGCGTTGGCGAATGTTAAGCCAGGTGTGACGGCTGTAGAAATGGGGCCTGATGGACGAGCAGGCACCTTTGCCTTGGGAAGGTAGTGGTCCTTTGCTTTTAGGTACACCTTGCATCCTTTGTAGGAGGCAGTGTGCTCTCCTTGGCAGTTCGCGCAGCGGGGAGGGGCCTCCTTGGGCTTTGGGCACTCGGCAGTGGCGTGGTCATGACTTCCACACTTCACGCAGGCAAAGCGAAGTCCGCAGTTCGCTTTGGTGTGACTAAATCCTTGGCAGCGATGGCATTGGACTACCTCTTTCGACTTGTGAGGGGGCTCGATAGCGACGATGCAGCTGCATAGTCGCTTGATGGTAAACGCATCCTTATTGTTGCTGGCAGGTTCAATGTTTACAAAGAAAATCGCCATTGGCTTCTTTGTTTGGTGGCTGAGACCATTTTTGATGTCGTTGCCTCTGACAGTGTGTCCTAAGGCAGCTAGCGCATCCTTAATATCGGCTGGATCAGTAGAGTGGTGCAATCCCTTGATGACAATGCGGTATGCACGCTCGTCCTTTGGCTGGAATGTTTGAAAGAGCATCGACTTTTGAATTAAGAAGTGTTTGAGCTTAGTGAAGCTCTCTTTGTCAGGTGTATTAATTCTGACGCATCCGTCTCTGACCGACTTATAGGTAAAGTTCTGCTTTCCAATGACCGCAGATACGTCCGATAGCATATCTTTTATGTTAACAACACTCGGAACAAAGATTGGGAGGGCTTTATTATCCGCACAGGTACGCTGGGTGCCTGCTCTTGGATTGTTTCTCCTCCTTCCATTTCACTGTCATCGTCCTCCTCTTCCTCATCATTAGAGAGAATGTGGAACCTGTTGCTTGAGGCCTCCTTGTCGCCAATATTCGGAGCACTGGCGATATCGAATTGCCGCTTTGTGTGCAATGGGGTTTTTCTTTTCATTTCCCCAGGCTCGGTGCTTGAGGAGCTATCGTCGCTTTCACTCATGTGGATGACTCTCTTGGCTTTGGGTTTGGTTTGTGAAACCTTAGCCTGTTTTGGCGTTGATGCACCTTTCACATGATTGGTCTGCACTGGCTTTGGCTTTGGGCTATACTGCCACGATGATGGTGTTGGTATTGGTGCGTTGGTTGTGGATGGCGAGTCCATTATGCCTATTAAGGCCACCTCCGCCTAAAAGTCTGTGATGATTTTAAAATAATCTCTATGCCCGTAAGTATGCAACACTTTTCTGTCACCCTCTGATTCGCTAGCCAATCAGATAATATGAGCTTAAGGCACCGTTACTTGGTGCAGTCTTTGCGTGTTTATCAGAGCGAGAGAGAGAGTACGATTCCGATTTGAATTGTCCGCGAACACGTCCGTCTGCTTCAACTGTCAACACAAGACTGATATAACATATGTCTGACCATGCTCGACATCACACCACCTAAGTAGGTTTTGTGCCACACTTTCTCAAAATCGACCATTTATGTGGATATGGATTTTCCCATACGATAAATGGGCGATATGGAATAAATTTAATTTTATATGATATGAGATATTCCATATTTTTTTTTTTTTTTTTTTTTTTTTTTGTTCTATATTTATTTGCAATCTATCCTAGAAGAACAATAAGCAAATTAAGTAAGGGGGGTTAACAATAACTTGAGGTGTAGTAGTATATATATGGGAGGAAAAGAGATAGAAAAATAGAGATTCAAAATTTCAAAATTTTATGTCCAGCTAAATGGGATTCACCAGTCCTGTTCTTGCCTGAAGGGTAGGTCCAGGGGGTGACGTCTTTTGAGCCGCCTTCTTTGGGTGCTGTTATCTAGCAGGGCAAGTGCCAGAATATTGTCGTGCGTCTCCAACCTGGAGCAGTGTCTGGTGCCGTATCTTTTAATTTCGTTGGTTACTGATGGGACGTTCAGGTCTCTGTGGATGACCGAGTTGCGAACGAATGGAGGCGCACCAGCTATTCTGCGGAGCAGCTTGCTCTGGAAGCGCTGAATTATGTTCACGTTCGAGTCTGAGGCCGTGCCCCAAAGCTGAATCCCATAAGTCCAAACTGGTTTGATTATGGCCTTGTATAGTAGCACCTTGTTGCTAATGCTGAGCTGTGACTTGGTGCCGATGAGCCACTGCATCCTAGCCAGCTTCATGTTGAGTTGAACACGTTTGGCTTTAAGGTGCGCCTTCCAGTTTAATCGCCTGTCCAGAGTAAGGCCCAGATATTTGACCGAATCCACGCTCGGGAGAAGCGTCCCATGAAGACTGACTGGGGGGCAGTCAAGTCTGCGTGTGGCGAAAGTCATGTGCAGTGACTTGTCTGTGTTAACAGCGATGTTCCACCTGCTTAGCCAGGGCTCAAGTGTGAGCAGTAGGGTTTTGTGCGCTGGCAATGAATGCTGTGTCGTCTGCATATGAGGCAAGCAGGTGTTGCGGATGTTGCACCACTGGTAGGTCAGCAGTATATAAGGTGTATAGTATAGGGCCCAGTACACTGCCCTGAGGGACACCCGCTTTGATGTGCTCTATTCTTGATAAGGAACGCACCTAACGTAAAACCGTCTGTCTAAGATGTATGATTTAAGTACCATGTAGTACGGGGCGGGGAGGAGCAGCTTTATTTTGTGCAGGAGCCCATCATGCCAGACTCGATCAAAGGCCTGCTTCACGTCCAGAAAGACAGCGGAGGAATACAACTTGTCTTCAAAAGCATAGAGCACCTTCTGCACGATGCGATGACATTGCTCAGGAGTGCCATGGTGTTGCCGGAATCCAAACTGGTGTTCTGGGATCGTGTTTCCTTCGTCCAGTAGCGGCAACACTCTGGCCAAAAAATATTCTTTCGAATATCTTGGAGAGTATTGCCAGCAAACTGATCGGACGATACGAGGTTACTTCGCTCTCAGGTTTCCCAGGTTTAGGAATCATTATAATCTCTGCGCACTTCCATTGGGTGGGGAAGTGGCAGAGGTCAAAGATCCTGTTGAAAATGTTGGCTAGTAGTTGTATCACTCTTGGCGGCAAGCATTTGATGGTGACTGCATCAATGCCATCGTAGCCAGGGCTTTTGGTTGTCTTAAGGCAGTTGATTTCCAGTTTAATTTCTTCAGGAGTAACTCGATCGATGGGAAGAGCCATCTGAAGGGGGGCCTCAAGGAAAGACAGGGTAGCATTGGCATCTTCTGCGCTGCAGGTGCTGAAGGGTTTGAACGAATTGGCTAAATGGGTCGCAAACTCTTCAGCTTTGTCCTCACTAGATCTGCACCATAGACCATTTGGTCCTCGGATGGGGACTTTCCTGGCGGTGGGCCTTTTAAGGTATTTAGTGGCTTTCCAAAGATTATGGTCAGGTTGGTTGGGCTCGAGTACTTGGAGGTATGCGGCAGTGGCTTCATTACGGGCTTGAAAATAGAGTTTTTTCAGCTCCTTCGTGGCACGGTTGAAGGCCCTTTTGTCTAGAGGGTTACGGCTGAGTTGCCAGACACGTCTCAAACGTCTTTTCTCCCGCAAAGCGTTGTTGATTTCGTCAGACCAGGAGAACATGTCCCTCTGAGGTGTTGGTTGGTGTCTGCTGCTAGTTGGAGGGCTACAGGCGTAAGCCACTTCGCAGATGTCTCGGGTGAGCTTTTCCACAATCTCGTCGATATCCTCTCCACTGTTGAGGCAGACGTTGGGCTCAGTGATCTCGTCAAGCATAGTTTTGAAAGAGTCTATGTTGGAGCTTTTCCTGAGTAGCCTGGTGGTGCGTATTGTCGACTCGACTGGGATATCTATCCAGAACTTAACAGCGCAGTGGTCAGACTGCAAGTCGTGGTTTGTATCTGTGTGAATAGAGCTGCTGTTGATGCCTCTGGAAATAGCAAAGTCCAAGACATCAGGTGTCTTGGCCGGATCAGTCGGCCAGTATGTAGGTTGGCCAGATGAATGGGTGGTCAGGTTGAGGGTACGTATGCATGGAAAGAGCGCAAGTCCCTTTGGATTGTTGAGCCTGGACCCCCACCAGGTGTGCTTGGCGTTGAAGTCGCCTCCAGCCAGGAACTTTGGGCCGAAACTGCTAAGTGCTTGATGGAACATCTGTGTGTCGACTGCATGTCTGGGAGGGACATAGCAGGAGGCGATGTTGATATTGCCTATGGAGGTGGCTATGCTGAGGGAAGTCGCTTGAAGCCACGGGTGACAGAGAGGCGCGTTTGCAGAGTATTTCAGTCTGGACTTTATGAGGATGCCAGAACCTCCTCTGGCATTGTCGCTTGGGTGGTTAGCGTGTAATAAGTCATAGCCGCTGACTATGAAATATGACTGGTCTGTGAGGTGTGTTTCGGAGATTAAAAGAATGTCCACATTGTTCCTTTTCAAAAACAAGTCGACCTCTGGCCTACTTTTACACAGGCCGTTTGCGTTCCATAGGACGATTTTGAGACCTACTTGCATAATGATGCCATTAGCGTAACCATCATTTTGGTCATCTGCTCCATTTGGGCCTGAAGAAGTTTGATGATTTGCTCAATATGAGCAACGGTAGGGCCTCCCTGCTGCAATGGTGGAGGAGCATTAGTGTTTTCAGCGGGGATACTTACTGAGGCCGAGTTTTTAGTCACTCCGGCATAGGACATTCCGGGCTGGATGAAGCTAGACGGGAAGCTATGAGGCATGAAGGGAGTCGGTGCAGCTCGATTCTGACGTGCGTGACCTTGCTCCCGTAATTTCTTCGCCTCTTTGTACACACGACATCCTCTGTACGATGCGGCGTGGCTTTCCCCGCAGTTTACGTATTCCGGGGGCTGCTTGTTGTCCTTGGTGCACTTGCCTGGTTCGTGGTCTTTGGTACATTTGACGCACCTACGCAACTTACCACAAAAGTTTTGCGTGTGGTTAAACTCTTGGCATTTATGGCATTGAGGAACGTCGTTATTTTTTCTCGGC
Source organism: Drosophila paulistorum (assembly GCA_018152135.1). Classification (NCBI taxonomy): domain Eukaryota; kingdom Metazoa; phylum Arthropoda; class Insecta; order Diptera; family Drosophilidae; genus Drosophila; species Drosophila paulistorum. The sequence goes on from JAECXG010000536.1 coordinate 268,721, forward strand.
GGTTCGACGGTTACCACAGCATTGCAGAGACGTTTGATTGAAAAAATTTCCTTATTGTTCGAGGCAGGCTCAAGATCAATGAAGAAGATTGGCATCGGGTTTTTGGAGTGCCGGTGTTTGGCGTTTGTAAGGTGGCGCACGTTATGTCCCAGCCTTGTCAGTTCTTCCCGGATGAAGTTTAACGGGGTGCTATGATGCAGGCTGCGAATGACTGCCCTGTAAGCGCGCTCCTGCTTGAGCTGGTATGTGTGGAAGGGCATTTTTCCCAACTCTAAAGCAGCTACCAGACTCCTGTATCCTTGTGCACTGGTAGTCATAACACGGACCTGGTCTTCTCTGCCCGCCTTGTAAGTGAAGTCGTCTCCACCGATTTTGTCTTTGACGAATGAGATCATGCCAGTTATGTCACTCACGTTGGAGATAAAGATGGGGGGTATTTTGGGAGGTTTGGGTGCGGCTGTTGGAGTAGCCGCGGATGGCTCCGCTTCAAGAGAGCGATCGCTTGCTGGGTTTGATGGCGGAGCAAGCAGGGCAAACCTGTTGCTGTTGGCAGCAGAGGATAGTGCAGGACCAGCTGCAGACGAGCGTTTAATCTCTCCAGGCTCCATAGAGCCTCCTGAGGAATCGGAGTCCGTGGACATTGACGAATCCGTAGATATACGTCTGGATTTGGCATTGGAGCTTGCTAGGACCTTTGAGCCCTTCTTGCGGTCGGCTTCCGGGGATGCCGTGGCCTTTCTTTTGGTTACATAGAACCATGGTGCAGTATTGGTGGCACTGCCGCTGGGGACATTATCAGATTCCATCTCGGTGTGGAAGAGACTACAGGAACTGTCCTTTAAACTCCCGAGGGAGTATGTGGTGCTTTTGAGTAGTATTTGGGGTAATATTTTTTTTTTTTTTTTTTATTTATTTATTTATTTTTTTTTTTTTTATTTGTTGAAATGCTGTTCACTTATGTTGCTCAGCGCTCTAGACGTCCGTACACTTCGACAGTCACAACGAGATGATGATCTCGATATTCCACATGATATGGATTTTCCCATACGATAAATGGGCGATATAGAATAAATTTAATTTCATATGATATGAGATATTCCACATGATATGGATTTTCCCATACGATAAATGGGCGATATAGAATAAATTTAATTTCATATGATATGAGATATTCCATATGATATGGATTTTCCCATACGATAAATGGGCGATATAGAATAAATTTAATTTCATATGATATGAGATATTCCATATGATATGGATTTTCCCATACGATAAATGGGCGATATAGAATAAATTTAATTTCATATGATATGAGATATTCCATATGATATGGATTTTCCCATACGATAAATGGGCGATATAGAATAAATTTAATTTCATATGATATGAGATATTCCACATGATATGGATTTTCCCATACGATAAATGGGCGATATAGAATAAATTTAATTTCATATGATATGAGATATTCCATATTATATGTGTGTTCTCATACAATAAATGGGCAAAATTAATATTTTTAATATTGAGTAAAATTTATTTTACATTATGACGATTACAGTTGAATCCGCCGTTTTTGTTCATTTAAGTTATATACATATATAACATTTATTTTCTCTCCCATTTAATAAGGACAGTAGGAATCTCTTTAAATATATATATTGCTCTACTAAATAAATGACAATTCATTTGGCTACATTATGACGATCACAGTTGAGTCCGCCGTATTTGTTCTTTTAAGTTATATACATATATAACATTTATTTTTCTCTCCCATTTGATAAGGACAGTAGGAATCTCTTTAAATATATAAATTACGTCACTTATTAAATGACAATTGATTTGGCTACATTATGACGATCACAGTTGAATCCGCCGTTTTTGTTCTTTTAAGTTATATACATACATAACATTTATTTTTCTCTCCCATTTAAAAGGGACAGTAGGAATCTCTTTAAATATATATATTGCGTCACTAAATAAATGACAATTCATTTGACTACATTATGACGATCACAGTTGAATCCGCCGATTTTATTCTTTATAGTTATATACATATATAACATTTATTTTTCTCTCCCATTTAGTAAGGACAGTAGGAATCTCTTTAAATATATATATTGCGTCACTAAATAAATGACAACTCATTTGGCTACTTATTATATGAAAGACATACTCTCCCATATAATAAAATTACAAAAGCGATTTAAAAATCGAATCATCAAGCAAAGGATAAGCTTCAGTGGATCGCAGTATGGCAGCTGCTGTTACAAAAGTCGTTTACAATTGATTCTAGGCTTTGTCATTGTATTAAATAATGTTTTAATAAGTAACTAGCGCGGCATCAGGTGATCGAAGATCCTCCCAATTTACTATGTTACAAATAACATTGGCATCATATCCATTGTCGTTTATAAAATAACCTTTAATGGTTTAGAAGCCATACAATGCAAATTGCCCCTTATTTATCATTGCAGTCTAGCACGGATACGACCTTAGAGGCGTTCAGGCATAATCTAACGGACGTAGCGTCATACCACTGTTCGCTCGAACAAGTATTGTGCCATTGGTCCGTACCTGCGGTTCCTCTCGTACTACGCAGGAATGCTGTCGCAACAACGTTTTGTCATTAGTAGGGTAAAAATAACCTGTCTCACGACGGTCTAAACCCAGCTCACGTTCCCTTGCATGGGTGAACAATCCAACGCTTGGTGAATTTTGCTTCACAATGATAGGAAGAGCCGACATCGACGCTTGGCCGCCACAAGCCAGTTATCCCTATGGTAACTTTTCTGACACCTCTTGTTAAAAACTCTTTAAACCAAAAGGATCGATAGGCCGAGCTTTTGCTGTCCCTGTGTGTACTGAACACCGAGATCAAGTCAGCATTTGCCCTTTTGCTCTATGTGTGGTTTCTGTCCGCACTGAGCTGGCCTTGGGACACCTCCGTTATTATTTGAGAGATGTATCGCCCCAGTCAAACTCCCTACCTGGCAATGTCCTTGAATTGGATCATACCTGAGTAATTGGAGTTTTACCAAATATTTCAAATTAAAAATACATAAATGCACTCTCTCATTAAAGAATTTGTTTGCGATTATATAACAAACTCGTGATACTTTGATCAGCTTGCATCAAAACCCAATACCATAAGATATAATAAATATATCCGTATAATGGCTAGGAAATGATACACGTTCCATTTAATCAAGTAAGTAAGGAAACAATAAGAGTAGTGGTATTTCATTGGCGATATCAAACACAAGGCATACTATCTCCCACTTATTTTACACCTCTTATGTCTCCTTACACTGCCAGATTAGAGTCAAGCTCAAAAGGGTCTTCTTTCCCCGCTAATTATTCAAAGCCCGTTCCCTTGGCTGTGGTTTCGCTAGATAGTAGATAGGGACATGAAGTCGAGTTTATTTAACGTGGCATGTACCCATTAATAGGGTTTAAAACCACGGTACTCTAATATGCCACATAGGTGACAAATAGTACAGCGGGTCAAAACAATGCGTCAACCAACGCCCTTCAGAGATGCTGCTTTTGCAGCATCTCGTCAGTGCCTATTGAATGCCATGCTGCCGGACATGACATTCCCCCTGGGTGAGGAGAGAGGCCCATCTAACACCTCTGCTGGTCTTTGGGTACAGCACCCGGTTGTATAACGCAATTCCACGCTGAGCCAATGACTCTCCCCGCATTCGGGTACCAAACCACTAAACCACCAAACCACTAATTGGGCTAGCCTTGGGCCACTAGCCCATCCCGTAGTACCGAGTCACAGCTTCGGTCGGCTGTTCGCAGTCAGAGACTACTAGCCATGTGTCCTAGGCAACACGGAATGGATCGTCCTTGACTCCCCCCTCATGGGGTTCGTCTACCAGATTTGCAGCTTTGGCGGGCTGTTCGCAGTCAGAGACTACTAGCCATTTTAGTTCAACACGAACATGGAATGGATCATCCACGACTCCCCCCTCATGGGGTTCGTCTACCAGATTTGCAGCTTTGGCGGGCTGTTCGCAGTCAGAGACTACTAGCTATTTTAGTTCAACACGAACATGGAATGGATCATCCCCGACTAGCCCCTCATGGGGTTCATCTACCAGATCGCAGCTTTGGCGGGCTGTTCGCAGTCGATGACTACTAGCCATTTTAGTTCAACACGAACAGGGAATGGATCATCCTCAACTCCCCCCTTATGGGGTTCGTCTACCAGATTTGCAGCTTTGGCGGGCTGTTCGCAGTCAGAGACTACTAGCCATTTTAGTTCAACACGAAAAGGGAATGGATCATCCTCGACTCCCCCCTCATGGGGTTCGTCTACCAGATTTGCAGCTTTGTCGGGCTGTTCGCAGTCGAAACTACTAGCCATTTTAGTTCAACACGAACAAGGAATGGATCATCCCCGAGTCACCCCGATGGGGGTTCATCTGCCAGATTAAAGCGCTCTGGTACGGCTTTGCAGTGTGTTTGAGGTACTGCTACCAGTTTTGGCCCGTCCGACCCGTCACTGGTTGATCCTGTGTCATTCCTCGCCGCCTTTTAAACGCCGCTCGCGCAAACAATTCCAACATCTGGAGCTGCTCCGGTGTGTCCAGGACCCGGGAAAAATCCCAACGGGTGTCCTCCCTTCTAACACCAAGTCCATCGAGGTCTCGCAAATCTGTGTAAAGTGGGCAAGCCACAAGCATGTGCTGCCAGTCTTCGCACTGCGCACCACATTCACATGTGGGCGTCCGACTTAGACGTCTCTCATACAGAAATGCGTTCAGCGACCCATGGCCAGTCAACAAGAATCCAGCGTGAAGTCCAAAACCAAAGTCCTTCCGGCTGAAGACGAAGCATGCGTCCGGGATAAACTCATGAGTCGGTCGACCGCACTCATCGTCATCCCACCTGTGTTGCCACTCGCAGCATATACGTTCGTCCAGCATCGCCTTCATCTGCATCCGATCCAGATTTGCTATGTCCAGACCGAACAGCCAATCGCCTTCCTCCAACGGATGGGAATGCTTCACCTTGTACCTAATTGCCAGTTGCTTGGCAACCAAGTCCAATGGGGCTCCAGCAAGCACCTGCAGTGCCACAGTGGACACTGTACGGCATACCGGCAGGCATCCTAAGAGCGAGACTTTCTGGCAAGAGTAGAGGTGCCTCCTGGCGACCATCGTACTCTTAACCGCCAGAAATACCACACTGAGGCACCAAATAGCGCACAAGGCACCATGAGTCCAGCATACACAGTGCGTCTGGATCGGGGACTGAGACCCCAGTCGACCCTCAGAACGCGACTGAGTGCACCGCTGACTCCAGCCAACTTACCGCGTAATCCTGCGATGTGCGGCTGAAAATTAAGCCGCTCGCCGACTGTGATGCCCAGGTATCGGTACTGAGTTACATATTGTAGGAATGCTCCTGCAAACTCTACAGAGGGTGGCCTACAAGCGGCCAATCTCCCTTTCAGTAACATCATTGCCGTCTTACTGGTCGAAGCCGAAACTCCGACTTCAGCTCCCCAAGCTCCCACGACGGACATCAGCTCCTTTGTAAGACGTTCCAGCTCGGCTCTCGACCTTCCCTCGACGAGGACCAACAGATCGTCTGCATACGCACTGAATACGCACAGGGGCTCCAAACGTTGGAGCAGCACATCCATCATAGTGTTCCAAATAAATGGTCCACTGATGGATCCCTGCGGACATCCTCGATTGACCTCCACGTCAACCTCTCCTAATCTGCTGGTCACCCTCGCTTTTCTGCCACTGAAGAAGCTTCTCCATAAGCTGGCTTCCTGGCATCCCGCGTCGATCAAGCGGCGCATCACAGCGCTCCACTCGACATTGTCGAAGGCACCCTTGAAATCCACGAAAAGACCCAACACGTATACCGCCTGGCTGGCGGCAACGCTGGCCTTTACGTGGTGCCAGGCGTCCTCAACACAGCGTCCAGGTCGAAAGCCGAATTGCCATCTATTTCCTTCCGGAAGCACCTCTTTCATTCGATTCACCATGATCCCCTCTAGCACCTTGCCAAACACTGGCAGCAGGCAGATGCCCCGATAGGAAGCTGGATCACTCCTTTCCTTGTCGGAGCCCTTGAGGAGCGCCACTACTCTCGGGCATTTCCACTCAAGGGGGAAATATCCCTCTGCCACACAGCGAGATAACAACGCTGTTATGTGCTCGGGGATAGCACGCCATACTGCCTTGCAGATACCACCTGTGATGCCGTCCAATCCGGGAGAGCGCCTGCTCTTCAACCGGGCAACGCATACTCCGATCTCGAAGTCTTCGAGAACCGGTGCAGCTCCGCTTGGAATGGCAATGTCGTCACTCGCTGCCGCAACTGGAAAGAAGTTACGGAGGAGGAGACTCGCGCAGTCGTGCCAGGTTACGACCGGCCTGCCATCCTCGCGAAAGCATCCCAACTCTGTGGACCGCTTTCGTCCTCGGCAAATCCTGTATGCGTGCCCCCATGGGTCATCTCGATGGTCTCCAACGAAGTTCCGCCAATGATCCTCCTTCGTCTTCAGGATGAGCTTCTTGAACTCGCGGACAGCCGTCCGCAGATGAGTTGCCAGAAACTGCGCAGTTTCATTCCCTCTGCGCCTAGCATCCTGGAGCCTCCGCCTAAGTCTCCTGAATTCATGACGTTTTGTACTCAGTTCGGTGGTCCACCACTTCACCTTTCCAGCGGCTCGCGACGTTCTACGACCTAACACCCTGTCGCACGTAGACTGTACGGCAAGGCGTAGCGCAGACACCGAGGAGTCCAACGGCGACATCCTGATGTGCTCCAACGGAAGGTGCTCCCGAATTTCCTCTACCAGTTCAGAGTCGAACAACCGCCAGTTAGCATTCCTGAGCTTCCAGGACGGCACAGGAGCATATGTGCTCTCAACTGTGTCTGGGGAAGGCGTCACCACAACGGTGATAATGTTGTGGTCGCTCATCTCCCACTCGTCCACACTCCAGTCATACGCGGCCCACGCAGACGCTGCTTCGCTAACGATTGTTACGTCAATATCGCTTTGTCCACGGCGATTATCGAACGTGTACACCTCGCTGAATCTGTTGACGACTCCGGCTCGGCTTGCGAGAATCCAATCCTTTAGCTGCTCACCCCGTCTGTAGTTCAGCTGGCCACGATAGCTATCGTAGCGTTTACTGAACCACATCGGAGATACAGCGTTCGCATCTAGGCAGAGGATGACCGGAGTACTGCTCGCCAGTAGCAGTATGGCATCCATGTACTGGAAAAATCCCGTCAACTCAGCATGTGCATGGCAGTATAGAGAGGTCAGGTAAATAGAGCCAAATTTACCCGTGACCCTCACGCATACACCAGCCTCGGTGATTAGCGACTCGACCGGCAGGCAGATGGCATCTGGATCGTCGATGATGACAGCAGAGTTCCTTCGGTGTCCCGGCTGGGAATCCAATTAATCGGCCATCCGAGTCTGTGTGGGGCTCCTGCAGCAACGCAAAGGGGTGGCCGAAACCGCGCATACGCACACCAACATCGATGCACGCAACGCGACCCCGACCACAATTGGCTTGGATGAAGCTAAACATGGTTAGTGCTTAGGCGCAAACCTTGCCTCCTTCGCAGCGAACATTGGACAGTCCATAGAGAGCATTAGATGCCCCGATGGCCATCCACTAAAGCGGTAATTCCGGCAGTCCACCGGATTCTCGCATTTTCAAATCTTGTGGCCCTTCTGACCACATCGGAAGCATGTCGCTTCTGTTGCTCGACACTGGGCCACCTTGTGGTCGTAGCCTCCGCATCTGTCGCATACATGGGTCCTTACGATCCAGCGGAACCTGTAGCTGAACAACTTGATGTAGAACCGGTCACAACCTTCCAGCAAGGACGCGACTGAGTCGTCTACCTCAATGGAGACGTTCACTTTCTTGTTTTCTTCCGGTTCCCATGGCTTTGACACCATGTGTACTGCCCTCTTAAAGGACTCTACTGTCATCTTCTTGGAGAAATTGCCTTCATACAACTGCTGAATGAAGACCTCCGGGGTGAGTAGACTGTCCACGTCCATCACCCTGAGGGAAGGTCTTGCCGCCTTCTTCTGCTGAACATTCAGTCCAACTTCTGCGAACTTCTTATTCGCTACCACCCGCTTTATTTCGCTAACCGACGGCGTGCGGATAACAGCGCCTCCGCTCCTGAGTTCGCGTACCTCATGTACACGCACTCCCAGCGTCGGTGCGACCTCCTTCATCACCCGTTCGGCCACTTGCTTACTGGACACGTTCGGGTCCCGACTCGTGACCACCGCGGACCACGTCTCAGCTGTCTTGCTGATCCGTGGTGCGGCGACCGGCACTCCGGGGACGGGGACAACGGCAGAAGCTCTGGCGGTGACCGCGGGGAAGGCAGCGTGGTATGCAGCAGTGCGCATGGCCACGGCTGTAGCAACGGGGGTGGTGGGCGGCTGTGCAGCAGGCTTGCTCTCTGCCGCCTCCAACAGAGCGTTCCTGAGGGTCAGCGATATCGCCAACTCCTACAGTCGTCTGATAGCAGACAATAGCTGCATCGCAGCTAGTGGCTCCATGCCAACCATGGCACATCTGATGGCTTGCCCTGAGGCGCCAATCTCTGCGAGAATCGCAGACGAGCCACCGGCGACGATTCGCCACGCTCCGCTTCGCGGTATCTCAGACTCAGCTGGTCCATCGGCTGGACTTTCGACAGCTTGAGGAGAAGCAACGGCGGCAGCCTTGCGCTTGGCAGGCTTCACGGGTGGCACGGCGGGGGCGGGCATGGACACGCTGTCCAAGAGCAACTTTTTTGCGACAGGGGCTTCTGCCGCCACTGGCTCCAGCGTCGGCGACGAGCGAGCCGAGCGAGCCTTAGCCTTGCGGGCCTTCTTCTCCCGCTTTCCGACGACGCGCGTCATTTCTGCGCCCGATTCGTCCATGGTGGTATCACTACCGGTGACATCCATGGATTCCGCGGCCTATTCCACGCACGACGCAGCGCTGCGGGCGCTCTCAACAGCGCTGGAAGCGCTCATCACGCTGATGGCACTTCCACTACGCTTCATGGAACCGTCCATGACGACGGCTCTTCACGACTTGTTCGTGTCACGAGAAAATTCGAAAATTCTCACGTGTCACGCACGAACTATCGTATACACGCACGAACAATCGGCTCACGCACGAGTCCGATCACGCACGCCGAAAAATGCACTCGCCCCTTTTAGCGAGGGCACACTGTACTTTCACTCTTCTCGAGTGTCCACTGTACTGGAGCACGTGCTCACACACACACTCGCACTGTCACTCACAAGATACAGACACAGAAGTGGAAAGTGGTGCGGTCCTATACTCGCGGGCGCTCCCTTTTAAAATCGTTTTCCTGTGTATCCAGAAGGCCTGAAATTTAACTTCGACGGGTCAAGGAGGGCCTCTATAGGACTACCTACGTACCTTGTTGCGGGGACTCCTCGTCTCGTACGACGAGGGGAAGGCACGAATTGGAGAGACGGTGTCGTGCAGGATGTGATGCTCCCGAAACAACAAACCACATCTTGCAGAAATGCTATCGTACGCATGGGAGGCGGGTAGCTAGACACAACAGCGTGGTTAATGCCGTCAAGCGGGGACTTGAAGGCAGAGGCTGCGTTGTCCACGTCGAACCAAGTCTGCAATGCGACTGCAATAGTTCCATATCCTCCGCCTTTAATCTATCTCGAGCCCTCTGCAATTCGTCGTCAATGAAAGAGCTAGCTACCTCCGATTGCTCGAGGTGGGGCCATTTTATATTGCTCAATCGCTTCAGACGCAGCATTGGTGCTATCCATCTAATTGATGGGATCCCGAGACCCCCATAAATGTGGGGGGCGTGATAGAAAGCAGTAGGTACATCCAGTGGTAGATCTAACCATCTCCTAACGAATTGCCGTACCAATCTGTCACATTTTCTTAAGACGCCTATCCTCACACTCCCAAGTGTTAGTTGGTGATAGAGTTGTGGGATAAGGACAGTCCTAAGTGCAAACAACTTCTGTTGAGGTTTCAAGGGGGCTCTTGTTAATCTTAACAGCTTCGGACCGAGGTCGTCAGCTGGACTATACCGAGCCCGCCCATCCGCAGTGAACCGGATACCCAAATACTTCCACTCTTCAGTACGCTTCAATGAAGGACACTCGCGCTCCCCTACACAAAAGCTCCGCCGTTCAACGACAGTACACTTCTGCTTGGCTTGCCCCTTTATACTGATAGTGAAACACTTGTCAGAATTAAGGGTGAGTCCTACGGAGGCTAGGAAGCCTACCGTAGTATCCAACAATTTTTGAAGCCCCATCGGAGTTTCCGCAAATAGCACCAGATCATCCGCGAACGCTGCCGCGCTTGTTATGGTATTTCCGACTTTGGCACCAATCTCTTTGGGGTAGGACCTAAGTAACCTATCAATGATAAGATTAAATAGAATTGGAGACAGGGGATCACCTTGCTTAACGCCACTCGCAGGTATAAACACCTCTGAACTCCAACCTGCCCCATTGAGGGAGGTTCCGCCGCCCTTATACTGTTCTGCTATAAAGCTGACAAAATTTGCTGGAGCACCATAAGCCTGTAAAGTCTTGATAATGGCCTGGTGTGATACTGAGTCCACTTGGCTGGACCATTGGAGTGGGTAGGGGTGAGGGGAGGCTGCAGATCGTCTCTCTTTACTTTTTCTTCCCGCCTCTCTCATCGTTTGCTCCTGTTTTTGCTGGTGTGGGTGAGAAATATCTTTTTTATCCACCTTTCTCTAAAACATTCTTTGCTGTTGGGCAACGTCTTCCTCATCTTCACACCGCTACGTACCAGCTGATCGTACCAGTGTTGGAAAACGAGGATAGAATTAGGGAAGCCCCTAGCCAGAACTCGGCAGGTGGCGCCTCTGGGCAAACCGCTTTAAAGATTCTTCTTCCACCGAATTCAAATTCAAATTCAAATTTCACAAGTTGAAACCGATACTCGCCAGCCATATGAATAAATGTTTGGTATCCATCGACCATCAAGCCCGATGCGCAATGGCAGATGTGCAGAATATACAAGGGGAAGTGTCTGCTTTCGGCAGTCGTCCACGGCTCTTGCGGTCACCGCCTCCGTGCACAGACACGCCGGCAAATGCGAATGTTGCTAAAAATACAGAGGCACGAGCTATTCAGGTGCATGAAATTAACAACTTTGATGCCCCAACAGTAACCTCACAAATAGAAGAGCTAAACGAGCTAGGAAACCTGATCTGGCAGCTGGACAGTATGTTCAACAGAGCTGACGATGGGAGAAAGCCAGTTCGCCATGTAAATCTGAGTACAAAGAACTCGATAGTGCGTATGATGGAGCTGCACGAAACACTGTGCCGAAAAATTACCGATAGCCACCCCGCAAAAATGGTCCAAAAGGGCGACATCGCCACGCAAACAACACCGGGGAAGAACAAACATTTGGGTCTTCCGACAAGTCTGAGCCAGCCAGCTAAAACGGCTACGCCCAAACGACAGAGAGAGGATGCCGCCATTCAGCGGAAAACCCCACCAAAACGTGGAAAAACGACGCAGGGTTCTCGTCCAGAACAACTGGTTAACAACTTGGCCAATACAAACACATCGTGGGCCAATGCAGTCAACGCAGCCGAAGCGGATGCAGAATGGCAGACGGTGTCTCGAAAGCGGCCTAGCAAGCAACCAGCTCGAAGGGACAAGCCCGCGGCAATTGTGATACAGGCCCAAGAAGGCTTCTCCTACGCTCAGATTCTTGGTATGGTTACAAGACGAACCGACGGCAAACTCGATGGAGTCAAGAGTAACGTAAAGCGTACAAGGAAGACTGCCAAGGGCGAGCTGATTCTAGAACTCAAGTGAGACGGCGTTCCTGACTGCCAAAAACTAAGAAACGAGCTTAGCCAAGTTCTAGGCCAGCAAGCGTCGGTAAGGGCAGTAGGAACCGAAGCTTGGATCGAGATACGCAATCTCGACACCTTGGTATCAGCAGACCACATTACAGAAGCCATAACGGAAATTAGTGACGATGCCACCGCAAACGTGCGTGTCCGAAGCTTGCGCCACACTTTTGGTGATACACAGCTGGCTGTCTTATCAATGCCGCGCTCGACTGCTGACTCCTTACTCAAGATGGGAAAAATTGCAATAGGATGGACGCTCTGCCCGATTCGGGAACGGCAATCAAAGCAAAGATGCTACAAATGTTTAAACTTCGGCCACACGGCGGCAAAGTGCAATAGCTCAATAGATCGCACCAATTGGTGCCTCAAATGTGGGGCGACAGATCACAAGGCAGCCTCATGCAGCAACTTTCCTGTCTGCTTCAACTGCTTAGACGCCAAACGACAACAGGTGGGGCATTACACTGGCAGCCGACGTTGCCCAATGGCGAGTGCAGGAGCGAAGCAGCAGCAAACGCTATGAAGTTTCTACAATTAAATTTGAATCACTGTGCGGCGGCGCATGATTTACTAGCGCAATCAGTAAGGGAATTAAATATAGACGTGGCGATTCTGAGCGAGCCATATAGAATTCGGCCTGGCAGCTCATGGGCAACAGACTCTTCAGGGAAAGCTGCAATCTGGTTGTGCGGCAATCGTACTCCGCCTTTGCAGCACATCCACGCAAATAGAGGATTTGTCAGAGCATACATAGGCGACATATGGGTGTACAGCTGCTACCTGGCACCAAGTCTTACTCTCCAAGAATTCGAGTCGACACTGGACCAGCTGGCTCTGGATGCAAGAGGAAAGGGCAAAACAATCGTTGCAGGCGACTTCAACTCGTGGAATGGGGTAGTGACCGAACAAACTCCAGGGGCCGCACAATTCTTGAGAGCCTCGCCTCACTCGAACTTGTCGTGCTAAACACGGGCAACAAACACACGTTCTGCAAAGCTGGCTACGGATCAGTGATTGACGTCACATTTGCAAGCCGGCAGATAGCAGCACAGACCAACTGGCAATTGTGTAGCCACTACACGGCTAGCGACCATCAAGCCATTTTGTTCACTATCGGCAGCGGTCCCGCAGAAAACGTAACTACCGACCAAAACGCTAAAACGTTTAGATTGGATACTCTAAATATTACAACATTCGAGGAATCCTTTAGAATCCCAGAATTCACTGGCGACGCAAATAAGTTTGCTAAAAACGCTTGTAGATGCCGTACTAGCAGCCTGTGATGCCAGTATGGCGGCCCGTAGATGCCACAGCAAGCAAAAGGCTCCTGTCTATTGGTGGAATGCATCTATAAGCGAGGCGAGGAGGAGGTGCCTTCAATGCAGACGACAATACCAGAGAGCGCGTGGAATGCCAGAGTTCTTTAGCCTCCAGGCCCAATACAAGCTTAGGCGAAGAGAACTAAAACTCGCGATTAAGGAGAGTAAACGCAACTGCTTCTTAGAAATGTGCAACGCCGCCGAGAACGATATTTGGGGGGCTGCTTATAAAGTGGCATGAAGAAGCTCAACGCAAACAAGCCCGCGACTCCAAACGAATCCCAAATGAAGCTCATCGTGGAGACTCTGTTCCCGAACAGCTCAGCTATATCGCCAAGACCCACTCGGATCGCTACTACACGGGACGTATGCGACATTAGCCCCGATGAAATTCTGGCAGTCGCCGCAAAGTTACAGGATCAAAAGGCTCCAGGCCCCGATGCGATACCAAACAAGGCGCTAAAACTGGCCGCACGCCTCCAGCCCGGAAAATTTGCAGAAGTTTTCAACAAATGCATGCACGATGGCATTTTTCCAGACATTTGGAAATTGCAAAATCTGGTGCTTCTACCAAAGCCGAACAAGCCAGCCGAGGACCCATCAGCATACAGGCCAATCTGCCTTTTAGACTCGATCTCTAAATTGTTTGAGAAACTGCTGGTGCAGAGAGTTGAGTCCGCCATCAAGCACTCTGGCGACCTCTCACCGATGCAGTTTGGGTTTAGACGCGCAAAGTCCACAATCGACGCGCTACAAACGGTAGTTGGCATAGCCAGCAATGCCATCGAGGGCCAGCGATGGAAGGGTGGCAAGAAAGAATACTGCCTGGTCACCACTCTAGATGTGAGAAACGCGTTCAACACCGCAAACTGTAGTCGGATCCTAAGCTCTCTTCGGGAGTTTCGGGTACCAGAGTACCTAGTCCTCATGGTGGAAGACTATTTCTGAAATCGAATCTTGCGATGCAATATCCAAAGTGGATGGCGCACACATGTCGTCAAAGGAGGTGTCCCACAAGGCTCCGTTCTGGGTCCAATCCTATGGAACGTGATGTATGATGGCGTGCTTAGGCTTTCTCTACCATCTGGAACCCATATCGTCGGCTTTGCAGATGACGTGGCGATAGTGGTGGTAGCGAAGCACCTACATGAGACGGAGGACAAAACGGCCGTGGCAGTCGACATAGTCAAAGGATGGCTAAACAATATTGGCTTGCAGCTTGCAGTCCAAAAAACCGAAGCTGTCTTGATCAGCAGTCGCAAAGTCGTGGAGGTAGCTGAAATTTCTCTGGATACGTGCAAAATAAGGTCATCCAGGGCAATACGCTATCTAGGCATCTTAATAGACACCCGCCTTAGTTTCAAGGAACACTTGGAGCACGCAAATATAAAAGCTGCAAAAATAGGCCGCTGCATTACGCGGTTCTTGCTCAACTCCAGAGGCCCAAGCCAACGGCAACGGGTACTACTGGTAAACGTGGTGAGATCAATAATGCTCTACGGAGCTCCTATTTGGGCAAAGGCTTTGCGGCAGAAATCATACCGCCAAGGGCTCGAGTCAACGTATAGATTGGGAGCCATACGAGTGTGTCGAGGCTTCCGAACAATGTCAGACGAGGCTGCGCCAGTAATAGCTGGACTGACACCTATCGATCTTCTGGCGAAGGAGTCCCAGTTCATCTACAATAGACGGCAAACTAGCGAATGGACGCCACTGGCAAAACAAGAGGCCAAAAGAGCAGCCAGAAGAGCGAGCTTAGAAGAATGGCAAGCAAGATGGTCATCCTCAACCAAAGGCAGATGGACGTTTTGGCTGATCCCGAACCTGGAGCCCTGGCTCTCGAGAAGTCACGGCGAAGTAACGTTCGAGTTAACCCAACTGTTAAGTGGGCATGGGTGCTTCAGCTCATACCTAAACCGATTTGGGCACGAAAGCAGCCCAGTATGCGTTCTATGCCAAAACGGCGTAGTGGAGGATGCCGAGCACGTGCTTTTCTGCTGCCCGAGATTCCAGAGTGAACGCCATGAGCTCGAAGAAACCTTTGGGGAACTACCTACGGTCGAGAACACTGTCAACACAATGTGTGCTAGTCAAGAAAAATGGTCTGCGGCCTGCTCATTTGCTAAAAAAGTTATGGACACTCTTCGCCGCCTGGAGAGGCAGCGAAACGCTTGAGGGGCATGAGGCCCGCCTTTCAAGCCTGCGAAGCAATACCCCCCGGCAGTCCCGCAGGTTAAATTGGCACCCAATACTTCTTCTTTTCCACTTCTACCTTTTCCACACTATACCCTTTCATCTTAATCTATCTTTGTTATACTATCGTTGTTAAATAAATAAATTAAAAAAAAAAAAAAAAAAAAAAAAACTGTCACTCACACGTATAGGCACAACTGGTAAACAAGTTACCGTTGGTTAGCGCACTAATCCACTTGTTTACTACAAGTGTGCACTTCACCGTTTCAATCGCTGTTTCTGTTTTGCACTTTTCACTTTTTGTTTTACTGTTTGCTTTGCGTTCGATATTCGCAATTGACACTACCGCGACACAACCGCACGCTTCGACAGTCCAAACAAGACTGAGTGAGTAGATAGGGACATGATGTCGAGTTTATTTAACGTGGCATGTACCCATTAATAGGGTTTAAAACCACGGTACTCTAATATGCCACATAGGTGACAAATAGTACAGCGGGTCAAAACAATACGTCAACCAACGCCCTTCAGAGATGCTGCTTTTGCAGCATCTGCCGGTCTTTGGGTAGAGCACCCGGTTGTATAACGCAACTCCACGCTGAGTCAATGACTCTCCCCGCATTTGGGTTTCAAACCACAACCACTACGATCTCCCACAAGGGGGCCAACCACTAATTGGGCTAGCCTTGGGCCACTAGCCCATCCCGTAGTACCGAATCATCGTCCTTGACTCCCCCCTCATGGGGTTCGTCTACCAGATTCGCAGCTTTGGCGGGCTGTTCGCAGTCAGAGACTACTAGCCATTTTAGTTCAACACGAACAGGGAATGGATCATCCTCGACTCCCCCCTCATGGGGTTCGTCTACCAGATTTGCAGCTTTGGCGGGCTGTTCGCAGTCGAAACTACTAGCCATTTTAGTTCAACACGAACAGGGAATGAATCATCCTCGACTCCCCCCTCATGGGGTTCGTCTACCAGATTTGCAGCTTTGGCGGGCTGTTCGCAGTCGAAACTACTAGCCATTTTTGTTCACCTGGACAAGGAATGGATCATCCCCGAGTCACCCCGATGGGGGTTCATCTGCCAGATTAAAGCGCTCTGGTACGGCTTTGCAGTGTGTGTGAGGTACTGCTACCAGTTTTGGCCCGTCCGACCCGGCACTGGTTGATCCTGTGCCATTCCTCGCCGCCTTTTAAACGCCGCTCGCGCAAACAATTCCAACATCTGGAGCTGCTCCGGTGTGTTCAGGACCCGGGAAAAGTCCCAACGGGTATTCTCCCTTCGAACATCAAGTCCATCGAGGTCTCGCAAATCTTTGTAGAGTGGGCAAGCCACAAGCATGTGCTGCCAGTCTTCGTACTGCGCATCACATTCACATGTGGGCGTACGACTAAGACGTCTCTCATACAGAAATGCGTTCAGCGATCCATGGCCAGTCAGCAAGAATCCAGCGTGAAGTCCAAAACCAAAGTCCTTCCGGCTGAAAACGAAGCATGCGTCCGGGATAAACTCATGAGTCGGTTGACCGCACTCATCGTCATCCCACCTGCGTTGCCACTCGCAGCACATACGTTCGTCCAGCATAGCCTTCATCTGCCTCCGATCCAACGGGTGGGAATGCTTCACCTTGTACCTAATTGCCAATTGTTTGGCAACCAAGTCCAATGGGGGGGCTCCAGCAAGCACCTGCAGTGCCACAGTGGACACTGTACGGCATACCGGCAGGCATCCTAAGAGCATGACTCTCTGGCAAGAGTAGAGGTGCCTCCTGGCGACCATCGTACTCTTAACCGCGGAATACCACACTGAGGCACCAAATAGCGCACAAGGCACCATGAGTCCAGCATACACAGTGCGTCTGGATCGGGAACTGAGACCCCAGTCAACCCTCAGAACGCGACTGAGTGCACCGCTGACTCCAGCCAACTTACCGCGTAATCCTGCGATGTGCGGCTGAAAATTAAGCCGCTCGCCGACTGTGATGCCCAGGTATCGGTACTGAGTTACATATTGTAGCAATGCTCCTGCAAACTCTACAGAGGGTGGCCTACAAGCGGCCAATCTCCCTTTCAGTAACAGCATTGCCATCTTGCTGGTCGAAACCGAAACTCCGACTTCAGCTCCCCAAGGTCGCACGACGGACATCAGCTCCTTTGTACGACGTTCCAGCTCGGCTCTCGACCTTCCTCGACGAGGACCAACAGATCGTCTGCATACGCACTGAATACGCACAGGGGCTCCAAACGTTGCACCAGCACATCCATCATAGTGTTCCAAATAAATGGTCCACTGATGGATCCCTGCGGACATCCTCGATTGACATCCACGTCAACCTCTCCGAATCTGCTGGTCATCCTCGCTTTTCTGCCACTGAAGAAGCTTCTCCATAAGCTGGCTTCCTGGCATCCCGCGTCGATCAAGCGGCGCATCACAGCGCTCCACCTGACATTGTCGAGTATATATCTATTTTATAAATACCATAAGACTTCATTATAATATATAAATAAATAGACATTGCCGATTATAAATGCATAAGACATATGTATATAAGACTGGTACTGATATAACATATGTCTGACCATGCACGACATCACACCACCTAAGTAGGTTTTGTGCCACACTTTCTCAAAATCGCCCATTTATGTGAATATGGATTTTCCCATACGATAAATGGGCGATATGGAATAAATTTTATTTTATATGATATGAGATATTCCATATGATATGGATTTTCCCATACGATAAATGGGCGATATAGAATAAATTTAATTTCATATGATATGAGATATTCCATATGATATGGATTTTCCCATACGATAAATGGGCGATATAGAATAAATTTAATTTCATATGATATGAGATATTCCATATGATATGGATTTTCCCATACGATAAATGGGCGATATAGAATAAATTTAATTTCATATGATATAAGAAATGAGAGAAAAAAAAAAATATATGATATGAGATATTCCATATTATATGTGTGTTCCCATACGATAAATGGGCAAAATTAATATTTTTAATATTGAGTAAAATTTATTTTACATTATGACGATCACAGTTGAATCCGCCGTTTTTATACCCTTGCAGAGGGTATTATAAAATTGGTCAGATGTTTGTAACGCACAGAAGGAGACGTTTCCGATCCCATAAAGTATATATATTCTTGATCAGCATGAGAACCTGAGTCGATATAGCCATGTCCGTCTGTCCGTCGGTGCGTCCGTCCGTCTGTGCAAATCAACTTCACGCTGTCATCTTAAGAGCTATCGGAATGAAATTTCATATTTGAGCTACTTTTAGCCGGGAGATAATAGAGTATGAAAATTGTCAGGATCGGACTACTATATCATATAGCTCTAGAACAAAAATTTTTGCAAAAATTGGAGTATCCCCATGAAATTTACCAATATAATAGAATTTGATATAAAATCTCAGATCCCAAAATTTGCGTTTGATTGGATAAATAGAATACAAGTTACAGTCAATACAAATCGGTTCTACGTCATCAGCAAATCAAACAGAGAACATGCATACGCACACACAGACGTAGCGCTACACGTATGTAT
This sequence comes from Drosophila paulistorum, assembly GCA_018152135.1. Taxonomy (NCBI): domain Eukaryota; kingdom Metazoa; phylum Arthropoda; class Insecta; order Diptera; family Drosophilidae; genus Drosophila; species Drosophila paulistorum. The sequence goes on from JAECXG010000536.1 coordinate 287,731, forward strand.
GTATGTATGTGTATGCGTGTTGTGCTTTGCTTAAAAATTTGTAGTAAAGAGAGAAATAATTTGAATGTTTTGTTTGTGTGATGATGAATTGAGTTGCAAGGAAAGAAATTTCAAAATGTAAAAAAATTATTGCCAAGGACTGCAAGGGTATATAAACTTCGGCATTGCCGAAGTTAGCTTCTTTGATATTTGTTCTTTTAAGTTATAAACATATATAACATTTATTTTTCTCTCCCATTTAATAAGGACAGAAGGAATCTCTTTAAATATATATATTGCGCAACTAAATAAATGACAATTCATTTGGCTACATTATGACGATCACAGTTGAATCCGCCGTTTTTGTTCTTTTAAGTTATATACATATATAACATTTATTTTTCTCTCCCATTTGATAAGGTCAGTAGGAATCTCTTTAAATATATAAATTACGTCACTTATTAAATGACAATTGATTTGGCTTCATTATGACGATCACAGTTGAATCCGCCGTTTTTGTTCTTTTAAGTTATATACAAACATAACATTTATTTTTCTCTCCCATTTAATAAGGACAATGTAGTCAATTTATTTTACGTGGTATGTACCCATTAATAGGGTTTAAAACCACGGCACTCAAATAAGTCACAAGACAAATAGTACACGTGACGATACGATGCGTCGCCAAACGCCCGTTTGAAAACTGCTTTTGCAGAATTTCTCCAGTGCCAGTTGAATGCCATGTTGGTCGGACATGACATTCCCCCTTGGGTGGGGCGAGGCCGACCTAAAACCTCTGCTGGTCTTTGGGTGCAGCACCCGGTTGTATAAAGCAACTCCACTCTTGAATTATTCAATTCATCCCCGCATTTGGGTATCAAACCACAGCCACTACGATCTCCCACAAGGGGGCCAACCACAAAGGGCTAGTGGGCAAACTAGCCCATCCCGTAGTACCGAATCACAGTTCCGGTCGGCTGTTCGCAGTCGAAACTACTAACCATTTTTGTCACCGCCAAACAGGAAATGGGTAAACCCCGCCGCTCGAATTAGCTACTGCTGAAAATTTCAACAGCACCCAGGAAGCACCACTTGGAGGTTTCGAGTCGACTTGACTTGAATCACGACTTATGAATTACGGTATGTCTGCCCCTTCTGCGATCATCAAGCCCAGCTTCCCACTTGATAAGGACAGTAGGAATCTCTTTAAATATATAAATTGCGTCACTTATTAAATGACAATTGATTTGGCTACATTATGACGATCACAGTTGAATCCGCCGTTTTTGTTCTTTCAAGTTATATACATATATAACATTTATTTTTCTCTCCCATTTAATAGGGACAGTAGGAATCACGACTTACGAAATACGGTACGTCCGCCCCTTCTGCGTTCATCAGGCCCAGCCGTATAAGTACATTATAATTACGTCACTAAAAATAAATGACGATAAATTTGCCTACATTATTAGAAAATATCAAAGAAGCTAACTTCGGCAATGCCGAAGTTTATATACCCTTGCAGTTTCTTTCTCTGCAACTCAATTCATCAACACACAAACAAAACATTCAATTTATTTCTCTTTTTACTCCAAATTTTTCTTCCATCATTCCGTAAGCAAAGCCCAACACGCATACACATACATACGGTTCGTGTAGCGCTACGTCTGTGTGTGTGTATGCATGTGCTCTGTTTGATTTGCTGATGACGTAGAACCGATTTGTATTGACTGTAACTTGTGTTCTATTTATCCGATCAAATTCAAATTATGGGATCTGAGATTTTATATCAAATTCTATTATATTGGTAAATTTCATGGGGATACTCCAATTTTTGCAAAAACTTTTGTTCCAGAGCTATATGATATAGAAGTCCGATCCCGATGATTTTCATACTTTATCTCACCCGGGTAAAAATAAGCTCCCAAAAAAAATTTTCATCCCGATAGCTCTTAAGATGGCTGAGTAAAACGCGGACGCACCGACGGACAGACGGACATGGCTATATCGACTCAGCTTCTCATGCTGATCAAGAATATATATACTTTATGGGGTCGGAAACGTCTCCTTCTGTGCGTTACAAACATCTGACCAATTTTATAATACCCTCTGCAAGGGTATAAAAATACACTACTTATTATATGAAGGAAATACTCTCCCAATATAATAAAATTACGAAAGCGATTTAAAAATCGAACTATCAAGCAAAGGATAATCTTCAGTGGATCGCAGTATGGCAGCTGCTCAACCACTTACAACACCTTGCCTGTTACAAAAGTCGTTTACAATTGATTCTAGGCTTTGTCATTGTATTAAATAATGTTTTAATAAGTAACTAGCGCGGCATCAGGTGATCGAAGATCCTCCCAATTTACTGTGTTACAAATAACATTGGCATCACATGCATTGTCGTTTATAAAATAAACTTTTAATGGTTTACAAGCCATACAATGCAAATTGCTCCTTATTTATCATTGCAGTCCAGCACGGATACGACCTTAGAGGCGTTCAGGCATAATCTAACGGACGTAGCGTCATACCACTGTTCGCTCGAACAAGTATTGTGCTATTGGTCCGTACCTGCGGTTCCTCTCGTACTACGCAGGAATGCTGTCGCAACAACGTTTTGTCATTAGTAGGGTAAAACTAACCTGTCTCACGACGGTCTAAACCCAGCTCACGTTCCCTTGCATGGGTGAACAATCCAACGCTTGGTGAATTTTTGCTTCACAATGATAGGAAGAGCCGACATCGAAGGATCAAAAAGCGACGTCGCTATGAACGCTTGGCCGCCACAAGCCAGTTATCCCTATGGTAACTTTTCTGACACCTCTTGTTAAAAACTCTTTAACCCAAAAGGATCGATAGGCCGAGCTTTTGCTGTCCCTGTGTGTACTGAACACCGAGATCAAGTCAGCATTTGCCCTTTTGCTCTATGTGTGGTTTCTGTCCGCACTGAACTGGCCTTGGGACACCTCCGCTATTATTTGAGAGATGTACCTCACCAGTCAAACTCCCTACCTGGCAATGTCCTTGAATTGGATCATACCTGAGTAATTGGAGTTATAGCAAATATTTCAAATTAAAAATACATAAATGCACTCTCTCATTAAAGAATTTGTTTGCGATTATATAACAAACTCGTGATACTTTGATCAAGAAGCTTGCATTAAAACCCAATACCATAAGATATAATAAATATATCCGTATAATGACTAGGAAATGATACACGTTCCATTTAATCAAGTAAGTAAGGAAACAATAAGAGTAGTGGTATTTCATTGGCGATATCAAACACAAGGAATAATATCTCCCACTTATTCTACACCTCTTATGTCTCCTTACACTGCCAGATTAGAGTCAAGCTCAAAAGGGTCTTCTTTCCCCGCTAATTATTCCAAGCCCGTTCCCTTGGCTGTGGTTTCGCTAGATAGTAGATAGGGACAATGTAGTCAATTTATTTTACGTGGTATGTACCCATTAATAGGGTTTAAAACCACGGCACTCAAATAAGTCACAAGACAAATAGTACACGTGACGATACGATGCGTCGCCAAACGCCCGTTTGAAAACTGCTTTTGCAGAATTTCTCCAGTGCCAGTTGAATGCCATGTTGGTCGGACATGACATTGCCCCTTGGGTGGGGCGAGGCCGACCTAAAACCTCTGTTGGTCTTTGGGTGCAGCACCCGGTTGTATAAAGCAACTCTACTCTTGAATTATTCAATTCATCCCCGCATTTGGGTATCAAACCACAGCCACTACGATCTCCCACAAGGGGGCCAACCACAAAGGGCTAGTGGGCAAACTAGCCCATCCCGTAGTACCGAATCACAGTTCCGGTCGGCTGTTCGCAGTCGAAACTACTAACCATTTTTGTCACCGCCAAACAGGAAATGGGTAAACCCCGCCGCTCGAGTTAGCTACTGCTGAAAATTTCAACAGCACCCAGGAAGCACCACTTGGAGGTTTCGAGTCGACTTGACTTGAATCACGACTTATGAATTACGGTGTGTCTACCCCTTCTGCGATCATCAAGCCTAGCTTCCCAGCAGATAGGGACAGTAGGAATCTCGTTAATCCATTCATGCGCGTCACTAATTAGATGACGAGGCATTTAGCTATTTTTTTTTTTTTTTTTTTTTTTGATCGCTGAGGAAGGAAATCTTCAAAGATACGAGCAACCAACTACTGGACAATCTCGCATGCACGATTCACTGCGTCATCGGAACAATGAAGTTCCACAGTGCCTACGTACTAAAACCACCTCTATCGTCGTGCGATGTTTGTACCTTTTTAGATGTTATGCCAAGGTAGCAGGCAAAGTATAGAGAAGCTAGAGTTCGACACACCTAGCTTCGAGTATGCCCAGCACAATACATGAAATATTTAAAAGACGTCACCCCGCCAGTGACTGCTCTGACGCTAATGATATTGGTATCACTAGCGATGAGGAGATCTTTTGCAATCAATCGTTTTACCGACTGACCACTCCAGATTCCCCTCCAGTTGAGTGTAACTGAGTGAAACTAGATGTCACCTGTCGCTCCGAAAGATCGCCGCATTTGTGATCTTATGTCAGCTCTGTCGTACCTTTCGACTTTGCGCTGATGCGCTTGGTCTAAGGAATGTCCGTCTGTCACAACCTGAACGTCTATCACATACATGTGATTTTGTCGGATTTCCACCAGGTCCGGTTTATGTAAGCCCGAGTCGCATTGCAGACTTGGTTCGACATGGACAACGCAGCCTCTGCCTTCAAGTCCCCGCTTGACGGCATTAACCACGCTGTTGTGTCTAGCTACCCGCCTCCCATGCGTACGATAGCATTTCTGCAAGATGTGGTTTGTTGTTTCGGGAGCATCACATCCTGCACGACACCGTCTCTCCAATTCGTGCCTTCCCCTCGTCGTACGAGACTTAGAGGGTAGGGCATTTATCCGCAATTTGACACCGTGCAAATATTCCTTTCCTGTTAGCAAGCGCGTGGGCTGACTCACCCATCCATGTTGCGGGCCATAATGACCTGCTTCACGGAGACCGCAACCATCAACAGACATGTACAACCTGTTTGCAAAGTACGAGTCAATCTCTGGACGCGAACCTAGTTCCATATCCTCCGCCTTTAATCTATCTCGAGCCCTCTGCAATTCGTCGTCAATGAAAGAGCTAGCTACCTCGGATTGCTCGAGGTGGGGCCATTTTATATTGCTCAATCGCTTCAGACGCAGCATTGGTGCTATCCATCTAATTGATGGGATCCCGAGACCCCCATAAATGTGGGGGGCGTGATAGAAAGCAGTAGGTACATCCAGTGGTAGATCTAACCATCTCCTAACGAATTGCCGTACCAATCTGTCACATTTTCTTAAGACGCCTATCCTCACACTCCCAAGTGTTAGTTGGTGATAGAGTTGTGGGATAAGGACAGTCCTAAGTGCAGACAACTTCTGTTGAGGTTTCAAGGGGGCTCTTGTTAATCTTAACAGCTTCGGACCGAGGTCGTCAGCTGGACTATACCGAGCCCGCCCATCCGCAGTGAACCGGATACCCAAATACTTCCACTCTTCAGTACGCTTCAATGAAGGACACTCGCGCTCCCCTACACAAAAGCTCCGCCGTTCAACGACAGTACACTTCTGCTTGGCTTGCCCCTTTATACTGATAGTGAAACACTTGTCAGAATTAAGGGTGAGTCCTACGGAGGCTAGGAAGCCTACCGTAGTATCCAACAATTTTTGAAGCCTCATCGGAGTTTCCGCAAATAGCACCAGATCATCCGCGAACGCTGCCGCGCTTGTTATGGTATTTCCGACTTTGGCACCAATCTCTTTGGGGTAGGACCTAAGTAACCTATCAATGATAAGATTAAATAGAATTGGAGACAGGGGATCACCTTGCTTAACGCCACTTGCAGGTATAAACACCTCTGAACTCCAACCTGCCCCATTGAGGGAGGTTCCGCCGCCCTTATACTGTTCTGTATAAAGCTGACAAAATTTTCAGGAGCACCATAAGCCTGTAAAGTCTTGATAATGGCCTGGTGTGATACTGAGTCAAACGCCTTGCTGACATCCACTGTCGCAAGGTAACATGACTTCCACCTTTTATGATGCTCCCTCAAAATGAGATCAACCAACGTCGCATTATCAGCACACCCATCGGTAGGTAGGAAACCGCGCTGCCTTGGATCCCAACTGACTTTAGAAGCCAACCGAGAAGCCAGAACAGCGTTTAGTTGCCTGACCAAAACTGAGGGGACTGTTATTGGACGAAAGTCTTGCGGTCGATTTGCCTTCACAGTCTTCGGAATGAAGATAGTTCTGGCCAGCCGGGTAGAGTATGGTAATTTGCCGCACCAGAGAATCAGGTTCATTATGCGTAGTATAATGCCCGAGGGTACACTCCTAGCTGTTCTTGGAGTGACACCGTCAGGACCCGGTGAGCTTGACAACTTTAACTTATTTTCCCTCAGGTCGCGTAGCGTTATTGCTGACCAAACCGTCTCAAGCGAATGTTCCATACGGAATCTTGTGTTATCGCAAGAGCATGTGCTGGGATTTGTCATTATTTGTTTCCAATAGGGCTCCATTATCTCTTGGTTTGGCATAACCGACTCATCTGTTCCATCAAGCAAGGATCTAATGCATCTCCCAGTATTCTTATCCCAACGACGCTGAACCTGTGCGTACTCTTGTTGTCTTAACTGTCTCCTGGTTTGATGTCTACGCAAATTGCGTGGACGGATGGTATGTGGTTCATTTGGTGATGGAAATGTATCCAGGAGATAGTTGGATAAGCATTGGAGAGTGGTTTCCTTCCCTGCGGTCTGCGCACTATCTACGATAGATTGCAGGACCTGGACTCTCCACCGGGGATTACATTCTACAGGGCGATAGCCCTGCAGTATCCGCAAGATTTCCCAGTTCGACTGTTCTTCTGATGGATTGATTGGTCGCGCTTCCGACGATGATACTTGGTGGTGTCGCTCGATTAAACTAGGGCGACGCTGTGAGGTATTTGAATCCAACGCTTCTGGGGTGGGAGTAGATTGCCTTCTTATCTGCTCCAGTTTTGCCTTATATTCACCCCTCTTCCGAAAACATTTGATTGCTTCGGAGCTACGGTGAGTAAATACTTCCGCTAGCTTTTTATTAGGAAATCTCAAATTACCACTTGCTTCGAGCTCCACCTCCTTTCTCGCCATCATCCACTCTTCTTCCTCGCTCCATCGGAGTTTTACATCTTCACGCTGACGTTGCGTATCTAATTCGTCTTTGTGTTGATGTGACATATGTACACCGAGCCCTCTTCTAGTACTGAAGAGGCGCCCACATACTGTACAGGGAACCTCTCCACCAAGGTTTACCACTGCTATAGCCCCTCTTGGTTGGTCCCCAGGACTGGTATTATTTGTGATATTTCTCCGAGGCACAGTATTTCTTTCTTGACCAACGTTTCTTGGCTCAAGGGGCCGGTACCCCAAGAGTTGCTTCGCCGCTCGAATTAGCTACTGATGAGACCTAGAGATTAGGAACTCAACAGCACCCGGAACACACCACGAGGAGGTTCCGAGTCGACTTGATCAGACTTACGACTTATGAATTACAGTGCTCCGTAGAACACCCCTTCTGCGCTCATCAGACCCTGTATCCTTAAGAGAGTCACAGTTACTCCCGCCGTTGACCCGCGCTTACTTGAATTTCTTCACTTTGACATTCAGAGCACTGGGCAGAAATCACATTGTGTCAACACCCGCTAGGGCCATCACAATGCTTTGTTTTAATTAGACAGTCGGATTCCCCAAGTCCGTGCCAGTTCTGAATTGATTGTTAATTGATAATCGTTATAATTTAAAAGAACTAATTAAAATTAATTAGTATTCTTAAAAATTTTAGCAAGAAAGTTCCACAGTTGGCCACGTAACTAACTATCCGGGGAACAAATAACTATCATAAATGATACAAACTCTATTTACCCAGAACGAGCACATAAATAATGTTATTGTTTCCCAATCAAGCCCGACTATCTCAATCTTCAGAACCAATCCTTATCCCGAAGTTACGGATCTAATTTGCCGACTTCTCTTACCTACATTATTCTATCGACTAGAGACTCTTCACCTTGGAAACCAGCTGCGGATATTGGTACGGCCTGTTGAGAAGTTTGCGTATACCCACCATAAATTTTCAAGGTCCGAGGAGAAAATATCGACACAACAGTATATGTCATGCTCTTCTATCCCATCTACCATATCTCTCTGCGAAAGACTTCCATGGTAGTACGGCTATAAAACAGAAAAGAAAACTCTTCCGATACCTCTCGACGGCTTCTTTATGGTCGTTCCTGTTACCAGGATGAGCACGAGGCCCATATTTAATAACAAACGGATACTCAACAGGTTACGGAATTGGAACCGTATTCCCTTTCGTTCAAAATTATTCAAGTGTTTCAAGTGTTATATTATTTCAATTGACATTTTTAAAACTTGAAAATTTTCGGCTTTCGCCTTGAACTTAGGACCGACTAAATCGTGATCAACCACTGTTCACACGAAACCCTTCTCCACTTCAGTCCTCCAAGGTCTCATTCGATTATTTGGTAATACCACCAAGATCTGTACCAATGGCGGCTCCATGCAGGCTTACGCCAAACACTTCTAAGCACACCATTGTACCTTCCTATACAACTTAAGCGCCATCCATTTTAAGGGCTAGTTGCTTCGGCAGGTGAGTTGTTACACACTCCTTAGCGGATTTCGACTTCCATGATCACCGTCCTGCTGTTTTAAGCAACCAACGCCTTTCATGGTTTCTGTATGAGTTGTTAATTTGGGCACCGTAACATTACGTTTGGTTCATCCCACAGCGCCAGTTCTGCTTACCAAAAGTGGCCCACTGGGCACAATATATCATAACCTTAAACTTCATATCAAGAAAGTTAAGGTTCTTACCCATTTAAAGTTTGAGAATAGGTTAAGATCGTTTCGACCCTAAGGCCTCTAATCATTCGCTTTACCAGATAAGATTATTTTATATAGCATTTCAATGCACCAGCTATCCTGAGGGAAACTTCGGAAGGAACCAGCTACTAGATGGTTCGATTGGTCTTTCGCCCCTATACTCAATTCTGACAATCGATTTGCACGTCAGAACTGTTTCGGTCTTCCATCAAGGTTCCCCTAGTTCACCATCTTTCGGGTCACAGCATATATGCTCAAGGTACGTTCCAGTTAGAGGTATAAATAATATAAATATCATTATACATAACTATATAGAACGCCCCGGGATTGTGTTAATTAACTATAAATAGTTAAAAAACTAATCCCATTATTAGTCAAGTTAATTATGCTATTAGGTTTATATCCCAATAACTTGCACATATGTTAGACTCCTTGGTCCGTGTTTCAAGACGGGTCCCGAAGGTATTCTGAATCTTTCGCATTGTTAATCGTACAAGTGCATATAATAAACACAGAAAATCAATGATAATCATGCTATTATATAATTCCGAAAAATTAACGCACTGTATTCATATAAATCTATCAACACTTTATCAAATTAATGACATTTATTCTATGTTAAAATGCAAGCAAAATAATTTAAATAAACTATAAGTCATATTTTATGATAAATTTGGTTCATGTTAATAGATTACAATGTCCTTATATGGAAAAAATGCACACTATTATTATAATATTATTGAAATATTACAACTCTAATGATGAATTTTCCATAATGGATATTCAGGTTCATCGGGCTTAACCTCTAAGCAGTTTCACGTACTATTTAACTCTCTATTCAGAGTTCTTTTAAACTTTCCCTCACGGTACTTGTTTACTATCGGTCTCATGGTTATATTTAGTTTTAGATGGAGTTTACCACCCACTTAGTGCTGCACTATCAAGCAACACGACTCTTTGGAAACACCATCTAGTAATCATTAACGTTATACGGGCCTGGCACCCTCTATGGGTAAATGGCCTCATTTAAGAAGGACTTAAATCGTTAATTTCTCATACTAGAATATTGATCCTTCATACACTGCATCTCACATTTGCCATAAAGACAAAGTGACTTAGTGCTGAACTATTTTCTTTTCGCTCGCCGCCACTAAGAAAATCCTTGTTAGTTTCTTTTCCTCCCCTAATTAATATGCTTAAATTCAGGGGGTAGTCCCATATGAGTTGAGGTTGTATGCCGATTATAAATGCATAAGACATATGTATTTAAGACTTGTACTGATATAACATATGTCTGACCATGCACGACATCACACCACCTAAGTAGGTTTTGTGCTACACTTTCTCAAAATCGCCCATTTATGTGGATATGGATTTTCCCATACGATAAATGGGCGATATGGAATAAATTTAATTTTATATGATATGAGATATTCCATATGATATGGATTTTCCCATACGATAAATGGGAGATATAGAATAAATTTAATTTCATATGATATGAGATATTCCATATGATATGGATTTTACCATACGATAAATGGGCGATATAGAATAAATTAATAACCTTTTTTATTAGATATATTTTAAATTTATTAAATCCACATAAGAAATTTCTGGCAAGTACTCAAAGTGTGTGTGAAAATGAAATTGATGTGAATGATTTTAGAAATTTATTACTCCAAACGTTGTAACGTGCTAGCTATTTAGAGTTAAAATTAGTTTATGGAGGTTCCCATTTTACTTTTAATCAAATACAGTCTGGCGCCATTTATCTGTTATTGGCTGCTTTAGCAAAAGTGTCGCCATGTGTTGTTATTTCAAACAATTTTTCTTTTATACGTTGCGTGCCATAATAGCGAAAATGTATGGAAAAGTCTTTGTGCAAAAGCGCATAAATCAAAAGCAAACACACACACACCTAACGCTCATATTAAACGACTGTATGTATGTATAATGCCAAAAAAAAAACTACGTGTTTGCCATATTTAAATATTATGTTAAATGAAGGGCAGATGAAGCCATCGTATCCCTTAGCCATAGCCGCATTCAAAGACCTTCAAACATATTGAAGTGCGTTGTTATCATTCCAATATTTGCACAAGATATATGTCATTTGCCATCTTGCTCCTTTTGCTCTAGCCATCCCACTCACACTTTAATTCGGTGCTTGCAATTAGGTGTGGTGTTTTTTGATGGCATTAAAATACAACCTTGAAAATTCTAGACACGTATATTCGCAGTATATTTTTTGGCACCACAAAAAGTATATATGCATACACACATATACGCATGTACATACGTATGTATGTGTAATGTATGAAGGTTCCATAATGATAGACAGCTCTACTTACTCCGTCAGTGCGGTTTAAATTTAGATGTTCAACATTTTCTCTAGATTAGGGTGAACAGAATGAAACGGGTTTTCCTCTTTTTTTTGTGGTTTTCCATTTCTGACTCAATGAGCAAATTTCATTTTAGCTTCATGTAGCTGAACGGCAACTTTATAAAATCACAAAAGCCAAAAAAAAAACCAAACAAATTCGAGAAAAGAAAAACAGCAAAAATTTCTTACAAAAGGGAGAGAGTGAAATGAAGAAAAAGAGAGAAACTTGTTCTAATGTTTAACCACAACACCAAAAATAAAGCCAGCTTGAAAACTTATTTTTATGCCATGTCTTTCGTTACACTTTTATTTCATGTCCTGGCACAAGAAGGTCAACAAGGTATATAGGTTTCCTTGAATTGTATGCAACATTTGTTGAGTTTATGTAAATTTTTGATCAGTAATAATATGAGAGGAAATCTTCAGTCTTTTATTGTTTTTTATTCATAATTGAAATTTCTTCTTTTCTATTTTGATCTTATGTATATCTTACATTTAATTTGGTTTGAAAAGAAAACATAGCAACCATCTTCAAAATGGGCTGAAATTTTCATTCCATCAATATTGCCTTGACTTTAAATTTACTTCTCAAATAGATGACTTACTAAAAATCTCATTTCATAAATCACAATTTTGCCAATATTTTCAAAACAAAACAAAATATTTATCATCCTTTTCTATTCAAATAATACTTGGTAAGTTTGCAAGCATGAATTTTAAAAACATTTCTGATCCCTTCATTTAGGACTACGAAAAATGTCGAATTGCTCTTCAAGAATTGATCCCGTTGAGATCGATGAACGTGATATGATCGAAGATATGCGTTTTGGCTTGGAATGCATTAACTCTAATCCGAATCTCATTCAAGCTGGGCAGAATACGATAAATGGGCGATATAGAATAAATTTAATTTCATATGATATGAGATATTCCATATGATATGGATTTTGCCATACGATAAATGGGCGATATAGAATAAATTTAATTTTATATGATATGAGATATTCCATATGATATGGATTTTGCCATACGATAAATGGGCGATATAGAATAAATTTAATTTCATATGATATGAGATATTCCATATGATATGGATTTTCCCATACGATAAATGGGCGATATAGAATAAATTTAATTTCATATGATATGAGATAATCCATATGATATGGATTTTCCCATACGATAAATGGGCGATATAGAATAAATTTAATTTCATATGATATGAGATCAGTCTCGATCCTACTCTCGTGCAGAGCAGACGTGCCTAAACAATTAGCGGACAACTCGCGTTTCGACAACTACCGAATAACGGAATCTTCCTACTCTCTTCGCTCTGATTGGCTGGCGTAATCACGCCACATATCTGGCTTAACCTGATTGGTTGAGCTTATATAGCCATCTCGCTCACTCCTACTGTGTACTGGTGCAATCAAATAACGGAGTCTGTTTCCCCCATAGCCGCCGGCATGGGTGGCAATAGCGCCACGTGCTCACCCGAAATTGGGAATTTAAAAAGACCCACTTGGCAAGCAGCAAAAATTGGTGCAAATGAAACCGCTAAACGCAAAGGAGACTCTTCTCCCAAGTCCGATAGGAAAAAGGTGAGGACCAAAAATGCAAAAGCTCTGGAATCATCGGAATCATCCGAAGAATCGTCAAGCGACTCTGACATGTCAATAGCTGACTCTTCTTCCACTGAAGAAGGTGAGTTGAGGAGAATAACGGTTCAACCTGGAAGGAGGGCCATAGCCAGCAAGACACTGATGGAAAGTGGGGAACCTGCAAGCGCCTCCAGCGGCCCTAACCGATTTGCATTACTTGCAAACTTGGACAACGACAACAATCCAAGCGAAAGCAAAGAAGCTGCAAGCTCAACATTGGCCAACAACAAAACTGAGCCACCCAAACCGAAGCCACCTCCATTAATTCTTCCTGAGGTATCGGATATAAAAGGTATGACCGACGATCTGAAAGCAGTAGCAGAAGAGGGCACCTTCACTTACAAGGCGGGTCGTGACGGCAAAGTACGTGTTATGGCCAACGATATAGCGACTTTCAGAAAGTTTCAAAAATTCCTTGATGAACGCAACATGTACTATCAGTTCGATAGTTATCAACCGAAGGAAGAAAGGGCATATCGCATTGTCATCAAGGGTATTCACCACTCAACTCCTTGTGATGACATAGCTGAGGAATTAAATGCTGCTGGACACGCTGTGCGCAATATTATCAACGCAAAGAGCAAAACCAATAAAAAGCCAATGTCAATCTTCTTTGCCAACCTTGAGCCACAAGTCAATAATAAAGATGTCTTCAAAATGAGATATTTATGCCGTGCTGTGGTCACAATCGAGCCACCAAGAAAATTCGATGATCTGGTCCAGTGTCCCCGCTGCCAAGATTTCGGACACACCAAGCGGTATTGCAATCTCCCGTTCAAGTGCGTTAAATGTGCCGGCAACCATAACACACTGGAGTGCACAAAACCTAGGGAAGACCCACCCAAATGCTTACACTGTGGCGAGTCCCACACAGCTTCCTATAAAGGTTGCAGAGTTTACTTGCTTGCAAAGCAGAGGAATGGCCCCAAACCACCCAGATCGCAACGCACCAACATCAACGAGGTAAATGGAACTGCTACCCATACCATCAGTCATACCCAACCTGGCCTCAGCTACGCAGATGCTGCCAAAACTCCAAATGAAGGCACTCAGACCAATACCCACAGTGCAAATGAGATATCCATCCTTGCCAAAATGGAAGCTATGATGGAGAAAATGTTTGACCAATTCAGCATGCTCACACAGCTGCTTACCACCGTTGTGGCAAAGCTATGCAAATAGGTCTTAGAGCAGCCATATTTAATGCCAACGGTCTCTGTGCACAAAGGCCAGAAATTGAACTATATATAAAAACCCAACACGTTGACATTCTGCTGGTTTCAGAAACCCACCTTACCACCACGCAATACTTTAAAATCCCAGGATACGACCTCGTCATCGCAAATCACCCAAGTGGACGTGCACGAGGAGGATCTGCTATCTTGGTGAAATGTGGAATCAAGTACACAGCACTTCCACCAATCGAACAAATCTGGATCCAGTGTGCCCGAATAACGCTATCAAGCCCAACAGGAGACCTTACAATTGGAGCAGTCTACATACCCCCACCCAATTTGGTAGACACTCAGATGCTCGAGCAATTCTTCTCAGAACTGGGGCCAAGATTTATAGCAGCTGGCGACTACAACGCGAAAAATCCTTGGTGGGGCTCGCGGCTAATAAATCCCAAGGGCAAAGCACTTCAACGCTGTTTGGGCTTAAAAAATCTGTGCGCCCACTCATCCGGAGAACCCACATACTGGCCTACGAACACCGGGGCAATACCTGACGTACTCGACATCGCAATCAGCAAGGGAATCAACCCGAATAAAATTGTGCTCAAAAACTCTATGGATCTTTGCACGGACCACTGCACAGTCATGATGCTGCTAAACTTGCCCGCCAATCTCACTAAAGGCCCAGCTAGGATTTTCCGCAAAAGCACCAACATAAGTCGCTACCAAAATTGGATCGAGAGAAACATCAGCAGCAACGGGCAACTGAATAACGAAACGGAAATTGACAATGAGGTTGAAAAGCTAACTAAGCTAATACACGAGGCAGCATTCCAAGCAACACCGCCACTACCGCCTGGCCCCAGAACAACTGCTCAACTCGAACGTCACCTATGGACTCCCGAAGTCGCCGCAGCAGTGCGAGAGAAACGCAGGCTCCGAAGAGTCTTCCACACATCCCGAAACCCGCTTGACAAAAGGGCACTTAACAGGGCAACCAAAGAACTTAAAGAGCTTCTGATCTCCCTCCGCAATCAGGCTTTTGCAGATTACATAAAAGACCTCGAGCCAGGAGATGCGTCTAACAACCTATGGAGAGCCACGCGATACCTCAAAGGGCCAACAAAGAGAATCGCCCCAATACTAGGTCCCAACAACATCTGGTACAGATCGGAAGAAGAAAAAGCAGAGGCTTTTGCCGACCACCTAAGCGCCACCTTCACCCCTGTGCTGACCTGCTCTCAGGAAGATCACGACAACATTACCAATTTCATAGACATACCCTGCCAAATGGACTTGCCCATACACGAAGTCGATCCAGAAGAACTCATTGAAGAAGCCAACAAACTCAAGCTCACGAAGGCTCCTGGATATGACGGCATAGGAACAGCACCGATTAAGGCAGTACCTTCTGTTGCCTGGAACCTCATTAGCCGTATCTTCAACAAATGCTTATTGCTTGGACATTTCCCATGCCAGTGGAAATGTGCTGAGGTTATCCTCATTCCCAAGCCAAATAAGCCTGAAACCAAAGTAACCTCATACCGTCCAATCAGTCTGTTGCCAGTGCTCTCTAAATTACTCGAAAGAGTAATTTTAAGAAGAGTACTGCCTATTCTAGAAGACGACGGCCTAATCCCTAACCATCAATTCGGATTCAGGACTAGACACGGCACCCCCGAGCAATGTCATCGTTTAGTGGAGACAATCACTACGTCTTTCGAGAGGAAGGAATACTGCTCAGCCGTATTCCTAGACGTCAAACAAGCATTTGATCGCGTCTGGCACACCGGGCTCATACACAAGCTAAAGAAACAACTTCCAATGCCCTACTTCCTACTCCTAAAGAGCTACCTGCTTGGAAGGTCCTTTTACGTCAGGGTAGGCAGCGAAGAGTCCAGGATTCTACCAGTGAATGCGGGAGTGCCGCAGGGAAGTGTACTTGGCCCAATTTTATACACGCTTTACACGGCAGACCTTCCAATATATTATCACCAAGACCTGCTGGTTGCCACATATGCCGATGACACTGCCTTCCTGGCGCATGCTAAAGATGCTTCGGCTGCATCACAAATCCTCCAAGAACAGCTCAATTTGGTGAGTCCATGGCTGGAAAAGTGGTGCATCACAATTAACACAGACAAGTCTCAACACACCACATTCGCACTGAAAAGAGTCGACTGCCCACCTAATCTAGTAGCACTAGATGGTCAAACCATCCCCAGATCGGACGAAGCCAAGTACCTGGGATTGACCATGGACAGGCGCCTAACCTCCCATATCAGAAGCAAACGCAAACAACTAGATGCTAAACTCCGAAGAATGTACTGGCTCCTGGGAGGCAGGTCCAAGCTGAGACTCCAAAACAAAATCCTGTTATACAACACTATGCTTAAACCTATATGGGCATACGGGATTCAACTATGGGGCACAGCTAGCGCCTCCAACATCCAGAGAATTCAAAGCTTTCAGTCCAAACTCCTACGCGTGATAACTGGTGCACCGTTCTATATGACGAACAAAATACTACACCGTGAACTGGAGGTGGAGACGGTGCTCGAGACCATCCAGAGCAGAGCGAGGAGCCACATTGAGAGGCTGAGTAATCATGAGAACAGTCTAGCAATCAACCTGCTGGACAATAGCTTACACATCAGAAGGCTTAAACGTCACCATCCACTGGACCTACCTTTCCGTCTGAGCTGAGCAGCCCCTAGGACCCACACTGACATCGTCCTAATCAGTCCGTACTTATTGTCCTCCAATGCCAACGTCTAATCAAATTTATCAAATTTATTAATTTATTAATTGTTATTTATAAATTGTATGTATCATCACATTTCGTAATTTTTGCCATATGTTAACGTATGATCAAATTTAATAATTGTCCTTTGGATAGATCTTAAATAAAGTAAACAGAACCAAAAAAAAAAAAAAAAAAAATATGATATGAGATATTCCATATGATATGGATTTTCCCATACGATAAATGGGCGATATAGAATATATTTAATTTCATATGATATGAGATATTCCAAATGATATGGATTTTCCCATACGATAAATGGGCGATATAGAATAAATTTAATTTCATATGATATGAGATATTCCATATGATATGGATTTTCCCATACGATAAATGGGCGATATAGAATAATTAATAACCTTTTTTATTAGATATATTTTAAATTTATTAAATCCACATAAGAAATTTCTGGCAAGTACTCAAAGTGTGTGTGAAAATGAAATTGTTGTGAATGATTTTAGAAATTTATTACTCCAAACGTTGTAACGTGCTAGCTATTTAGAGTTAAAATTAGTTTATGGAGGTTCCCACTTTACTTTTAATCAAATACAGTCTGGCGCCATTTATCTGTAATTGGCTGCTTTAGCAAAAGTGTCGCCATGTGTTGTTATTTCAAACAATTTTTCTTTTATACGTTGCGTGCCAAAATAGCGAAAATGTATGGAAAAGTCTTTGTGCAAAAGCGCATAAATCAAAAGCAAACACACACACACCTAACCCTCATATTAAACGACTGTATGTATGTATAATGCCAAAAAAAAAACTACGTGTTTGCCATATTTAAATATTATGTTAAATGAAGGGCAGATGAAGCCATCGTATCCCTTAGCCATAGCCACATTCAAAGACCTTCAAACATATTGAAGTGCGTTGTTATCATTCCAATATTTGCACAAGATATATGTCATTTGCCATCTTGCTCCTTTTGCTCTAGCCATCCCACTCACACTTTAATTCGGTGCTTGCAATTAGGTGTGGTGTTTTTTGATGGCATTAAAATACAACCTTGAAAATTCTAGACACGTATATTTGCAGTATATTTTTTGGCACCACAAAAAGGATATATGCATACACACATATACGCATGTACATACGTATGTATGTGTAATGTATGAAGGTTCCATAATGATAGACAGCTCTACTTACTCCGTCAGTGCGGTTTAAATTTAGATGTTCAACATTTTCTCTAGATTAGGGTGAACAGAATGAAACGGTTTTTCCTCTTTTTATACCCTTGCAAAAAGGGTATATTAATTTTGGTCAGAAGTGTGCAACGCATAGAAGGAAGCATCTCCGACCATATAAAGTATATATATTCTTGATCAGCACGACAAGACGAGTTCAAATAACCATGTCCGTCCGTCCGTCCGTCCGTCCGTCCGTCCGTCCGTCCGTCCGTCCGTCCGTCCGTCCGTCCGTCTGTCCGTCCGTCTGGATCGATGCGAACTCCTCCTAGACCGTAAGAGCTACAGAGCTGAAATTTTGCACGTAGGCTTGTATATACTGCAGGGTTTGTATATCTCGGATTCAGTCGGATCGGACCACTATATCATATAGCTCCCATACAAACGGCAAAGTCACGAACAGTGACTTTTCTCAATAACTTCATTATTTTATCAACAATTGCCATAAAAGTTGGTATTGGTCAGTTTTGTGTTCTTATTAATAATTGTGCCAAATTTGATCAAGATCGGGATACTATATCATATAGCTCCCATACAAATCGCAAAGTCACGAACAGTGACTTTTCTCAATAACTACGTTACTACTACTAAGCTATTGTCGTGAAATTTAATATAAGTAAGTTTATTGTAACTATAAACCACTGTTCCAAATTTGATCAAGATCGGGTGACTATATCATATAGGTCCCATAGGAACGATCGGTCAAAAACAGTGACTTTTGTCAATACCTTAGTTACTTTTGATGCGATTGCTTTCAAATTTGACATTTGTCAGTTTAATATACATATCTGTTAATGCCTATGCCGAATTTGATGAAGATCGGGTGACTATATCATATAGCTCCCATAGGAACGATCTGTGGAAAACAGTGACTTTGATTAATATCTTCGTTATTTCCGAAGATTGTAGGCCGTTCATTCGCAAACATTAGCCTTTTTAGATAAAACGTTTTTTCCTGTGATGGCTATAGGTAAGGAAAGAGTTACTAAAAAAGATGCAAGGGTATACAAACTTTGACGCGGTCGAAGTTAGCCCCGGCCCTCTGGTTTTTTGTGGTTTTCCATTTCTGACTCAATGATCTGGGGCCGTTCAATTTAACGTTTGAGCAAATTTCATTTTAGCTTCATGTAGCTGAACGGCAACTTTATAAAATCACAAAAGCCAAAAAAAAAAACCAAAGAAATTCGAGAAAAGAAAAACAGCAAAAATTTCTTACAAAAGGGAGAGAGTGAAATGAAGAAAAAGAGAGAAACTTGTTCTTATGTTTAACCACAACACCAAAAATAAAGCCAGCTTGAAAACTTATTTTTATGCCATGTCTTTCGTTACACTTTTATTTCATGTCCTGGCACAAGAAGGTCAACAAGGTATATAGGTTTCCTTGAATTGTATGCAACATTTGCAACATCAAATAGATGACTTACTAAAACTCTCATTTCATAAATTACAATTTTGAAAATATTTTCAAAACAAAACAAAATATTTATCATCCTTTTCTATTTAAATAATACTTGGTAAGTTTGCAAGCATGAATTTTAAAAACATTTCTGATCCTTTCATTTAGGACTACGAAAAATGTCGAATTACTCTTCAAGAATTGATCCCGTTGAGATCGATGAACGTGATATGATCGAAGATATGCGTTTTGGCTTGGAATGCATTAACTCTAATCCGAATCTCATTCAAGCTGGGCAGAATACGATATCAGGGCCAAATTCTTTATCAAATTCGCGTAATACTTAAGCTGGAGGGAATACGGAATCCATCCGTGCAGGGACGCCTATACCGTATAACTCTGATTATGGGTATCTGACGGATTTATCATCAACTTTGCCAGCAACAACCACTTCGCGTAGTAATCGACGAGCTCCTGTTCGACGAGCTCCTGTTCGACGAGCTCCTGTTCGACGATCACGATCAAGAAATCGGCCAACATTAGCAATGAGAAGAGTAGTGTCTGTTACACGGCGATTGCCTCGTCGTAGTTCCCGAATTCGAAATAGGCAAAACCGAGAACGAGAACAAGCATTGAAAAACGCCTCAACTTTTCCAAATAATCGCAGATAACTTCGTAGGCCTTCGTGTAGATATTTGTATCCTTTCACCCGAGGATTACAAAGGATTTCAGATCAATGGATGACAAAATTTATTTTGAGTATAAAATTTTGAATTTTATTAGTTTCATTAGTAATCTTTTCAAAAACTATTCCAAATTAAGCAATTATCTTCAAAATTGATTGTTAAGCTATATAGGCTATTAAGACATAATTATTATAAATATCGATCCAAATATACGTATATGTAAATCTTAATCTTTTTGAACATTATTAAAGGGTATGCTGAAATCGTCACTTGAATCGAAATGTATGGAATATTTTTAGTGTGTTCTTTTCCCTTAGTTCCTTCCGCTCAGTCCGTAGCTAATCAAAACTCGTGATTTTCCTGTGAAAGCTGTTCTTCATCTCCTTCTTATTTTTTATTTGCTTTAAACATTTCTGTCCCTGAGGGCCGAGGTGGTGGAAGGTGGGGGTTTGCAGCCACTTTACCTTCATCAGCAAGAAGTGAGCCAGTCAGGCGGTGGCAACTATCACCGTTGAATGAAAATCGCTGATGCGAGGAGAGGTGGTCGGCAAAGAAAAATCCCCGAATGAGCCAGATGAAAATAAATTTCTCCAGTAAGAAAGTGAGAGTAAAAAGTAGCACCAGTCAAAGGGTTGTGTTCGTGACCTTTGCCCGGCGTTTTATAGTTGTCCCCATAGCTCAGTGCTTGGCATTTCTTTTTGCCGTGCTGATTTGGCACCCGCACACACACACACACTCACTTATGTAGATGTATATTTATATATGTATGTACTTACATATAAATACGCAGTCCATGCACACGGACAAAGTCTCCTTCTGCTGCTAGTTACACGCTCGTTTTTAGTACGTGCCAGAGCTTAGATACTCGCCGGCACGCACAATGCTTTGTATCCTTCATCTGGAATGCCACTGTTGCTGCTACTTACTTGCCCACGAGCCACATCAAGACCATACTTACAAACACACATACCCACAGACATGTGTGTGTGTGTGTGCATGTTGCGCTGAAAAGTATACTAAGTTTCTCTACTTTCGGTTGCTTGAGCTTAAGAAATTTGGTTTTCGATTTATTTGTGTCCTCGAGTCTTAAAGTCTCACGGAACGTACATATGATAATGTCATTGGAATTGATGTGAATTCATTTCAGTTATTTAAGCTAACGATTTTGGTATTTGCTTTTGGTAATTGTGTGACTGAGCAGAAGTCTCTTTCGATTGCTAAATAAGTTTTTTCGAATGTTCCGACATTCGAGTTTTATTGCAAAAAAACAAAAACTAAAACTTTGCACAACTCTCAAAGTTAAGCTCTTAACAACGTTTGCTATTAATCACAGAAATTTAAAAAATACTTCTATATATGTAGATTTTGTTTACTTAATCAGTGAAACAATATATTCAATAACTTAATATCATTTTTTTAGTTTCATCTGTAAATAAAAGGTATCTCAGTGTAAAATCAAAAGTTCTATGAAGGATTTTTATATCATCAACGTTTCCTAGACTTTTCATTTACATTCAAATCTTTCTTGTCTATGTATTTATCATTAATGTTTCATGAACTTTTCATTTACATTTGAAACTCTCTAAGAAGTAGATTCCTAACTACTCTCTCATAACAAACATCACAATTTTCCCATAATTCGTAAACTAAAAAATTGTTTTTATCCATTCATTTTCAATTTCAAATACTTGGTGAGTTATATAATCTATAATTTCTCAATGGATATCTAACCACCTTTATTAAAGCCACCAAAGATGTCAAACTGCTCTTCAAGAATCGATCCCAAAGAGATTGATGAGCGTGATCAGATCGAAGACATGCTTTTTGGGTTGGAACGCGTTGACTCCAATGATAATTTAAGGCGCAATGAAGAGAATACAGCAACAACAATTGAGGAACTAAGTCCAGCTTCAACCGTTTCAAATGAAGATTTGGAATATGGCCCCAATATACCCCCTTATTTTCCAATTGATGAAACATTAGATGAACCAAGTTTTCGACCTCCCACTACTGTTCCAGCCAGACATCGCCGTAGAACAATTGAAAGACAGTCAATTGCCCATAGAATCCGACAAATGTACTCGATTCATATAATGAGAAGCATATTTTCAACACCAAGTACACCCCGGAGAGGTGGGGCAAGAATTGATGAACGAATGCGTCGTCGTATGGCCCGAATTCGTCTTCGTCGTCAAATTACCAACTCAATGAGTCGAATACCACGTGGATTTCCATACTTCCATACTTCCACTGGTCTAGCTGGATATTTGTATCGTCTAAGATATGGCGACTAGGGGCGACTAGGCGACTCTATATCTATTCCTAGCCCACAAAATTAACGAGTGAATGGATTTTGGATTCTTTTCAATGTTAAATTTTAAATAATTTAATTCTACCAAGCTGCAGTCGTTTGACATCGAATTTGCCATTTTTAGATGAGACTAATGTGTAATCAAACACAAAATCCTGACCACTGCAAAGCTTGATTATCTAAATTTGTTGTACATTTTCCATTTACTATTATCATTTCACTCGACATAAGTTTATAAAGATCGAAGAAACCTAAAATGTAGTTTCATTTTGAAAATTATTTAAAATGTTTCATAACTTAAATATTGCCTTAATCCGTAAGTGAAATTTGCTATATGTTAAAAAGAAACATCTCTATTATTTGTTGATAAGAGTTCAGTAATGTATTTTGTATGTATCTTACATTTGTTTATGCGTCCTTTTTTGTACGCTTTAATTAATTTGTTGTCCTTGAAAACTATTGAATTGACATTTACAAAAATAAATAGGTTTTATTTACTTATTTTTCATTAAGCAGAACGACAAAGTCCATTACTATTATTTGCCCTTTTTTTTACAGGCATGGTCATTAGGAAAATATTTAAAGATTACTTCTTTTTCGGAATTCACCAATTTTAGTTAATTGACAAATTTTGAATTATTAAAACAGAACCAGAAAATTTGATTTTCTAATTGAGATGACAAAGTTCATGCCCAAGAGGATGGGAAATTAATGATTGATTTAGGAGTGCTCAGCCATGTGATTGACAAAGTGTCTTTTTGCAACAATTTTCCAGAGAATAATCGCCAATGGCGTGTTTTTGCTTTTGTTTTTTTTTTTTTTTTTTTTTTTTGTCACCTGAAATTAAGGCCACATGCTTCAGTGCATCACCAATAACACCATCATCTTCATCATCATGACGTCGAACAGCAGCGACAGAAACTGAAGCAATCGACTGAGAGACGAAAATAAGAATCCATTTATGGTTTTTGGTTCCCTGTCCATGTGGCGCCATCTCTATGGTCTTATCTGACATTATTTTCTCTCTTCTCTTGAATCTCTTTCCCCTTAGGTTTTATGACAAAATTTATTTTGAGTATAAAATTTTGAATTTTATTAGTTTCATTAGTAATCTTTTCAAAAACTATTCCAAATTAAGCAATTATCTTCAAAATTGATTGTTAAGCTATATAGGCTATTAAGACATAATTATTATAAATATCGATCCAAATATACGTATATGTAAATCTTAATCTTTTTGAACATTATTAAAGGGTATGCTGAAATCGTCACTTGAATCGAAATGTATGGAATATTTTTAGTGTGTTCTTTTCCCTTAGTTCCTTCCGCTCAGTCCGTAGCTAATCAAAACTCGTGATTTTCCTGTGAAAGCTGTTCTTCATCTCCTTCTTATTTTTTATTTGCTTTAAACATTTCTGTCCCTGAGGGCCGAGGTGGTGGAAGGTGGGGGTTTGCAGCCACTTTACCTTCATCAGCAAGAAGTGAGCCAGTCAGGCGGTGGCAACTATCACCGTTGAATGAAAATCGCTGATGCGAGGAGAGGTGGTCGGCAAAGAAAAATCCCCGAATGAGCCAGATGAAAATAAATTTCTCCAGTAAGAAAGTGAGAGTAAAAAGTAGCACCAGTCAAAAGGTTGTGTTCGTGACCTTTGCCCGGCGTTTTATAGTTGTCTCCATAGCTCAGTGCTTGGCATTTCTTTTTGCCGTGCTGATTTGGCACCCGCACACACACACACACTCACTTATGTAGATGTATATTTATATATGTATGTACTTACATATAAATACGCAGTCCATGCACACGGACAAAGTCTCCTTCTGCTGCTAGTTACACGCTCGTTTTTAGTACGTGCCAGAGCTTAGATACTCGCCGGCACGCACAATGCTTTGTATCCTTCATCTGGAATGCCACTGTTGCTGCTACTTACTTGCCCACGAGCCACATCAAGACCATACTTACAAACACACATACCCACAGACATGTGTGTGTGTGTGTGCATGTTGCGCTGAAAAGTATACTAAGTTTCTCTACTTTCGGTTGCTTGAGCTTAAGAAATTTGGTTTTCGATTTATTTGTGTCCTCGAGTCTTAAAGTCTCACGGAACGTACATATGATAATGTCATTGGAATTGATGTGAATTCATTTCAGTTATTTAAGCTAACGATTTTGGTATTTGCTTTTGGTAATTGTGTGACTGAGCAGAAGTCTCTTTCGATTGCTAAATAAGTTTTTTCGAATGTTCCGACATTCGAGTTTTATTGCAAAAAAAACAAAAACTAAAACTTTGCACAACTCTCAAAGTTAAGCTCTTAACAACGTTTGCTATTAATCACAGAAATTTAAAAATACTTCTATATATGTAGATTTTGTTTACTTAATCAGTGAAACAATATATTCAATAACTTAATATCATTTTTTTAGTTTCATCTGTAAATAAAAGGTATCTCAGTGTAAAATCAAAAGTTCTATGAAGGATTTTTATATCATCAACGTTTCCTAGACTTTTCATTTACATTCAAATCTTTCTTGTCTATGTATTTATCATTAATGTTTCATGAACTTTTCATTTACATTTGAAACTCTCTAAGAAGTAGATTCCTAACTACTCTCTCATAACAAACATCACAATTTTCCCATAATTCGTAAACTAAAAAATTGTTTTTATCCATTCATTTTCAATTTCAAATACTTGGTGAGTTATATAATCTATAATTTCTCAATGGATATCTAACCACCTTTATTAAAGCCACCAAAGATGTCAAACTGCTCTTCAAGAATCGATCCCAAAGAGATCGATGAGCGTGATCAGATCGAAGACATGCTTTTTGGGTTGGAACGCGTTGACTCCAATGATAATTTAAGGCGCAATGAAGAGAATACAGCAACAACAATTGAGGAACTAAGTCCAGCTTCAACCGTTTCAAATGAAGATTTGGAATATGGCCCCAATATACCCCCTTATTTTCCAATTGATGAAACATTAGATGAACCAAGTTTTCGACCTCCCACTACTGTTCCAGCCAGACATCGCCGTAGAACAATTGAAAGACAGTCAATTGCCCATAGAATCCGACAAATGTACTCGATTCATATAATGAGAAGCATATTCAACACCAAGTACACCCCGGAGAGGTGGGGCAAGAATTGATGAACGAATGCGTCGTCGTATGGCCCGAATTCGTCTTCGTCGTCAAATTACCAACTCAATGAGTCGAATACCACGTGGATTTCCATACTTCCATACTTCCACTGGTCTAGCTGGATATTTGTATCGTCTAAGATATGGCGACTAGGGGCGACTAGGCGACTCTATATCTATTCCTAGCCCACAAAATTAACGAGTGAATGGATTTTGGATTCTTTTTAATGTTAAATTTTAAATAATTTAATTCTACCAAGCTGCAGTCGTTTGACATCGAATTTGCCATTTTTAGATGAGACTAATGTGTAATCAAACACAAAATCCTGACCACTGCAAAGCTTGATTATCTAAATTTGTTGTACATTTTCCATTTACTATTATCATTTCACTCGACATAAGTTTATAAAGATCGAAGAAACCTAAAATGTAGTTTCATTTTGAAAATTATTTAAAATGTTTCATAACTTAAATATTGCCTTAATCCGTAAGTGAAATTTGCTATATGTTAAAAAGAAACATCTCTATTATTTGTTGATAAGAGTTCAGTAATGTATTTTGTATGTATCTTACATTTGTTTATGCGTCCTTTTTTGTACGCTTTAATTAATTTGTTGTCCTTGAAAACTATTGAATTGACATTTACAAAAATAAATAGGATTTATTTACTTATTTTTCATTAAGCAGAACGACAAAGTCCATTACTATTATTTGCCCTTTTTTTTACAGGCATGGTCATTAGGAAAATATTTAAAGATTACTTCTTTTTCGGAATTCACCAATTTTAGTTAATTGACAAATTTTGAATTATTAAAACAGAACCAGAAAATTTGATTTTCTAATTGAGATGACAAAGTTCATGCCCAAGAGGATGGGAAATTAATGATTGATTTAGGAGTGCTCAGCCATGTGATTGACAAAGTGTCTTTTTGCAACAATTTTCCAGAGAATAATCGCCAATGGCGTGTTTTGCTTTTTTTTTTTTTTTTTTTTTTTTTTTTTGTCACCTGAAATTAAGGCCACATGCTTCAGTGCATCACCAATAACACCATCATCTTCATCATCATGACGTCGAACAGCAGCGACAGAAACTGAAGCAATCGACTGAGAGACGAAAATAAGAATCCATTTATGGTTTTTGGTTCCCTGTCCATGTGGCGCCATCTCTATGGTCTTATCTGACATTATTTTCTCTCTTCTCTTGAATCTCTTTCCCCTTAGGTTTTATGACAATCACGCGACAGGGTTCCTAACTTTGACTGTCGTAATTGATATTAAGACAAAATGAGCCCAATGGGAGGCCTAACAACTTGCAAAACAAACAAATGTAACGAGCGAATTTATTTTTGGCCAAAATTATATACATATATACACTCTCATCTAAGCTGATAGTTAATAACTTTTTATGTTCTCTGCAAATTACAAAATATGAAAACGCTTTGACTTATATACATATAAAACTTCAGTCAGCATCGTCTTGGATTAACCATTTTTAGATGGACCACGAAAATGTTTCAAGTATCAACAATAGTGAACTCGTGTCTAGAATATATTAAGACTTGAACTGCCTAAAGAGGTGTATATTTACTATGATAAAACAAACATCTAACATATCTTCTCCTTATCCTTATTATCCTTCATCCTTATTAAGTGTTATTGTTGCTTTGAAAACATGATGTAAGAAAATGATACGCCAGACGAGTTTTTCGAAAATATGTGGATAAAATTTCATTGGAAATGACTTCGCTTTATTTATTAAACGGTTAAACACTTTATATAGAAGACAACATTTAGATACGAAAATTTATCGGATATCTTTTTACAGGATGGTCTAACTATATTTAAATGATCTAGCAGAGAAATAATTTGTCCATTAAATATGAAAACTCTAAGCTGACTCTTGAGATTGTCCGGAAAATTAATAGGCATCGATTTAGCTGGAACCTCATTTTGAATGGGGATTGGCAAACCAATTGCATTTAGGTCCGATCTGTAGGTTAGACTGGTTTTTAATTCAGAATCAATCAGCTAGAGACTACCACGATGACAACGGCGTCTATTGACCAATTCACAATTGGCAAATTCCTGCTGTTGCTGCTGCTGCTGCGGCTGCTGTCGTCGCTATTGTTCGGCAATTCACATAAAGGGAATCGAGTGGTAGGAGATTGAAAACGAAGGGCAGGCATTTGTCTTTCGGATTGCGCGTGAACAAAAACGCGACAACAAAACAATATTGGAGGCTTTTGGAGAAGGGAGAAAAAGCAAGAGAGAGAGAGAGTGAGACAGTGAAAAGAGGCTAGGGGAGACGGGTAGGTCATTGGAGCCCATCAAAAAAGTGCAATGTCGACACTCTGGCTTTGACTACAATAGAGAGAGAAGGAGAAGAGACCCAGGGCTGGACTCCATTCATTCATCCTTATGTCCTGGTACGCTCCGATAGCACCATTCGCTGGGCTCTGGGGCGAGCTTAAGCCACAAAAGCATTTTGCAGCTTTTGTGCATCGACTCTGACGTTGTTTCTGGTTTCTACCAACCCAACTGCTCTTACCCGCCTCCCTTTCCCCCCTTCAGTTTAAACTACTGCTCCTCCACCTGCCGACGGATAACTCTAATGACGTCAATGGTGAGTGGCAACGACGTTTGTCAAACGCACGGCCCTGCCTTTATTATGTTTCTGGTTTCGTTTTTTTCCTTCAGATTTCTATTTTTTTGTTATTTTTTTGGGTTTTTTTTTATTTTTGGTTTTTGGTTGTAGTAGTAGTAGGAGTGGCTGTTACTGACACGTTGCAACATGCAACAAGCCGCCTCCAAAAGAGGCAGAAGCTGCAAAAATTCAACGAAGCTGAAACTTTTTGTTTACCCCGTCGGTTTGCCGCTGGTAAAAAAGGGAAAAGTTTCCACAATTTGCGTGCCCCAGTTGGTTTAGAGATGGAAGGCAGCAAAAAAAAAAAAACCCAAAAAAGTAACAACTTTTAATAGAATAGTCGTCATTCTTCTCCACTCTCTTCTGCTCTCTGGCCATTCTTTTGTTTTTTATTTCGCTCTTGTGGCCAACTTTTCTGGAAGACTTGTCGTTGAGTTAATTAATTTAAAATCACACAAAAAAAAAGGAACCTGAATAGCCCCTTTGTATTTATACAATAGAAATAATGTTCATTCTTATAGCATATAAGCTATAGTTTAACTTTTTGAAGTAATTCGAACAATTTTAAAATATTTAGTTGGAAATACTAAAAGTTGGTGCACTAGTAGGTGGGGTAATACGGCACATTTAAATCATGACTTTAATTAAATAAATTAATGAAACATTTGTCAGAATGAAACGAATCATATGAGGGTCCTAATCAATTTGGACAACAATCAGTCTTGTTGGTGGTACAGAAAACATTTTTGATTAAAGATATATGCACTTATGTATATAGATATGGTTTATCCGTTAGACATCTATTCAAAGGACCCACATAGACAGATTGTGATCCGTTAGGATATAGATAGTCCGTTTGGCCGCATCCTGAAGCGAATCCATTGGATGAGCTCCCAGGTGTACATGGCGCAAGGCAATCGTTTGTAGATATATATAATTGTTAATAATATTCCTCTCATAATTGAAGCACCTCCTTCTTTCATTACTTCTCAATCAATAATAGGACAAGTCCTTGTAGTTCCTTACTCACCACCTTTTAATCTTTAAGAACACTTAAAGTTTTTCCATGAAAAATGTTGAAAACATAATGTAAAATTAAATTTATATTGACTTGAAATGGTCATCATTTATAAATTCTTGTGAATGTCGCTCATCGTCAATTTAAAGAAGAGAATTTTGAGATAAATTAAAAATGTAACATTTAAGTTTTGATGTAATTCAATATGCTTGGCCTTTTGAAATTTTCCTACAACCACTTTATTGCCTGATTGGCTCTCAAGTCAATTTGTCATCTCATTTACAATTGTCGAATTGGCAAGGCAACTTACATTTGTCTGCTTCCCTCCACTTTCACCCCCGCTTTCACCACTACACTTACGACACGACAACTCGCCAGTCTCATCTAATTTTTGCTCATGTCCGTGTACTGTGAGTTGGTCATATATTTAAGCCAATGATTGCTTTTCAATATCTATGGATCTTAAGGCCAAGGCAAAATATGAAGTAAGTCCATTTTCTATATATTTGGCATTTGCAAAGTTTATTATTTTGGACTGTTTTATTTTTGTTGGACAGAAGTTCAAGGACAATTATATACCTCTATAAAAATAAATGTATGTATATAAACAAAACTTTCACTTTGAGACTAATATTCATTCCCATATATATATATTTGGCATTGGTCATGGCCCATTATCTTTATCAACAGACACAAAAATATACACACAGAAACACAGTCAGCGAAAGTTTGTTTCTTTTATGTGTCGCAGCCTGAAAGTAGGCAAAACAAATTTAACGATTATTTCTTATGTGTCTAAAAATAACAGAAAATACCCTCAAATTTTGGCATAAAGTGCCAGACATTCATTTTCGAGACAAAGTATGTATGTATATCGTCATGGTTGGGCATCAACTCACCTCCCACAAAAGAAGTAAACTCGTTTAACTCGGAAATGCAGTAGCAAGAGAAGGCTACAGGAATAGAAAAAAAAAGCGTTGAGGACCTAGAAAAAATGGCGCATATGCGCACTTAATTGCGCACTCAAAGGGAATCCCCCAACCTACCCATCAAACAGAAACCGAAAACGGAATAAAAGCCAAGGGTATGACTGAATGAAGGAGGAATAAAAAGAAATCTGACCAGCTGTGCTTTTCAGTTTTGGTAAAACAAAAGGCCATATATATGTGCATACATACATACAAATTTTTATAAATATATGTACATAATTTCGTAGGTATGTACTTTTATTTCGACCATTAAAATATGCTGCGGTTGTGGCAAGAGGAAACAAGCCCAGCTACTAATGGACAACACTCTATATATATGAATTTATAATTGGGATGGCTATAAATTTCAAAGGCGTAGTATGAATTGAGTTGAAGAGAGAGAGAGTACTTTCGGCCATCAAATAACTCTTGAGAAACGTTCTACAAAATGCATCATGAAACATTTTAGAAGCTTTTAAAGTTTAGTTAAATATGTCAATTTAATTAGTCTATATATTTTTATATTAATAGTATATTATAAAATTAGTAATATGTTTTAAATTGAGAGAAGGAGACTTTTCGGACCCCATTAGGTATATTTCCATATGATAAGACGAATTTTTTGTTTACCAAATTCTCACCACAATTTCACTGAAACTCTTTAAATCCTCTTTAAGTCTATTTAAATAAGTTCTAAAGCAAACATTTTCTATTTTTCAAAGACTTAGTAAAATCTTAAATCAATATAAACCCCTTTTCATTTTGTCCATATAAAACCTGAACCATTATTTCATTTCGATTCATCTGTAACATATTAAATTGTTATCATTACTCGACTTTTAACAGTCTTAATGCATTACTTCCATGACCGAATTGATGTTTCACAAACCGCAAAGGTTAAAGCAATTTTTTAAAATATTTACTAAATGCAATTTAAATGAGTTTTAAGTTAAATTCCATGCATATTTTGGTAAAGACAACAACTTGGAAAGGCTTACAAGCCGAAATACACACACAAACTTAACCCATTTCTATGCATATTAAGAGGAAAAATCGAACATTTGAATGGCGTCTTTCCATCTTGCCTTGTTTCTTTTTTATGGCCCTAAAACGGTTTATTTCATACATTTGCCTTTGCCCTCTTTTGGTATCCGCTCCGACCAATCATCAGCATCATAATCATCATCATCAGTAGCTGGACCAGGAGCAGGAGCAATAGTAGAATCAAGTCCTTCTTTTTTGTTGTATATAAAATTTCCATAATTGTGGGTAGGCTACGCATATTTAAATGCCTGGCAGTCTGTTTGCCTTGTTTTTTTTTTCTGTCCTGCACGTGCTAAGGATTAGGCAGACCTTCGGCGCACATCTTTATCTTTGGGGTAAGTATGTCTTCTCTTTACATATTCTTCGTCTTTCATTAGAAATTGCGGGAATTGCATTGGCTTTAAGGTCGACTAGGTTTAGTGAAATAGTTTTATCGTTTGAAGTCAGCAAGACACTATAAATGGCTTAACCGAGCTGCAGGCAAACTGCAAACTACACGGAGCAGGAACAGCATATGGTCATGTCAATCAGGCTGTCTAACAGTCAGTGTATGTGTGTGGGGTCCTGTGTGTGTGTGTTTGACTGGCTCCAATCCGATTGTAGTTTAGCCTGCAGCCAGCCTGCTTCTGCTGTGCAATGTCCTTGGTAGAATACATCCGCTTTGACTGCAACTGCAACGTCAATTGCTGGCTTTATCCTTTTCCCTATTCTGGGGTTACCTTGGCTAAATGCCGTACTCTATCGTTTCTCTTGGCCTTGGCAGTTGATCATTTCTGCTTGGCTGCAGCCATGGCCAAGCATAGCCACTACTCTGGCTCCTCCCCGAAATGAGAAGACAAAAACTTTTGATTCCTGGCAATAATTCCTTTTCATTGGATATACATTTTTCTCGTTTCCACTTTTTGCACATTTATCTCATTTTCATTAATTTTTTTTTTTTTTGGCTAGCCTTTAAGGTTTTTATGTAACCTTTTCTGTGATTTATCGTGAGTCGAAGTTTTTTTCCACAAATTGATTTCTCGTGAATTATGACGGTCACCTTATTTTCTTTGGCTCTGAATGGGAGTTGGAGTCGATTGAGTTATCTAACTTTTTTTGGGAAATTTATACTCATCTATGCAAAAGGAGCAATTTTCATTCTTTATTTTTATTTTTTCTTTCTTTTTCAGTTTAATTTGTTATAATGGCTTTTTATGTTTATGCACTAAGCGATATATTTATCTTTGTGGGGTCTTTATACCATACACCCATAGGGTGAAATGGTATATTAAAGTCGCCAAAATGTATGTAACAGGCAGAAGGAAGCTTTTCCGACCCCATAAAGTATATATATTCTTGATCGGGATCAACAGCCGAGTCGATATAGACATGTCCGTCCGTCCGTCCGTCCGTCCGTCCGTCTGTCCGTATGAACACGTAGATCTCAGAGACTATAAGAGCTACAGTCACCAAATTTGGTACGTAGACTCGTGTATTACCTACGGTGGTCAAGTTTATTTCAAATTTTTGCCACGCCCCCCCTCCGCCCACGAAATTTAAACAAATTTGATTTTCTTAAAGACTATAATAGCTAAAGACATCAAATTTAGTATGATTAATCTTTTAGTAAGCGCGCACAAATTTGTTGCAAAAAAAATTTGCCACGCCCCCCTCCGCCCACGAAATTTAAACAAATTTGATTTTCTTAAAGACTATAATAGCTAGAGACACAAAATTTGGTATGTGTATTTGTTTAATAAATGCGCATATATTGTATTTGCAACGATTTTGACACGCCCCTTTCCGCCCCCGTAATTTGGAAAAACTCGATTATCTCACGTAATTTTCTACCTTTTGTAATCAAATTTGGCACACTTTAATTTGATACTAATACCCAGCAAAACACCAAATTTGATCAAAATCGGACAAAAAAGTTATGCATATAAACGTTTTTCCATAAGGCCGTAGTTGGCCGTTGGCTGGTGGGGGCGCTAGGGTGCTCGTATACTTGAGTGAAGGAGATTCTAAGATATGCTTGTAATAAAAAGCATGTGAAAATGCATTTGTATAATAAATTTAAAATATTTGCTTTACTGGTGTATGGTATACCTAAGTCGGCGAGACGACTTACTTACTTCATTTATTATTATAAATGAGCTCCAATTATTACAGTTCAAAACGGTCTAATTTATCTACTAATTGACAATGAAATTTTAGCATTGAAACTTTATTTTTAAATAAACATATTAAACTATGAGATATATTTTCAAAAAACTTTCTCAATTTGTAAGTGCTAAGCCTTACTATTAGAATTTATAATTTCGAATATAATAAACATAAAAGATAAGATGATAATATTAACCAATTTAAACGAATTTTTCATTAAATTCAATATTACGTTGCTTGGTTTTTTTTTTAAGGAGGAATATTTGTAATAGATACATTTTAGATTTTGGTTCAACGTAATGGTAAATCTGCTATTTAAAAGAACTGCATTTTATATATCATCTCTTAGCTGTATACATAGCTATGACAAGATCCTCTGAAACCAAATTGAGATCAAAATCAAGTATAAGCAAGACGACTGGAAATCGTTAACAATGTAAATACATTAGGCTAAACATAGTTAAGATCTATTCCAAACTGTATGGGTTCTAAGTATAAAGATTTATGTCAAGAACTCATAACGACTTGCTCTAAATATATATATTAACAGCAATTACTTTTACTTGCTCCCATTTATATATGCATAATGATGTCATGTTTTGAGTTACGTTTCTTTAAAGTCAAAAAGCATTTAAACAAAAACAAAAACCCGATACCGAAACAAAACTTGAACCGAAAAGCCCGCACAACTGCATTCAGAGAGTGACCCTCACAGTCATAAACCATATGAGCAACAGCAGCAGCAGCGGCAAATGGACAACTGGGCAACTATAGTATATGGCTGACAATTAAAAACGGTTATACCTGGAGATTTATGTACGGCAACATATAAACAAGACCGAAGCGCGTCTCAAACAAGACGACCGCAAAATGTCATAAACCCAAACCCAAATCCAAATCCAAATCCAAATCTAAGCCCAACAAAATTTTGTGCATGTGTTTTAGAGAACAACAACAACAAAATATGTATGAATATAAATTTTGTATAATTAAAGTAAAAGAGCTCGCGACTAGCGACCAAAAATTTTGCCTCTTCACACCATTTTTTTTTTTTGGATAGTGGGCGTGAGAGAAGGATGGAGAGGTGTCTGGGCATAATGGAAGGTGAGGTGCAAGTGGTGAGTATATTGTGCAGTTGAGGGGTCATAAAACACAATAAGAAACTAAAACAAAATAACACACACAGAGACCGCACCGAACGTGGTTTTTCCATGGCAAACCAATTTTGGGGATGACTCGGAATCAGAGTCGTGGGATACAAACAAAAAACAACGCCACATTTCTAAACGATCCGGTTGAGGTTGAGTAATGATCTTTGCCCACTGGAGACATGTTTGTTCCGACTTTTGGAGTACCTATAAATTGATGAGCAAACAATGGATATGACAACAGTTGCTCTACAGTGTCCACATCGACTACATCGAAAACAAAGCAAAATCGAATCCTTAAAAGAACAATAAACAAAACCAATATGGCAAGTATATAAAAGGAAATTCTAAAGGATGTGCCATAAGTTTTGTTAAACCAAAAGATTGAACCAAATATTGAATTAACTAAAGTTTTAAGGGACTTAAAGCATTTTTGCGTAGTTTCAAATATTTCCAAATATTAAAAGAATTCACAAAAAAAAAATTAACCAAAAACTTAATTGTATTCTGAGAGGATTAAGACAATATATTTTGGTAAAATTTTTATAACTAAAATATAATTTGAAATTCCACTCTTTCAGTAAAAACAGGAACAAAGAGAGTAGCTTCCAACAGAAAACTTTAACTTTAATATATAAAAGAGACTTCATAGAACTTTACTGAGGAAAATTCTTGATTAAAGATTTTATAATCTTAAAATAATGATTAATGGATTCTATGAATTATATTACATAATTCAGATTTGTGATTTTTTTGGAATCCTTAAATCTCGTCCAAAAGTATTCTTAAAAGTTATGAGATAAAAACACTTTGGGTAAGTGACGCCAACTGAAAAATGTTTACCTTCTTTTTGGCATTGCTCATCACTGCCAACGCTCTCAGGAATGTAATCGAAACCTAAATGGTCTTTAGCCATTCTAAATTCAGATCAATTTCAGCAAAGCGGCAAAAACGTGAAGGAAAAAGTGTTTTATTATTTTATTAAAGTTGCTACTGTTCTCGTGAAAACCAATCTACAGTGGAAAAATACAAACAATTTATGAACTTTATATACATATCAAAAGCAGAAGGAAAAAAAAAAAAGAGAAAAAAGAAAATAAAATGGATTTGCATAGCTAACGCGAAAAGAAAAACACGAAAAACAATAGATGCGTGATACTCTTAAGAGTTCACACAGAAGCAAAACCTACGGGTGGTTAAGGCAATACTCGGTTCGGTCTTAGGGTCTTCAAGCACAACATGGTGCCGGAGGCATCGATGGCGGGGAGGGAGTGAATGAGTGAAGGAAACACAAAAGACAGTCACTTCCGTTTACTTAGAAATCTACATTTTTTATACCCTTACATGACTTTATGTTTTTGTTAGTTCACTCAGAACCTAACTATACCATAAAGTCGTTCCATTACATTCTATGGAGCCCAAGAAGATATATTCAAAAATTCAGAGGATAAGTATTATTTAATCAAGGAAACTTGCTCCCAAAAGTATGCAATAGGCTGGAAAAATATTCATAATTTGCTACAAATTTAAAACATTTCGTAAGCCTTGTAACTTTAAGGGGGGGGTATAGTATTAAAATATTGTTTTTTATTTCAATTTTTTTTTTTTTTTTTCTGAATGCACGGCATTTCAAGAATAGTGTGTTAAAATTTTAAATCGATCCGAGTGAAACTTCTAAAGTTATGGGCAGTTGAAGTCAGGGTGGCCGACCGCGTTTGTATTAGATTTTTGGGTGTCCAAAACTTTAAAACGCTCTCCTGAAAAGTTGCCATTTTCAAAGTCGGTGTACACGATCCTGCAAAATCTACTGGACAAATCGTTTTGAAATTTTGCACAGTACTTCTTCACTAAATTCTTCAGGTAACGCTGTCGAGATTTTTTTTTTTTTTTTTAATTTATCATTTTTACAACAACAAATAACTTGGGTTTTGGGCGAAAATCGGGGTTTTTGACTTTCAAGTGCCTTTAAAAATCGAAAAGCACATTTAAAAATTAAAAACTCGACAGCGTTACCTGGGGAATTTTGTCCTTTAACTAATGCAATTTGATTTTTTCATTTCCGATGATTCTGTGACGAGTTACGATGTACACCGCAAACCACTTCTTTTTCGAGGTCCCGCCGAAGATTGCCTATATCTCACGCAATTTTCAATATTTTTGGATGAAAATTTTCACACATATTGTTTAAATGTTGTATTATCACACGGGCAAACAAAAATTGAACTGAGACTATCCGTATCGCCAATAAAAATTCTTAAAAAATGACCGATTTTGCACCGAATTAACTATACCCCCCCCTTAAATAATAAAGAAATTGCAAAACATCTTTATATGTTTCAAAAAGCTTATTGCATAGTTTTGGGAGCAAATTTCTCAGCGTCCGCCCTTGGTAAACCACTACTAGTTTAAAGTTGAGATCTTAATGAGATCTATATAAATGGAATAACTTCTTTCGGAAATTGTTTTACTTTATGCATTGTCCATTAAACTTTATTTCAAAAAATAAATCCCAAGACTTGAGCCATTTATAAACTTTGCCCCCAGCTTTGGTCAATAATGTATGTACCCTCAGGATAGATTTTGGTAAAGACAACAGCCCAACAAGAGTTAAGACCGGGCGTTAATTGGATTTATTTGGCAATTTATGACAAAAGTTTTTCTCGCCGCTGTTGTTCTTGGTTGATGGGATTGTTGTTGTTGTTGTAATTGTTGTTCTTGTAATTTGGCTGACATTTGCATTTGCGCAAAAACCAAATACGAAAATTGAGAGAAAAACGAAGAGAAATCGAAATCAATAAAATGAAAATTGATTTTTTAATTTCGCACCCACACAGAAATTTATGTATGTATTTATGTATGTATATATAGATTATCAGTTTACCAAATGTCAAAGGTTAATCTTTGGCTTATCAGTATGCTATATAATTCATATTTAATTAAAAACCAATCAGTCATCGGTGACTGTAAAATGGTTTTAACGCTTTCAACCCAGACATAAAATAAATGAAATAAAAAGAAAGAAAAAACAAAGATTGAAGAAATCAAACGCCCACAACAACAACAACAACAACCACAATATCTAAGCCAAATTATACATACATAAATTCCACTACATACATATTAGTTTATACATTTAGCTACGTACATATATAATTTAAAAGAACAAAAACGGCTGATTCAACTGTGATCGTCATAATGTAGCCAAATCAATTGTCATTTAATAAGTGACGCACTTTATATATTTAAAGAGATTCCTACTGTCCTTATTAAATGGGAGAGAAAAATAAATGTTATGTATGTATATAACTTAAAAGAACATAAACATACATGCAGACATATCTGCAGACATATCTGCATGTATGTTTATGTGTAGCTATTTATTTGCTATTTATTTATAATGCTCCATCTACTGGCAAGCTAAAACACTTACGTCACTTATTAAATGACAATTGATTTGGCTTCATTATGACGATCACAGTTGAATCCGCCGTTTTTGTTCTTTTAAGTTATATACATACATAACATTTATTTTTCTCTCCCATTTAATAAGGACAGTAGGAATCTCTTTAAATATATAAAGTGCGTCACTTATTAAATGACAATTGATTTGGCTACATTATGACGATCACAGTTGAATCCGCCGTTTTTGTTCTTTTAAATTATATACATACATAACATTTATTTTTCTCTCCCATTTAATAGGGACAGTAGGAATTTCTTTAAATATATAAATTACGTCACCTTCTGCGTTCATCAGGCCCAGCCGTATAAGCACATTATAATTACGTCACTAAAAATAAATGACGATAAATTTGCCTACATTATTAGAAAAAATACACTACTTATTATATGAAAGAAATACTCTCCCAATATAATAAAATTACAAAAGCGATTTAAAAATCGAATTTTCAAGCAAAGGATAAGCTTCAGTGGATCGCAGTATGGCAGCTGCTCAACCACTTACAACACCTTGCCTGTTACAAAAGTCGTTTACAATTGATTCTAGGCTTTGTCATTGTATTAAATAAGGTTTTAATAAGTAACTAGCGCGGCATCAGGTGATCGAAGATCCTCCCAATTTACTATGTTACAAATAACATTGGCATCACATGCATTGTCGTTTATAAAATAAACTTTTAATGGTTTACAAGCCATACAATGCAAATTGCTCCTTATTTATCATTGCAGTCCAGCACGGATACGACCTTAGAGGCGTTCAGGCATAATCCAACGGACGTAGCGTCATACCACTGTTCGCTCGAACAAGTATTGTGCCATTGGTCCGTACCTGCGGTTCCTCTCGTACTACGCAGGAATGCTGTCGCAACAACGTTTTGTCATTAGTAGGGTAAAACTAACCTGTCTCACGACGGTCTAAACCCAGCTCACGTTCCCTTGCATGGGTGAACAATCCAACGCTTGGTGAATTTTGCTTCACAATGATAGGAAGAGCCGACATCGAAGGATCAAAAAGCGACGTCGCTATGAACGCTTGGCCGCCACAAGCCAGTTATCACTATGGTAACTTTTCTGACACCTCTTGTTAAAAACTCTTTAAACCAAAAGGATCGATAGGCCGAGCTTTTGCTGTCCCTGTGTGTACTGAACACCGAGATCAAGTCAGCATTTGCCCTTTTGCTCTATGTGTGGTTTCTGTCCGCACTGAGCTGGCCTTGGGACACCTCCGTTATTATTTGAGAGATGTACCGCCCCAGTCAAACTCCCTACCTGGCAATGTCCTTGAATTGGATCATACCTGAGTAATTGGAGTTATACCAAATATTTCAAATTAAAAATACATAAATGGACTCTCTCATTAAAGAATTTGTTTGCGATTATATAACAAACTCGTGATACTTTGATCAAGAAGCTTGCATCAAAACCCAATACCATAAGATATAATAAATATATCCGTATAATGGCTAGGAAATGATACACGTTCCATTTAATCAAGTAAGTAAGGAAACAATAAGAGTAGTGGTATTTCATTGGCGATATCAAACACGAGGAATAATATCTCCCACTTATTCTACACCTCTTATGTCTCCTTACACTGCCAGATTAGAGTCAAGCTCAAAAGGGTCTTCTTTCCCCGCTAATTATTCCAAGCCCGTTTCCTTGGCTGTGGTTTCGCTAGATAGTAGATAGGGACAATGTAGTCAATTTATTTTACGTGGTATGTACCCATTAATAGGGTTTAAAACCACGGCACTCAAATAAGTCACAAGACAAATAGTACACGTGACGATACGATGCGTCGCCAAACGCCCGTTTGAAAACTGCTTTTGCAGAATTTCTCCAGTGCCAGTTGAATACCATGTTGGTCGGACATGACATTCCCCCTTGGGTGGGGCGAGGCCGACCTAAAACCTCTGCTGGTCTTTGGGTGCAGCACCCGGTTGTATAAAGCAACTCCACTCTTGAATTATTCAATTCATCCCCGCATTTGGGTATCAAACCACAGCCACTACGATCTCCCACAAGGGGGCCAACCACAAAGGGCTAGTGGGCAAACTAGCCCATCCCGTAGTACCGAATCAAAGTTCCGGTCGGCTGTTCGCAGTCGAAACTACTAACCATTTTTGTCACCGCCAAACAGGAAATGGGTAAACCCCGCCGCTCGAATTAGCTTCTGCTGAAAATTTCAACAGCACCCAGGAAGCACCACTTGGAGGTTTCGAGTCGACTTGACTTAAATCACGACTTATGAATTACGGTGTGTCTACCCCTTCTGCGATCATCAAGCCCAGCTTCCCAGTAGAACTATCGTATACACGCACGAACAATCGGCTCACGCACGAGTCCGATCACGCACGCCGAAGAAAGCACTCGGCCCTTTTAGCGAGGGCACACTGTACTTTCACTCTTCTCGAGTGTCCACTGTACTGGAGCACGTGCTCACACACACACTCGCACTGTCACTCACACGTACAGTCTCAACTGGTAAACAAGCTACCGTTGGTTAATTGGGCACTTCACCGTTTCAATCGCTGTTTCTGTTTTGCACTTTTCACTGTTTGTTTTGCGTTCGATATTCGCAATTGACACTACCGCGACACAACCTCACGCTTCGACAGTCCAAACAAGACTGAGTAGATAGGGACAGTAGGAATCTCGTTAATCCATTCATGCGCGTCACTAATTAGATGACGAGGCATTTGGCTATTTTTTTTTTTTTTTTTATCGCTGAGGAAGGAAATCTTCAAAGATACGAGCAACCAACTACTGGACAATCTCGCATGTACGATTCACTGCGTCATCGGAACAATGAAGTTCCACAGTGCCTACGTACTAAAACCACCTCTATCGTCGTGCGATGTTTGTACCTTTTTAGATGTTATGCCAAGGTAGCAGGCAAAGTATAGAGAAGCTAGAGTTCGACACACCTAGCTTCGAGTATGCCCAGCACAATACATGAAATATTTAAAAGACGTCACCCCGCCAGTGACTGCTCTGACGCTAATGATATTGGTATCACTAGCGATGAGGAGATCTTTTGCAATCAATCGTTTTACCGACTGACCACTCCAGATACCTCTCCAGTTGAGTGTAACGCAGTGAAACTCGATGTCACCTGTCGCTCCGAAAGATCGCCGCATTTGTGATCTTATGTCAGCTCTGTCGTACCTTTCGACTTTGCGCTGATGCGCTTGGTCTAAGGAATGACCGTCTATCACAACCTGAACGTCTATCACATACATGTGATTTTGTCGGATTCCCACCAGGTCCGGTTTATGTAAGCCCGAGTCGCATTGCAGACATAGTTCGACATGGACAACGCAGCCTCTGCCTTCAAGTCCCCGCTTGACGGCATTAACCACGCTGTTGTGTCTAGCTACCCGCCTCCCATGCGTACGATAGCATTTCTGCAAGATGTGGTTTGTTGTTTCGGGAGCATCACATCCTGCACGACACCGTCTCTCCAATTCGTGCCTTCCCCTCGTCGTACGAGACTTAGAGGGTAGGGCATTTATCCGCAATTTGACACCGTGCAAATATTCCTTTCCTGTTAGCAAGCGCGTGGGCTGACTCACCCATCCATGTTGCGGGCCATAATGACCTGCTTCACGGAGACCGCAACCATCAACAGACATGTACAACCTGTTTGCAAAGTACGAGTCAATCTCTGGACGCGAACCTAGTTCCATATCCTCCGCCTTTAATCTATCTCGAGCCCTCTGCAATTCGTCGTCAATGAAAGAGCTAGCTACCTCGGATTGCTCGAGGTGGGGCCATTTTATATTGCTCAATCGCTTCAGACGCAGCATTGGTGCTATCCATCTAATTGATGGGATCCCGAGACCCCCATAAAAGTGTCTGGGGCGTGATAGAAAGCAGTAGGTACATCCAGTGGTAGATCTAACCATCTCCTAACGAAT
This sequence comes from Drosophila paulistorum, assembly GCA_018152135.1. NCBI lineage: Eukaryota > Metazoa > Arthropoda > Insecta > Diptera > Drosophilidae > Drosophila > Drosophila paulistorum. Next base: position 329,762 of record JAECXG010000536.1, read on the forward strand.
TGCCGTACCAATCTGTCACATTTTCTTAAGACGCCTATCCTCACACTCCCAAGTGTTAGTTGGTGATAGAGTTGTGAGATAAGGACAGTCCTAAGTGCAGACAACTTCTGTTGAGGTTTCAAGGGGGCTCTTGTTAATCTTAACAGCTTCGGACCGAGGTCGTCAGCTGGACTATACCGAGCCCGCCCATCCGCAGTGAACCGGATACCCAAATACTTCCACTCTTCAGTACGCTTCAATGAAGGACACTCGCGCTCCCCTACACAAAAGCTCCGCCGTTCAACGACAGTACACTTCTGCTTGGCTTGCCCCTTTATACTGATAGTGAAACACTTGTCAGAATTAAGGGTGAGTCCTACGGAGGCTAGGAAGCCTACCGTAGTATCCAACAATTTTTGAAGCCCCATCGGAGTTTCCGCAAATAGCACCAGATCATCCGCGAACGCTGCCGCGCTTGTTATGGTATTTCCGACTTTGGCACCAATCTCTTTGGGGTAGGACCTAAGTAACCTATCAATGATAAGATTAAATAGAATTGGAGACAGGGCATTACCTTGCTTAACGCCACTTGCAGGTATAAACACCTCTGAACTCCAACCTGCCCCATTGAGGGAGGTTCCGCCGCCCTTATACTGTTCTGCTATAAAGCTGACAAAATTTTCAGGAGCACCATAAGCCTGTAAAGTCTTGATAATGGCCTGGTGTGATACTGCGTCAAACGCCTTGCTGACATCCACTGTCGCAAGGTAACATGACTTCCACCTTTTATGATGCTCCCTCAAAATGAGATCAACCAACGTCGCATTATCAGCACACCCATCGGTAGGTAGGAAACCGCGCTACCTTGGATCCCAACTGACTTTAGAAGCCAACCGAGAAGCCAGAATAGCGTTTAGTTGCCTGACCAAAATTGAGGGGACTGTTATTGGACGCAAGTCTTGCGGTCGAAGAGCATGTGCTGGGATTTGTCATTATTTGTTTCCAATAGGGCTCCATTATCTCTTGGTTTGGCATAACCGACTCATCTGTTCCATCAAGCAAGGATCTAATGCATCTCCCGGTATTCTTATCCCAACGACGCTGAACCTGTGCGTACTCTTGTTGTCTTAACTGTCTCCTGGTTTGATGTCTACGCAAATTGCGTGGACGGATGGTATATGGTTCATTTGGTGATGGAAATATATCCAGGAGATAGTTGGATAAGCATTGGAGAGTGGTTTCCTTCCCTGCGGTCTGCGCATTATCTACGATAGATTGCAGGACCTGGACTCTCCACCGGGGATTACATTCTACAGGGCGATAGCCCTGCAGTATCCGCAAGATTTCCCAGTTCGACTGTTCTTCTGATGGATTGATTGGTCGCGCTTCCGACGATGATACTTGGTGGTGTCGCTCGATTAAACTAGGGCGACGCTGTGAGGTATTTGAGTCCAACGCTTCTGGGGTGGGAGTAGATTGCCCTCTTATCTGCTCCAGTTTTGCCTTATATTCACCCCTCTTCCGAAAACATTTGATTGCTTCGGAGCTACGGTGAGTAAATACTTCCGCTAGCTTTTTATTAGGATATCTCAAATTACCACTTGCTTCGAGCTCCACCTCCTTTCTCGCCATCATCCACGCTTCTTCCTCGCTCCATCGGAGTTTTACATCTTCACGCTGACGTTGCGTATCTAATTCGTCTTTGTGTTGATGTGACATATGTACACCGAGCCCTCTTCTAGTACTGAAGAGGCGCCCACATACTGTACAGGGAACCTCTCCACCAAGGTTTACCACTGCTATAGCCTCTCTTGGTTGGTCCCCAGGACTGTTTATCACTGAGGTATTATTTGTGATATTTCTCCGAGGCACAGTATTTCTTTCTTGACCAACGTTTCTTGGCTCAAATGGCCGGTAACCCCAAGAGTTGCTTCGCCGCTCGAATTAGCTACTGATGAGACCTAGAGATTAGGAACTCAACAGCACCCGGGACACACCACGAGGAGGTTCCGAGTCGACTTGATCAGACTTACGACTTATGAATTACTGTGCTCCGTAGAACACCCCTTCTGCGCTCATCAGACCCTGTATCCTTAAGAGAGTCACAGTTACTCCCGCCGTTGACCCGCGCTTACTTGAATTTCTTCACTTTGACATTCAGAGCACTGGGCAGAAATCACATTGTGTCAACACCCGCTAGGGCCATCACAATGCTTTGTTTTAATTAGACAGTCGGATTCCCCAAGTCCGTGCCAGTTCTGAATTGATTGTTAATTGATAATCGTTATAATTTAAAAGAACTAATTAAAATTAATTAGTATTCTTAAAAATTTTAGCAAGAAAGTTCCACAATTGGCTACGTAACTAACTATCTGGGGAACAAATAACTATCATAAATGATAGAAACTCTATTTACCCAGAACGAGCACATAAACCATGTTATTGTTTCCCAATCAAGCCCGACTATCTCAATCTTCAGAGCCAATCCTTATCCCGGAGTTACGGATCTAATTTGCCGACTTCCCTTACCTACATTATTCTATCGACTAGAGACTCTTCACCTTGGAGACCAGCTGCGGATATTGGTACGGCCTGTTGAGAAGTTTGCGTATACCCACCATAAATTTTCAAGGTCCGAGGAGAAAATATCGACACAACAGTATATGTCATGCTCTTCTAGCCCATCTACCATATCTCTCTGCGAAAGACTTCCATGGTAGTACGGCTATAAAACAGAAAAGAAAACTCTTCCGATACCTCTCGACGGCTTCTTTATGGTCGTTCCCGTTGCCAAGATGAGCACGAGGCCCATATTTAATAACAAACGGATACTCACTCAACAGGTTACGGAATTGGAACCGTATTCCCTTTCGTTCAAAATTATTCAAGTGTTTTATTTATATATTATTTCAATTGACATTTTTAAAACTTGAAAATTTTCGGCTTTCGCCTTGAACTTAGGACCGACTAACTCGTGATCAACCACTGTTCACACGAAACCTTTCTCCACTTCAGTCCTCCAAGGTCTCATTCGATTATTTGCTACTACCACCAAGATCTGTACCAATGGCGGCTTCATGCAGGCTTACGCCAAACACTTCTAAGCACACCATTGTACCTTCCTATACAACTTAAGCGCCATCCATTTTAAGGGCTAGTTGCTTCGTCAGGTGAGTTGTTACACACTCCTTAGCGGATTTCGACTTCCATGATCACCGTCCTGCTGTTTTAAGCAACCAACGCCTTTCATGGTTTCTGTATGAGTTGTTAATTTGGGCACCGTAACATTACGTTTGGTTCATCCCACAGCGCCAGTTCTGCTTACCAAAAGTGGCCCACTGGGCACAATATATCATAACCTTAAACTTCATATCAAGAAAGTTAAGGTTCTTACCCATTTAAAGTTTGAGAATAGGTTAAGATCGTTTCGACCCTAAGGCCTCTAATCATTCGCTTTACCAGATAAGATTATTTTATATAACATTTCAATGCACCAGCTATCCTGAGGGAAACTTCGGAAGGAACCAGCTACTATATGGTTCGATTGGTCTTTCGCCCCTATACTCAATTCTGACAATCGATTTGCACGTCAGAACTGTTTCGGTCTTCCATCAGGGTTTCCCCTGACTTCAACCTGATCAAGTATAGTTCACCATCTTTCGGGTCACAGCATATATGCTCAAGGTACGTTCCAGTTAGAGGTATAAATAATATAAATATCATTATACATAACTATATAGAACGCCCCGGGATTGTGTTAATTAACTATAAATAGTTAAAAAACTAATCCCATTATTAGTCAAGTTAATTATGCTATTAGGTTTATATCCCAATAACTTGCACATATGTTAGACTCCTTGGTCCGTGTTTCAAGACGGGTCCCGAAGGTATCCTGAATCTTTCGCATTGTTAATCGTACAAGTGCATATAATAAACACAGAAAATCAATGATAATCATGCTATTATATAATTCCGAAAAATTAACGCATTGTATTCATATAAATCTATCAACACTTTATCAAATTAATGACATTTATTCTATGTTAAAATGCAAGCAAAATAATTTAAATAAACTATAAGTCATATTTTATGATAAATTTGGTTCATGTTAATAGATTACAATGTCCTTATATGGAAAAAATGCACACTATTATTATAATATTATTGAAATATTACAACTCTAATGATGAATTTCACGTACTATTTAACTCTCTATTCAGAGTTCTTTTCAACTTTCCCTCACGGTACTTGTTTACTATCGGTCTCATGGTTATATTTAGTTTTAGATGGAGTTTACCACCCACTTAGTGCTGCACTATCAAGCAACACGACTCTTTGGAAACACCATCTAGTAATCATTAACGTTATACGGGCCTGGCACCCTCTATGGGTAAATGGCCTCATTTAAGAAGGACTTAAATCGTTAATTTCACTAACTAGAATATTGATGCTCCATACACTGCATCTCACATTTGCCATAAAGACAAAGTGACTTAGTGCTGAACTATTTTCTTTTCGCTCGCCGCTACTAAGAAAATCCTTGTTAGTTTCTTTTCCTCCCCTAATTAATATGCTTAAATTCAGGGGGTAGTCCCATATGAGTTGAGGTTGTATATACACATAAATATATTATTTAATATATTAAAAACCATTGTAAATTTTCCCTTTTAGTGAAGAATAATATTACAACATAATTATTTTTTCATTTCATATCATTAATAAGAGGCCATTCTAGATGAAAATTTTATATATTTTTTATGCTAGACATTCCTCAGTATCATTTGATTTGAAAAAGAAAATTATACATCTTCGTTTTTCTCATACATATGAGAGCCAATGTGTTTCAATTACTATTAATATTATGAATATAAATAAATATATCCAATAATATACCATATGCTTTAACATTTCGTAAAATACTAAAACAACTTATTTAGCATAGTCTTACAACCCTCAACCATATGTAGTCCAAGCAGCACTCTAAAATTAATTAAAGTACCATAACAGCATGGACTGCGATATGCGTTCAAAATGTCGATGTTCATGTGTCCTGCAGTTCACACGATGACGCACAGTTTGCTGCGTTCTTCATCGACCCATGAGCCGAGTGATCCACCGCTTAGAGTGATTAATAAATTGTTTGTTTATTTCATTACGTCAATAATATTTTTATTGAAAGAAATTAAAAATACACCATTTTACTGGCATATATCAATTCCTTCAATAAAATCAAACCCCAAACGAATGCTGCGAAATGTCTTAGTGTTAACATAATTGATTGAATACTGGACTTTATAATTTAAAAAAAAAACTTGACATTATTTTGTAAGCGATCAAAATTTACGTTAAACATTAACCTTAAAAGCAGGTACAACATTGTACATTTGAGATGTTACTTTAACCATTGTATGACCAAACCAATAATGGCCAATACAATACGCAACGCCTGTATATTATGGTACATATACACGCAGATAAATAAAGATATACAAAAATCAATTTCAAACTCGGATCGGAATACATAATTTTTATTTATGGGTTGCCAAGCCATATAAAGAGCTGAATATCTTTCTACCGTCAACAATTGTTATATATTTTATACTCTTTTTCTTCTTCTTCTTTATTTCAATAATTTGATTAAACATGCTTTTCATCTTCAATTTCATTTTCATTTCATATATCTTATATTAATTTGGTATTTATTTATTTTAATAACGGTTGGAAAATACAATAATGATCTTTCCGCAGGTTCACCTACGGAAACCTTGTTACGACTTTTACTTCCTCTAAATAATCAAGTTCGGTCAACTTTTGCGAAACAACCGTAACACACAAGGCGTCACAGTGATCACGTCCGGAGACCTCACTAAATAATTCAATCGGTAGTAGCGACGGGCGGTGTGCACAAAGGGCAGGGACGTAATCAATGCGAGTTAATGACTCACACTTACTAGGAATTCCAAGTTCATGTGAACAGTTTCAGTTCGCAATCCCAAGCATGAAAGTGGTTCAGCGGTTTACCCGGACCTCTCGGTCTAGGAAATACACGTTGATACTTTCATTGTAGCGCGCGTGCAGCCCAGGACATCTAAGGGCATCACAGACCTGTTATTGCTCAATCTCATTATTGCTAGACGCAATTTGTCCATTTAAGAAGCTAGTGTCTTTATAATGGGACAAACCAACAGGTACGGCTCCACTTGTATAAACACATTCAAACACAATAAACATTTTACTGCTACCATGAATGAAGGCAATATAAGCTTCAACCCCATAATCCTGAAGATATCTATTTAATATATTTGAGTCTCGTTCGTTATCGGAATTAACCAGACAAATCACTCCACGAACTAAGAACGGCCATGCACCACCACCCATAGATTCGAGAAAGAGCTATCAATCTGTCTTACACACTTATGTTCGGACCTGGTAAGTTTTCCCGTGTTGAGTCAAATTAAGCCGCAGGCTCCACTCCTGGTGGTGCCCTTCCGTCAATTCCTTTAAGTTTCAGCTTTGCAACCATACTTCCCCCGGAGCCCAAATGCTTTGGTTTCCCGGGAAGCGACTGAGAGAGCCATAAAAGTAGCTACACCCAATTGCTAGCTGGCATCGTTTATGGTTAGAACTAGGGCGGTATCTGATCGCCTTCGAACTTCTAACTTTCGTTCTTGATTAATGAAAACATCTTTGGAAAATGCTTTCGCTTAAGTTAGTCTTACGACGGTCCAAGAATTTCACCTCTCGCGTCGTAATACTAATGCCCCCAAACTGCTTCTATTAATCATTACCTCTTGATCTGAAAACCAATGAAAGCAGAACAGAGGTCTTATTTCATTATCCCATGCACAGAATATTCAGGCATTTGAAGCCTGCTTTAAGCACTCTAATTTGTTCAAAGTAATTGTACCGCCCCACAAAAGCACTCGATGAAGAGCACTAATGTAGGTTTTTAAATAGGAGGAACATATAAAAAAATACAAGTACTTAATTACATATAAGAACCCCACCGATAATACGCTTACATACATAAAGGTATAGTACTAACTACAAATGTATGTTGTACTACCCGTATGAAGCACAAGTTCAACTACGAACGTTTTAACCGCAACAACTTTAATATACGCTATTGGAGCTGGAATTACCGCGGCTGCTGGCACCAGACTTGCCCTCCAATTGGTCCTTGTTAAAGGGTTTTAAGTGTACTCATTCCAATTACAGGGCCTCGGATATGAGTCCTGTATTGTTATTTTTCGTCACTACCTCCCCGAGCTGGGAGTGGGTAATTTACGCGCCTGCTGCCTTCCTTAGATGTGGTAGCCGTTTCTCAGGCTCCCTCTCCGGAATCGAACCCTGATTCCCCGTTACCCGTTGCAACCATGGTAGTCCTAGATACTACCATCAAAAAGGGCAGACATTTGAAAGATGTGCATGTTATCTAGAGTTCAACCAATATAACGATCAAATGATCGCTTGGTTTTAGTCTAATAAAAGCACACGTCCCAGAAGGTCCGTGTTTTAATTGCATGTATTAGCTCTAGAATTACCACAGTTATCCAAGTAACTGTTAACGATCTAAGGAACCATAACTGATATAATGAGCCTTTTGCGGTTTCACTTTTAATTCGTGTGTACTTAGACATGCATGGCTTAATCTTTGAGACAAGCATATAACTACTGGCAGGATCAACCAGAATAATGTTATTCTTTAATGTGTTATTAAAAACATAATTATATGATTATTAACAAAACACATCTATATATTAAAAGATACTTGACAACATGATATACTTTTGAATAAAATAAATATATTGTTTTTGGTAAATTTTACGAATACGGCCATAATTTAATAGCGTTCATTTTCGTTTTTCATTAATTGAATATATATATTTAATAATTTTGTTCAAAAATATCTTTATATTTACACTTACAAAATATATAATCACATTTGTTTTAATTTTGTTTATTTCGAAAGAAAATAAACATTTGTATTTCGATATTAAATTTAAAATTTAATTTCAATTTGACATTTAAAGAGTGAAAATTATATATCAAGCAAAACCATCATTCACATTAAGTGTGATGAGTGTATTATAATTATAAGAAATTAATTCAATAATAAAAAATTGATTTTAAAAAAGTTAAATTTTGCTCTATATACTTGACAAATTATTTAAGTTGCAAACAAAACAAGATTTATGATGCAATGCTTATTCAAAAATTCTTCTCATATAAAAAGCGAATAAATATTATAGACAATTAAACTATGAACTAATTTAATGCCCATAATTTTATTCCAATATTAACGATAAATCCAAATATAACCAGTAAGTAAACTTCAGCAGAGAGAACGGCTCCTAAGATCGTTTCATCATACACCTTAATATACTTCGGTGGTAGGCTCTTTCATTATCTTTTTTACTTGACATATTAACGTTGAATTAGAGCAAACTTCAACATGACTGAACAACCACTGTCCATCATGAGAAGGTTTTGTGCCACACTTTCTCAAAATTGCCCATTTATGTTTGAAGGTACCACTCAACAATAAATTTACATATGTATTTTTATATATACCATAAGACTTCATTATAATATATAAATAAATAGACATTGCCGATTATAAATGCATAAGACATATGTATTTAAGACTTGTACTGATATCACATATGTCTGACCATGCTCGACATCACACCACCTAAGTAGGTTTTGTGCCACACTTTCTCAAAATCGCCCATTTATGTTTGAAGGTACCACTCAACAATAAATTTACATATGTATTTTTATATATACCATAAGACTTCATTATAATATATAAATAAATAGACATTGCCGATTATAAATGCATAAGACATATGTATTTAAGACTTGTACTGATATCACATATGTCTGACCATGCTCGACATCACACCACCTAAGTAGGTTTTGTGCCACACTTTCTCAAAATCGCCCATTTATGTTTGAAGGTACCACTCAACAATAAATTTACATATGTATTTTTATAAATACCATAAGACTTCATAATAATATATAAATAAATAGACATTGCCGATTATAAATGCATAAGACATATGTATTTAAGACTTGTACTGATATCACATATATCTGACCATGCTCGACATCACACCACCTAAGTAGGTTTTGTGCCCCACTTTATCAAAATAGCCCATTTATGTTTGAAGGTACCACTCAACAATAAATTTACATATGTATTTTTATAAATACCATAAGACTTCATTATAATATATAAATAAATAGACATTGCCGATTATAAATGCATAAGACATATGTATTTAAGACTTGTACTGATATAACATATTTTTTTTTTATATAACGGGGATCTCCTATTTACAATCTGTCCGGTGGACAATAAGTAAATTATGGGGCGTGCCAGTGACTTAGGGAATTGAATTTTACATCGAATATATTAGACTATGATGTTTATGCCAAATCATCTTTAAGGCTAGGGTATTTAGGGTGGTTAGTAGAGGTGGGCATGGGCCGAAATTTTGCACCCAACCCGATCCAGCCCATGGGCCGAAGAGCAAAATTTTACCCGCACCCGAAAGCTAAAAAAATTTTGCAACCCGAACCCAACCCGCCCGCCCGAAAAAAATTTAAAAAATTTTTTTTATGAAAAATACAATTTTTTATGCTTCTGCGAAACAGTACTTTCATTATATACATTTATTAAGCAATAGTAGAAGCGAAAATTAAATTTTTTTATGCTTTATCCAAATCAGCACTTACATTATAAATATTCCTTAAGTATTAGTAAAAATGAAAAACAAAATTAGGCTTTCTTCAAAGCAGCACTAAAATTACATATTCTTATATAAAAAAAGCAACTTATCGAGATTCGCGCTTGACAATCTTGTGCGCCTTTCGTTTAATATTTTGCCCGATGACGAAAAAACCCTCTCGCTTGTCGCAGAGCTCACAGGGATACATAAAATATGTTTGGCCACCACTTGTAACAATTTCAAGTTGGTTGCCTGCTTCCAAAAATCTAAAATTTCCATATTTGAACAAGTAGTTGTGGCATAGTACTTTTCTATCTCAAAATCGATCGAATTTTTTCAAGTTTCATTTTTTTTGGTTGATTTGCATCAAAATATTCTTCGAATTCGTAGTTTGTATTTGGCGAAGAGTTTTCAATTTTCGAGTCGTCAACTGTGTCACTTGCGATTTCATAAATTTCAAGCATCATGCTTTTAACAGTTTCCAAAACATGATTTTTTTTTTCTTCAGTCAAAAAACTAAGTTCTTTGAATGGAGGGTTTAAAAATAACCCAACCAAATGCACTGAAGTTGGCTGAAAACGCATTTCCAAAGAACTTAAAGTTTTTTGTTTTAGTTGTTCTATAACATTGGAATCAAATATTTCTATTTTACATTGTTTTTTAAGCTTTTCATACCATAATGCATATATATGAATTGTTGGCTCTTTTTCAGAAGATAATTTTTCGGAACAATCTTTAAACGGTTTTAAAAATGTGATTAAATTTTCTATTAAAGCGAAATCAATATTAGCTATACGTTTTACCTCATTTTTTGATAAAAGTAAACTTTTGATTTCCTGCTGAACCTCACAAATACTTTCAAGCATAATATATATAGAGTTCCAACGAGTTTTTACTTCCTGCTTTAGAGATTTGCTTAATTTGCGATTGAGTTCGGAATGCTTGAAAAATTTTACAAGATTTTTCGAATTGTCTATTAAAAATGTAATATCTTCAATGGGATTCTTTTCCATAACATCATCCATTACTAAGTTTAAGTTATGGCAGGCGCAAGAAAGCCTTTTGTAATTTTTGAACGCGGCAACCACGTTTGCCCCATTGTCAGTAACAATTACAGAATTTCTTAACTTACTTTCTAAGTTGTAATCAAGCAATATTTGCTTAATGTGATCGAAAATATTAACGCCGGTTTTTTTGTCTTCCAAGAATTCTTTAACACCTAGAATCGACGTTTTTAAACAAAATGACTCATCAATATAATGTGCACTTAAGCACGCAAAGCTTTTCTGAGTATATTGGTCCGTCCACATATCCGTAGTAAATGCCATGTATTTGTTGGATAACGTAGTCGTCAGCAGATCCTTAATTCGATTGTATTCGGCAACCATCACATTGCCTGTAAGTTTTTTCCTGGACACAATGATGTCATTGCAGTTTTGCGTTCCGTATTGGGCGCCTATGTTCAAAACAGCTTGAACATATTCACGAAAACCATTTCCTATAAATTTAGCAAATATAACATTGATATAACATTGATGAATATATAAAATTTAACTAAGACTTACCCTCAGTGACATTTAATGGCAACAAATCTTTTGCCACAAATGTTAGCTGCTTTCTAGCTAGCTCATCGAGAACTTTTTTTGGGACAGCCTTTGATGAAAAGTTCACCTTTGGTTGATTAGGCGGAGCAACAAAAGTGCATTTGTGACGAGCAAGTGTTGTGGTGCCGTGCTTTGCACTAAAAGCAAACACAGTTTTGCATTTGCAACAGCACACAAAGTGTAGACGCTTGCCGTCGCACTCCACGTGCTTAAAATTTTTCCACACATCACTTTTTCCAACCGTATTAGCAATTAGTTTATATCGAGCGTCAACGGCACTAATAGCTCTCTGAACTTCAGCTTTCGTTTTCGCAATTTTTGATACACATTCGTCAGTTTCATTACTATTTGCGTCCGACATTTCTTTTTCACGTTGTTTTTTCCTCCGCTCTTTTTTTCTTAGTGATAACAATTGTAATAGATGGTGATGATAATTGTAATTGAAACAATCGATAACAAACGTGATCGATAGTGTACACAAAGTTAAGAAAAGAAAACACTTATAAATTTCACAATTGCGTTCTCATATGTCCAAATGAATTTTCGGGTTGAGCGACCCAACCCATACCCGCCCGCACCCAACCCGAAATTAGATTTTCCAGCCCATACCCACGGGTACCCGCGGGTACCCACGGGTACCCGACAAAAACCCAGCCCATGCCCACCTCTAGTGGTTAGGGTTAAGTCAGGGGTGATGGTGGGTGGTGAATGGAGGGGGGGTGGTGGTGGGGCGTTGTTGGTGGGAGCCAGTGAGCTGATCACTCCTCGCGGGCTGGTAGGTCCAAAGGATGGAGTCTTCTTAGGCGGCGGGTGGTAGTGCTGTTGTCCAGAAGATTTATGGCCAGCTGGTTGGGGTGCCTGTCGAGACGCTCCAGATGAGCCTTGCTGAGAGACTTCCAGGTCAGTCTCCTGTCCATAGTGAGACCCAGATATTTGGCAGAGTTGGAAGAAGGGATTATGCATCCATCCAGTTGGACGGGGGGACAGTATCCTCTTCTTAGGGCAAATGTAACCTGCGCTGACTTTTCTGTGTTAACCGCCATGTTCCATCTTTGTAGCCATGCACCAGTGGAATCAATTTGCTCTTGCATTAGATTGCCAGCAGTCTGTTCTGATTTATCCACGGTTAAAAAGGCAGTATCATCTGCATACGTGGCTGTGAGCACTCTTGGGTCTGCAATTGTCGGCATGTCGGCCGTGTAGAGAGTGTACAAGACAGGACCCAGAACACTTCCTTGTGGGACTCCGGCCTTGACGTTTTCGATTCCAGATATTGCATCTCCGCATCTCACATAATACATTCTGTCCTTGAGATAAGAGCGTAGCCAGAGGTAATGCGGTGCTGGTAGCGCGATCTTCAATTTGTGCAACAGCCCAATGTGCCAAACTCTGTCGAATGCCTGTTTGACGTCAAGAAAAACTGCGTTGCAGTATTTCTTCTCCTCAAAAGCTTCCAGTATTTTGTCCGTGATCCTATGGCACTGCTCGGGTGTACCATGGCACTCTCTGAATCCAAACTGGTGATCAGGGATCAAACCGGCCTCGTCCAGTGTTGGTCGTACTCTACGCAAAAATAGCCTCTCAGCTATTTTGGAGAATATGGCCAACAAACTGATCGGACGATAGGAGGCGAGCTTGGCTGTAGGTTTCCCAGGTTTTGGGATCAGGATTATTTCGGCGCACTTCCACTGGGTGGGAAAGTGTCCTATCAGGAAGCATTTGTTAATGATGTTCAGGAGGAGCTGAACAGCATTCGTCGGGAGGGCTTTAATTGCTAGAACGTCTATACCATCATAGCCAGGGGATTTGGAGGCTTTCAGCTTGCCGATCTCTGCCAGCAGTTCTTCAGTTTCAACCATCTCGATAGGAGGGGCCATTTGGCAGGTTACATCCAGAAAGTTCGTCGTAATCTCCGCGTCGAGTTGGGAACATCTGTTGAAGGGGGTGAAGGCTTCTGACAAGTGGGTGGCGAAGGCTGCTGCCCTGTCGCTGTCTGTGCGGCACCACGTACCATCTTCCTTCCTAAGAGGCTCCTTCCTCATGATGGGTCTTTTGATGTTTTTAGACAGCCGCCAAAGGTCGCCAGGCTCAACTTTATCCAGAAAGCTTTCCAGAGAGTTCCGGCGGAGTCTGTGTAGAAGCTCTTTGAGTTGCTTGGCCGCTCTGTTGAAGTCTGCCTTATCCCTGGGGTTGCGAGAATATTGCCACACTCGACGAAGTCGCCTCTTTTCCGCAACCAGCGAAGATGCGCGGGTTCCAGAGATGCGCGTTCCTACGTGGAACATTATTGGTATTTCTGGTTGGTGTCGGAGTGGCTATTGAGGCCGCATTGTGGATGGCAATGTTGAGTTTTTCGACTGCATCGTCCAAATCCTCCTCGGAGTTGAGCTGGGCAGTAGGGTCAAGGTTGCTTTGGAGCCACGACTGGTAAACTTGGACGTTTGTGTTACGCTTGAACATCCTGCTTCTGCTATTGTTGGTGCTGGCTGGCATGTTAACGAGCAGCTTGACTGCACAGTGGTCGGAGCAGAGGTCAATATCATTGCTGGCAATAACCCTGTGTCTATGCAACCCCTTTGAAACAGCAAGGTCCAGAAGGTCTGGGATTTTGTTGGCGTCCATGGGCCAGTACGTGGGCTCTCCAGTGGAGTGGCAGTCAAACCTACTGTTCGCTATGCAGTTAAACAAGGCTCTGCCCTTGGGGTTGATAATTCGGGATCCCCACCAAGTATGTTTTGCGTTAAAGTCTCCTCCAATAACGAAGCGAGTACCTAAGCTATCAAATAGGCTTTGGAACAGGGATTGAGCAACGTGGTGTCTTGGAGGGCAGTAGACGGCAGCAATAGTGGTGTCTCCGGTTGGGCTTAAAATTCTTACTTTGGCGCACTGGGCCCAGGGCTCCTGAAACGCAGGCAGTTCCACGTACTTGATACCCCTTTTGATAACTATTGCTGCACCTCCGCGCGCAGTTCCGTTGGGATGATTGGCAGATATGACGTCATAGCCGTTAATTGAGAAGTAAGATTTGCTTGTAAAGTGGGTTTCTGAGACGAGTAGAATGTCAACATGTTTAGTCATCAGAACATGCTCGACCTCTTGCCTGCTCTTACACAGGCCGTTCGCATTCCATATTAGTATATGGAGGCTTAGTTGCATAGCTTAGCCATGAGAGACATGAGCATTTGCGACAGCGCCGCAAACTGTTCTAGCATTTTGAACATCATGGCCTCGAGACGATCGACTCTTGATTCGTTTCTAACGTCCCCATTTGCCGGTTGTTCTTGCTGCTGCTCTTGCTGCAGGGGCGGCTTTTGCGATCCTCTAAGAGCGTTGGCGAATGTTAAGCCAGGTGTGACGGCTGTAGCGTTGGCGAATGTTAAGCCAGGTGTGACGGCTGTAGAAATGGGGCTTGATGGACGAGCAGGCACCTTTGCCTTGGGAAGGTAGTGGTCCTTTGCTTTTAGGTACACCTTGCATCCTTTGTAGGAGGCAGTGTGCTCTCCTTGGCAGTTCGCGCAGCGGGGAGGGGCCTCCTTGGGCTTTGGGCACTCGGCAGTGGCGTGGTCATGACTTCCACACTTCACGCAGGCAAAGCGAAGTCCGCAGTTCGCTTTGGTGTGACCAAATCCTTGGCAGCGATGGCATTGGACTACCTCTTTCGACTTGTGAGGGGGCTCGATAGCGACGATGCAGCTGCATAGTCGCTTGATGGTAAACGCATCCATATTGTTGCTGGCAGGTTCAATGTTTACAAAGAAAATCGCCATTGGCTTCTTTGTTTGGTGGCTGAGACCATTTTTGATGTCGTTGCCTCTGACAGTGTGTCCTAAGGCAGCTAGCGCATCCTTAATATCGGCTGGATCAGTAGAGTGGTGCAATCCCTTGATGACAATGCGGTATGCACGCTCGTCCTTTGGCTGGAATGTTTGAAAGAGCATCGACTTTTGAATTAAGAAGTGTTTGAGCTTAGTGAAGCTCTCTTTGTCAGGTGTATTAATTCTGACGCATCCGTCTCTGCCCGACTTATAGGTAAAGTTCTGCTTTCCAATGACCGCAGATACGTCCGATAGCATATCTTTTATGTTAACAACACTCGGAACAAAGATTGGGGGGCTTTATTATCCGCACAGGTACGCTGGGTGCCTGCTCTTGGATTGTTTCTCCTCCTTCCATTTCACTGTCATCGTCCTCCTCTTCCTCATCATTAGAGAGAATGTGGAACCTGTTGCTTGAGGCCTCCTTGTCGCCAATATTCGGAGCACTGGCGATATCGAATTGCCGCTTTGTGTGCAATGGGGTTTTTCTTTTCATTTCCCCAGGCTCGGTGCTTGAGGAGCTATCGTCGCTTTCACTCATGTGGATGACTCTCTTGGCTTTGGGTTTGGTTTGTGAAACCTTAGCCTGTTTTGGCGTTGATGCACCTTTCACATGATTGGTCTGCACTGGCTTTGGCTTTGGGCTATACTGCCACGATGATGGTGTTGGTATTGGTGCGTTGGTTGTGGATGGCGAGTCCATTATGCCTATTAAGGCCACCTCCGCCTAAAAGTCTGTGATGATTTTAAAATAATCTCTATGCCCGTAAGTATGCAACACTTTTCTGTCACCCTCTGATTCGCTAGCCAATCAGATAATATGAGCTTAAGGCACCGTTACTTGGTGCAGTCTTTGCGTGTTTATCAGAGCGAGAGAGAGAGTACGATTCCGATTTTGAATTGTCCGCGAACACGTCCGTCTGCTTCAACTGTCAACACAAGACCGATATAACATATGTCTGACCATGCACGACATCACACCACCTAAGTAGGTTTTGTGCCACACTTTCTTAAAATCGCCCATTTATGTGGATATGGATTTTCCCATACGATGAATGGGCGATATGGAATAAATTTAATTTTATATGATATGAGATATTCCATATTTTTTTTATTCAAAAATATCTTTATTTTTACACTTACAAAATATATAATCACATTTGTTTTAATTTTGTTTATTTCGAAAGAAAATAAACATTTGTATTTCGATATTAAATTTAAAATTTAATTTCAATTTGACATTTAAAGAGTGAAAATTATATATCAAGCAAAACCATCATTCACATTAAGTGTGATGAGTGTATTATAATTATAAGAAATTAATTCATCAATAAAAAATTGATTTTAAAAAAGTTAAATTTTGCTCTATATACTTGACAAATTATTTAAGTTGCAAACAAAACAAGATTTATGATGCAATGCTTATTCAAAAATCCTTCTCATATAAAAAGCGAATAAATATTATGGACAATTAAACTATGAACTAATTTAATGCCCATAATTTTATTCCAATATTAACGATAAATCCAAATATAACCAGTAAGTAAACTTCAGCAGAGAGAACGCTCCTAAGATCGTTTCATCATACACCTTAGAATACGTTGGTTGACTTTTTCATTATCTCTTTTACTTGACATATTAACGTTGAATTAGAGCAAACTTCAACATGACTGAACAACCACTGTCCATATCAGATATTCCATATGATATGGATTTTCCTATACGATAAATGGGCGATATAGAATAAATTTAATTTCATTTGATATGAGATATTCCATATGATATGGATTTTCCCATACGATAAATGGGCGATATAGAATAAATTAAATTTTATATGATATGAGATATTCCATATGATATGGATTTTCCCATACGATAAATGGGCGATATAGAATAAATTTAATTTCATATGATATGAGATATTCCATATGATATGGATTTTCCCATACGATAAATGGGCGATATAGAATAAATTTAATTTTATATGATATGAGATTTTCCATATTATATGTGTGTTCCCATACGATAAATGGGCAAAATTAATATTTTTAATATTGAGTAAAATTTATTTTACATTATGACGATCACAGTTGAATCCGCCGTTTTTGTTCTTTTAAGTTATATACATATATAACTTTTATTTTTCTCTCCCATATAATAAGGACAGTAGGAATCTCTTTAAATATATATATTGCGTCACTAATTAAATGACAATTCATTTGGCTACATTATGACGATCACAGTTGAATCCGCCGTTTTTGTTCTTTTAAGTTATATACATACATAACATTTATTTTTCTCTCCCATTTAATAAGGACAGTAGGAATCTCTTTAAATATATAAATTGCGTCACTAATTAAATGACAATTCATTTGGCTACATTATGACGTTCACAGTTGAATCCGCCGTTTTTGTTCTTTTAAGTTATATACATATATAACATTTATTTTTCTCTCCCATTTAATAAGGACAGTAGGAATCTCTTTAAATATATATATTGCGCAACTAAATAAATGACAATTCATTTGGCTACATTATGACGATCACAGTTGAATCCGCCGTTTTTGTTCTTTTAAGTTATATACATACATAACATTTATTTTTCTCTCCCATTTAATAAGGACAGTAGGAATCTCTTTAAATATATAAATTGCGTCACTAATTAAATCAGTCTTATTGTGAATGTCAGACCGTACGGACGTGTTCTCCGAAGACTAATTATTGTGTGCAATTGCTTTGTATAACGGTGCTGTGTAAAGCGAACCAAAACAAAAACTCCAAAAACTGCACCAAGAGTGCTTAAATTTGTCTACCTGCTAGCCAAGTCCCGTTGCTTTACTCCGATTGGCCAGCCAGTCAGAGTTACCAAACTTTACAAAAAGTGGTGCATACTTCTAGGCAGTGCTAGGAAATAAATTGTTGCATACTTGCGGGCTGTGGCTGCCGCAATGGATAAAATGAACTTGCCATCCACATCAAACCATAGACCGACTTGGCAGCGAGTCAAGTCAAAGGTGAACCCAGAGGGGAAGCGAACGACCACTGTCAAGCTGGCGAGGGTTTCTACTAACAGAACGAGTGGAAGTGATGACGATTCCTCCAGCTCATCAGGCACAGAACCTGGTGAAGTGAAGCGTAAGGTGCCTTTACGAAAGAGTGACCCAATGGCATCGGCCGGCAAAGACGAGGCTAATCGCTTTTCCCTGCTTTCCGATGACAACGATGAAGACATCGACATTGATGACGAGCCAGTTCCTGAGCCGGAGGTTGAGGTCCCAACTGCGATGGAGAGAAAGATTAAACCGCCACCAATCTTCATTCCTGGGGTAGATAACATCAAGGCGCAGATGTCACCTCTGTCATTGGGAGTAACAAATTCTTT
Source organism: Drosophila paulistorum (assembly GCA_018152135.1). Lineage (NCBI taxonomy): Eukaryota > Metazoa > Arthropoda > Insecta > Diptera > Drosophilidae > Drosophila > Drosophila paulistorum. The sequence goes on from JAECXG010000536.1 coordinate 348,282, forward strand.
TACAAAGCTGGTCGTGACGGACGCGTCAGAGTTAACGTTGAGGAGAAGGAAAGCTTCCACAAGCTAAAATCCTTCCTGATAAATAATCAGTTTAGATTTCAGACGTTCCAGCCGAAGGATGAGCGTGCCTATCGGATAGTCATCAAGGGTCTCCATCACACCACTGATCCGATGGATATTAAGGAAGCTCTGCGTGCTCAAGGACATAATGTTCGAGGAGAACAGATTAAAAACGGACTAAGACGCAAATCCAAGGAGCCGATGGCTATGTTTTTTGTAAATCTTGAGCCATCCAGCAACAACAAAGACGTGTTCAACATTAAACGACTCTGCAGTTGTGTTGTTGCCATTGAGCCTCCCCGCAGGTCCATGGAAGTTCTCCAGTGCTTCCGCTGTCAAGGGTTCGGACACACCCAAGGAGGAGGCTGCTACCTTGACTATGCCTGCGTCAAGTGTGGTAGCCAAGAACACTCTTCGGCCGAATGCACGAAGACAAAAGATGAACCGGCGAAATGTGTCAATTGTAATGGCAATCACACAGCATCGTACAAAGGGTGCAAAGTGTACCAAAAGGCCAAGGAGTTTCACCAGCCCAGGCAAAGGCCAGCTCTGCGGCTCACTCAGAGACCCACTCCACGCCCGATCTACAAAGGACCTACCACTGTACCTGGAATGACTTTCGCCAGTGTGGTTGGAGGCAACCAGCAGTCTGCCCAGCCGCAACCAGACCCAGTTCCCGCCGTCGTAGACCAGACACATGGAAGAATTAATAAGCTTGAAGCAATGATGGAGAGCATTATAGCCCAAATGTCAGCTCTGACCCAGTTAATCACAAAGCTTATGGCCAATCAATGCAAGTAAATCTCCATGTTGTCATTTGGAATGCGAACGGTCTGTGCAGGAACAGACCTGAGGTTGAGTTATACCTCAAATCGAAATATGTGGATGTCCTATTAGTCTCCGAAACCCATTTCTCCTCCCTATCCTACTTCTCCATCAGTGGATACGACACTATCGCTACCAACCATCCTAATGGCACCGCGCGTGGCGGCGCGCAGAAGTGGCATCAAATATGTGGAATTACCCGCCTTTCAGGAGCCCTGGGCCCAGTGCGCTCGGGTTAGAGTTACCTCCCCAACTGGAGACATCATTTTGGCGGCTGCTTACTGTCCACCACGCCATCTGGTTGGACAAAGTCTTTTTCAAGATCTGCTGGATAGCCTTGGGAGCAGGTTCATCATTGGTGGAAATTTCAACGCTAAGCACACTTGGTGGGGATCCCGAATCGTCAATCCCAAAGGTAGGGCCCTATACCAATGTGTTGTCGATAGAGGACTTGACGGCCCACGGATCCGAACAAAATCCCGGATGTTCTGGATATAGCCATATCCAAGGGGATTGACAGGCGCAGGATTGAAGTCTCCAATGACCTCGACCTGTCTTCAGATCACTGTGGAGTCAAGCTCCTTATAAACATGCCAGCCAGCACCAACTCGACGAGAAAAAGACTTTTCAGGCGAAACACCAATGTTGAAGTCTACCAATCTTGGCTTCAGAGGAACCTGGACCCAAACATTGAGATATCCTCGAAAGAAGACCTAGAGGAAGCAGTTGAACTGCTTAACATTGAAATCCACAATGCAGTGACCCAGGCAACACCACCTCAAAGGCCCTCAAGTAATACACCTCGTCGAGATGACTTCCTGTGGTCTCCGGAAGTGACGGCTATGGTAGCTGAAAAGAGGCGACTCCGACGAGTCTGGCAGAGCTCGCGCAACCCAAGAGACAAAACTGAGCTAAACAGATCGGCCAAAGCTCTAAAGGAACTGCTGTACACTCTCCGCAAACAGTCTCTCGAAAATTTTCTTGAGAATGTTGAACCTGGTGACCAGCAACATAACCTGTGGAGGCTAACTAATGGACTAAAAGGCCCATCAGTAGAAAAGAGCCTGTTAAAAGGGCCGATGGTACCTGGTGCCGATCAGACAGCGACAGGGCAAATGCCTTCGCCACCCACTTGTCTGATGCGTTTACCCCGTACAGCAGATGCACCCAGGCAGAGGCCCAGCAAACTGAGGAGTTCCTGGACGTTCCATGCCAAATGGCCCTTCCCATCCAAGCCGTTGAAATGGATGAGCTGCTGGAAGAGATCTCCCGACTGAAGGTGTCCAAGTCCCCGGGATACGACGGAATCGACGTACCATCGATTAAAGCGCTACCTGAAGAAGGCATACAATTTCTTCTTACCATTGCTAACCAATGCTTCCAGTTAGGACACTTCCCCACCCAGTGGAAGTGCGCCGAAATCATACTAATCCCTAAACCTGGGAAACCTGCAGCCAATCTCGCCTCATATCGTCCGATAAGTCTGTTGGCCGTATTCTCCAAAGTAGTTGAAAGACTACTTTTGCGTAGATTGCGACCAATAATGGAGGAGGCCGGTTTGATCCCCGATCACCAGTTTGGCTTCAGGGAATGTCATGGCACACCAGAACAATGCCATCGGATTAACAACAAAATTCTGGAAGCGTTTGAGGAGAGGAAATATTGCACGGCAGCCTTCCTCGATGTAAAACAGGCATTCGACAAAGTGTGGCACACAGGCCTGCTATACAAACTAAAATCATTGTTCCCGGCACCTATATATGGACTCCTCAAGTCATATCTTCTTGGGAGGAGCTTCTACGTAAGATGTGGCGACGCGATGTCCGAGATTGAAGCCATCAGAGCGGGTGTGCCCAAGGTAGCGTGTTGGGCCCGGTTCTGTACACAATATATACTGCTGACATGCCAGTCAGCTCGGACCACAGAATGCTAGCTGCCACTTATGCGGATGATACGGCTTTTCTAGCGACGGATGAGTCGCCAACGGTAGCCAGCAGTCTACTGCAAGGACAGCTTGACGAAACCAACCACTGGCTTGCCAGATGGAATATAATGGTGAATCCCGAAAAGTCGACGCACATTACATTCACGCTGAGACGAGGGATCTGTCCTCCAGTACATATGGACAGCGCCATTATTCCAGAGGCAAACAGAGTGAAGTACCTTGGCCTACTTTTGGACAAGAGATTAACCTGGCGACCACATATCTTGGACAAGAGGAGAATGCTAGACACAAAATTGAAGAAATACCTCTGGCTGATGGGACGCAAATCTACCATAAGGCTATGTTTAAAAATTCTTATTTACTCTGCTTATTTATTTCTGCTGATTATCCACTTTTCGGATAGATTGCAGAAAGAGGGCTCTCCCCGTTAAAATAAAAAAAAAAAAAAAAAAAAAAAAAAAAACTTATTAAATCATTCCAGTTGTGAACGCCAAACGTGTCGGACGTGTTGCGGATGGTCTTCAAGTGCGTAAATACAGAGTGTATAGCAGTGAACAGAATATCAAAAACAAAACAAAGAGAAGAACATTTACACTAACAAACTGTAAAATCTGCGGACTTGTGGTAGAAACGCAGTTATATATCTCTGACTGGCCTGCCAATCAGAAAAGACTAATAATCTGTTGCACCCTTTTAGGGGGCATATTTTCTTAAAAGTGTTGCATACTTGCAGGCTGCAAGAATCAATCAAAAGCACCACATACTTGTCTGCGGCTACGGCCCCAACAGGCAAAAATGGGCAAGCCGAAATGGGCAATAAAGCCTACCACCGACATAGCTCCTACGGCTAAACATGCCAAGGCAAAGAAAATGTCAAATAAAACCATCAAGGAATCTGATGGAAACACCAGTTCCTCCTCGGAGCCAGGGGAAATCAAACGCAAAGCCCCACAGAGGAAAGTTGAGCAGGCATCTACTTCAACGGGCATCATAAGTGACGCCAACAAGAATGCCAATAGATTTGCCATCTTATCTGACGACAGTGACAGCGATGAAGAAGATGCTCCAATGACGGTCCAGCAGGAGCCACCCACGGCTGAGGTGCGCAAGGTCAAGCCGCCTCCTATTTTTCTACCGGAGGTTCACGATATTAAGGACTTATTAAGAGACGTCACATCCGTAATCGGCGGCAACAATTTCGACTACAAAGCGGGTAGGGATGGACAAGTCAGAGTCAACCTACAAGATAAGGAGTCAACTCTGAAAAACTACCTTAGTGAAAACAACATCCCATACCAGACTTTCCAGCCTAAAGACGAGCGAGCCTATAGAATTGTTGTCAAAGGTCTTCATCACACCACCAATCCCATGGACAGGATTGGAAGCACTGGCTGCAAACGGGCACATTGTTAGAGGCCTGGACATCAAAAATGCAATCAGCCGCAGTACAAAGAAACCTCTGGCTATGTTCTTTGTCAACTTGGAACCGGCAAGCAACAACAAGGATGTGTTTGCTACTAAACGCCTTTGCAGCTGCGTGGTCACAATCGAGCCACCCCGTAAGACGACTGACGTACTCCAGTGCTACAGATGCCAAGGATTTGGACACACTCAGAAGAACTGCAACCTGCAGTTCAACTGTGTAAAATGCGGAGGCGCTCATAGTTCCTCGGACTGCCGCAAGCCAAGGACCGATCCTCCCCGCTGTGCTCACTGCAAGGGCAACCATACTGCCTCTTACAAGGGCTGCAAAGTCTATTTGAAGGCAAAGGCGACGCATCTGCCAAAGCCAAGGTCAACCCCAGCGACCACATCACCAGGCTACTGGCAAACCTCTGCGAGCAAGCCAGGCGTCACTTTCGCCAATATATTAAAAGGCAATCAGCTGCCTCCCCAGCAGGCAGAGGCCCCTCCTGTCAATTCGTCCCAAACAAGCCAAAGATTGGATCGCCTTGAAGCTCTTATGGAGAAGATGATGGACCAAGTTGCTGCCATGACACAGCTCCTAACGTCAATCATGGCCCAAAAATGCAAATAAACCTCCATATCGTCCTATGGAACGCGAACGGCCTGTGTAGCAGCAGGCCAGAAGTTGAGCACTTTTTAAAAACTCAATATGTCGATATACTACTAATATTTCTTTATAACATATAGCAAATTTCACTTACGGATTAAGGCAATATTTAATTTATGAAACATTTTAAATAATTTTCAAAATGAAACTACATTTTAAGTTTCTTCGATCTTTATAAACTTATGTCGAGTGAAATGATAATAGTAAATGGAAAATGTACAACAAATTTAGATAATCAAGCTTTGCAGTGGTCAGGATTTTGTGTTTGATTACACATTAGTCTCATCTAAAAATGGCAAATTCGATGTCAAACGACTGCAGCTTGGTAGAATTAAATTATTTAAAATTTAACATTGAAAAGAATCCAAAATCCATTCACTCGTTAATTTTGTGGGCTAGAAATAGATATAGAGTCGCCTAGTCGCCCCTAGTCGCCATATCTTAGACGATACAAATATCCAGCTAGACCAGTGGAAGTATGGAAGTATGGAAATCCACGTGGTATTCGACTCATTGAGTTGGTAATTTGACGACGAAGACGAATTCGGGCCATACGACGACGCATTCGTTCATCAATTCTTGCCCCACCTCTCCGGGGTGTACTTGGTGTTGAAAATATGCTTCTCATTATATGAATCGAGTACATTTGTCGGATTCTATGGGCAATTGACTGTCTTTCAATTGTTCTACGGCGATGTCTGGCTGGAACAGTAGTGGGAGGTCGAAAACTTGGTTCATCTAATGTTTCATCAATTGGAAAATAAGGGGGGTATATTGGGGCCATATTCCAAATCTTCATTTGAAACGGTTGAAGCTGGACTTAGTTCCTCAATTGTTGTTGCTGTATTCTCTTCATTGCGCCTTAAATTATCATTGGAGTCAACGCGTTCCAACCCAAAAGCATGTCTTCGATCTGATCACGCTCATCGATCTCTTTGGGATCGATTCTTGAAGAGCAGTTTGACATCTTTGGTGGCTTTAATAAAGGTGGTTAGATATCCATTGAGAAATTATAGATTATATAACTCACCAAGTATTTGAAATTGAAAATGAATGGATAAAAACAATTTTTTAGTTTACGAATTATGGGAAAATTGTGATGTTTGTTATGAGAGAGTAGTTAGGAATCTACTTCTTAGAGAGTTTCAAATGTAAATGAAAAGTTCATGAAACATTAATGATAAATACATAGACAAGAAAGATTTGAATGTAAATGAAAAGTCTAGGAAACGTTGATGATATAAAAATCCTTCATAGAACTTTTGATTTTACACTGAGATACCTTTTATTTACAGATGAAACTAAAAAAATGATATTAAGTTATTGAATATATTGTTTCACTGATTAAGTAAACAAAATCTACATATATAGAAATATTTTTTAAATTTCTGTGATTAATAGCAAACGTTGTTAAGAGCTTAACTTTGAGAGTTGTGCAAAGTTTTAGTTTTTGTTTTTTTGCAATAAAACTCGAATGTCGGAACATTCGAAAAACTTATTTAGCAATCGAAAGAGACTTCTGCTCAGTTACACAATTACCAAAAGCAAATACCAAAATCGTTAGCTTAAATAACTGAAATGAATTCACATCAATTCCAATGACATTATCATATGTACGTTCCGTGAGACTTTAAGACTCGAGGACACAAATAAATCGAAAACCAAATTTCTTAAGCTCAAGCAACCGAAAGTAAAGAAAACTTAGTATACTTTTCAGCGCAACATGCACACACACACACACATGTCTGTGGGTATGTGTGTTTGTAAGTATGGTCTTGATGTCGCTCGTGGGCAAGTAAGTAGCAGCAACAGTGGCATTCCAGATGAAGGATACAAAGCATTGTGCGTGCCGGTGAGTATCTAAGCTCTGGCACGTACTAAAAACGAGCGTGTAACTAGCAGGAGACTTTGTCCGTGTGCATGGACTGCGTATTTATATGTAAGTACATACATATATAAATATACATCTACATAAGTGAGTGTGTGTGTGTGTGCGGGTGCCAAATCAGCACGGCAAAAAGAAATGCCAAGCACTGAGCTATGGGGACAACTATAAAACGCCGGGCAAAGGTCACGAACACAACCTTTTGACTGGTGCTACTTTTTACTCTCAGCTGGTGGAGAAATTTATTTTCATCTGGCTCATTCGGGGATTTTTCTTTGCCGACCACCTCTCCTCGCATCAGCGATTTTCATTCAACGGTGATAGTTGCCACCGCCTGACTGGCTCACTTCTTGCTGATGAAGGTAAAGTGGCTGCAAACCCCCACCTTCCACCACCTCGGCCCTCAGGGACAGAAATGTTTAAAGCAAATAAAAAATAAGAAGGAGATGTAGAACAGCTTTCACAGGAAAATCACGAGTTTTGATTAGCTACGGACTGAGCGGAAGGAACTAAGGGAAAAGAACACACTAAAAATATTCCATACATTTCGATTCAAGTGACGATTTCAGCATACCCTTTAATAATGTTCAAAAAGATTAAGATTTACATATACGTATATTTGGATCGATATTTATAATAATTATGTCTTAATAGCCTATATAGCTTAACAATCAATTTTGAAGATAACTGCTTAATTTGTAATAGTTTTTGAAAATATTACTAATGAAACTAATAAAATTCAAAATTTTATACTCAAAATAAATTTTGTCATCCATTGATCTGAAATCCTTTGTAATCCTCGGGTGAAAGGATACAAATATCTACACGAAAGCCTACGAAGTTATCTGCGATTATTTGGAAAAGTTGAGGCGTTTTTCAATGCTTGTTCTCGTTCTCGGTTTTGCCTATTTCGAATTCGGGAACTACGACGAGGCAATCGCCGTGTAACAGACACTACTCTTCTCAGTGCTAATGTTGGCCGATTTCTTGATCGTGATCGTCGCACAGGAGCTCGTCGAACAGGAGCTCGTCGAACAGGAGCTCGTCGAACAGGAGCTCGTCGATTACTACGCGAAGTGGTTGTTGCTGGCAAAGTTGATGATAAATCCGTCAGATACCCAGAATCAGAGTTATACGGTATAGGCGTCACTGCACGGATGGATTCCGTATTCCCTCCAGCTTAAGTATTACGCGAAGTTGATAGTGAATTTGGCCCTGATATCGTATTCTACCCAGCTTGAATGAGATTCGGATTACAGTTAATGCATTCCAAGCCAAAACGCATATCTTCGATCATATCACGTTCATCGATCTCAACGGGATCAATTCTTGAAGAGCAATTCGACATTTTTCGTAGTCCTAAATGAAAGGATCAGAAATGTTTTTCAAATTCATGCTTGCAAACTTACCAAGTATTATTTAAATAGAAAAGGATGATAAATATTTTGTTTTGTTTTGAAAATATTCGCAAAATTGTGATTTATGAAATGAGAGTTTTAGTAAGTCATCTATTTGAGAAGTAAATTTAAAGTCAAGGCAATATTGATGGAATGAAAATTTCAGCCCATTTTGAAGATGGTTGCTATGTTTTCTTTTCAAACCAAATTAAATGTAAGATATACATAAGATCAAAATAGAAAAGAAGAAATTTCAATTATGAATAAAAAACAATAAAAGACTGCAGATTTCCTCTCATATTATTTGTTTAAGAATAAACATCGTGTTCATCTGAACTGGCTTCACCAAATCAGATGCACTAAAGAAAATACAATACAACTGTACCTTTGTACCAAACAACTAACCTAGCATATGACTAGAAATACAATCTGCCACACGCGGTGTGGGAAAAACACTTGTAATTCTAAACTAACCCAAAAGATCACAACGACAGGATGTCAAGTGGCCGACGATGTGCCCAAAATAATAATTTTTCAACCCCCGAATACGTGGGTGTGAGTCTAAAATAAGATCTTCTAAGAACAATTGTTACCTACTAGAGCCTAAGATAATTCCTATATAAACTCCGTACTTTTGTAAATAAAATCAGTTCATATTTTGAATTCAACGAATGAAGAATGGGTTATTTTCCTTCTCTCCGGGAATCCCTTTTCATTTTGGTCCTTCGAACCGGATTCATTTTGGTCCTTCGAGAAAAAGGAACTCTGTAGTTTTCCCCCACCAGTGGTAAGAGACTCAGAGGGTAAATCAGCGCCTGTAAGTCTGAATTCATATGCAAGTGTAAATGCTAAGATCAGCTAAAGGTAGCAAAAATAAAATAACTCTTGTTTTCCCCCACCAGTGGTAAGAGACAGAGTATAATAAAAAGGCAAAATTTTGCTTAATAAATAAAAAGTGCGTGCGTCCGATTTTAAAGTCAGTTTGGCTAGTGGAGCAACTGTAGTAATTTCGGCGGCGGGAGTTTTTGTGTGTGGCGTATTCGAAGCCCTAATATCGAAAGTAAAAAAAAAAAAAAGAATTTACTAGTGTACATACACACTATATACAGTTGCAAGTCGGCAACTAGAAATAGCAGCAGAGCAACAAGATAATTGCAAAGAAGAGGCGACTGGAGGCGAGGCAAATGTAAAACAGCAAACTATCGGCAAACCATACCCATTGGCAGACAAGCAGTAGCAGACTATCGGCAAAACCTACTTGCCAAACTCTACTTGGCGGACAACGGTGGCGAACGGTGTCAACAGGATCATCAGATAAGATATAAATTAAGATAGTTATAAGTACATCTATCTATTTTTATTATAATATACTTATATCGATATCCTAATATACGCATAAGACAAAAATGTTTCCTACCAAAACTGAAAAATTGTTAGGGAAGCAACACGAGTTGCACAAAAGGTTAAAAAAATTAGAAGAGTTAGATGCTAGTAAGTTAACTAGCAAGATTCTTAATGAGGTAACTGAGATTCAGAAGCAATGGATTAGTTACCATAGCCAAATGCTACAGAGTGGAGTAAACGAACACTACTATTTCACAGATGGAAAGTATGAGGAAGGTTTAGATATGGCAGCCAGATTATTAGCCAAAGGAGAGTCAAGCAGGCAGGGCACTGTTGATTCGGAAAACAGTGAAGCAGATGCAACGGTGTTTGAAAAGTTGGATGATAGCAAAGGAGAGTCGCGCGGGAATGCGACCTCCAGTAATACAGACGCTAATGATAACCAGGAGATATTTTTGGGTAGAGCCCGACAGCTCCAGGAATATTTGGATAGGGTAACCAAAGATTTACGTACTATAGATAATTCAACAGGCAATGAGACATGCATAATATATATTAATAAGATCAATTATTTATGGGAGAAAGTACAGGCGTGCCAGGGTTTGACAAAAAATGCCAAATTTAATAATGCTATGGATGATTTAGAATTCGATGTCCGGAATTCAGTATCAGCATTAGAAATGAAACTAAACAACAAGGAAAGTAAGATTGAGAATGTAACCGTGAGAGGCGATCTACCAGTGTTGCCGAAAATTCAGGTACCCACATTTTCTGGAGAGTCTCGAGAATGGGACCTGTTTGTGGAATTATTTGCGGAATTAATTGAAAAAGGGAAGATTTAAGTCTGACTCTTGAATTTAATTATTTAAAATCCGCGTTAAAGGGCGAAGCAAGGAGCATGGTAGCCCATCTATTGTCAGGTTCAACTGACAATTATAGTGCCGCTTGGGAATTATTAAAGAAGCGGTATGAAAATAATCGGAGGGTATTTTCCGAACAATTAAGTCGGATAGTTGATTTACCGATGATCAACAATGAATCCGCAAAAAGTGTTAAAGGAGTGATTGACATAGTTAATGAGTCAGTTTACTTAATTAAAATAAAAGCAAATTTGTCCGATGAAATTGACGTCATATTCGCACAAATCCTACTAAGGAAATTTGACAGAGAGGCTCTACAATTGTATGAGAGTCAGATTAGAAAAACAAGGCAAATTCAAATGCTATCTGATGTCATGGAATACTTGGAGCAAAGATATTGCTCGCTAAGTGCCATGAGCAAAGAAGAGAAAAAACCGATAAAAACTGTTTTAAATTATACGGAAGTTGAAGATAAATGTCCGATTTGCAAAATTGCCTGGCACAAAACATATAAATGCTATAAGTTTAAAGGTTTGAAACCTACTGAAAGGTATGAGACAGCCAAAAAAGTGCAGCTCTGCATAAGATGCTTCAACCATTCAAGCAATAAGTTATGCACTAATGAAATGGTCTGTTCATTGTGCAGTAAGGAACACCATACCATGCTTCATTTTGGGGAAAAACAGGAGAAAGTAAATACTTGTGTAACCGCACAACCAACACTGTTGGCCACAGCTGTAATACAAGTCAAAAATGTAAATGGAGGATATAAGACTCTAAGAGCCCTTATTGATTGTGGTTCACAGAGCACCATTTTGTCTGAAGAGGCCGCTCAAATATTAAAACTACCTAAAATTAAACAGTATACAGAAATAAGTGGCGTGTCCTCAATAAAATCTAATAAATCAAAATATAAGGTAAAAATAGATGTAAAGACGAGAAATCCTTGGAAAGGACATCTAAAGGTTGAGGCAATTGTGTTGCCAAAGTTAATGAAAGCTCTTCTATTAAAAATTGCAAACGTGGATATGTCAATATGGCAAACTTACGTGCTAGCTGATCCTAGCTTCAATAAACCTGGTAGGGTTGATATAATAATGGGGGTAAACGTATATACCCAAATCTTAAAAAGGGGAATTACAAAGATTGATGGCCTGCTAGGCCAAAATACTCAATTTGGTTGGATCGTCTCGGGATGCACCAAATCAAATCAGAATAAATCTGTAGTGGCAACAACAATAGATGTCACAGGTTTTGAACAACGTTGGGAGAGGAAAGGTAAATTTCAAAGTAAAAACGACACAATCCCAAAGAAATGCAACAGCAAAACTCAAAAAATAAATTTATGGCCCCCGGCAGGACCTCACATTGGAGGTAAAGTGAAAATCGGGGAACAAAAAGTATATATCCCAGAGCCAATACAAAATGAGAACATTCAGAAAGCAATGGGTCAATTAGATAATGATTATCTAAAAAATAATATCAAAAAAGATTCCGGTAACAAATTGTCCGAAAATATAGTACCAAAAAGGCAGATATGGCAAAATATTTATAAAAGGACAACATTTAATGATAGCCAGAATAACCACTCAAGTTTTAGCAGTCAGCGATATTTAAAAATGGTGGAGCGAAGATCACATTGGTACAATTCAAAAAGTAAAGGTAGTTATTTTTTAAATTCTCCATCTTTTAAAAAGGCTAGAAGTCAGCACAGTAATACACATCAGGAGTGGGTAGATATCCCGAAACAGAAATCGTTAGGTAATATGTCAAATATTATTAAAATCAGTAGAAGCCAACTCAGTAATACATACGGCAGAATTGGTAAGAAGATGAAGTCAGTTACAATGGGTAAAGGAACATCAGATTGACTAGGTTAAACATCAGTCATGTAACTGGTCATGCTTCTTTAACAATAATTATCTTACTAATGATATTTTAATAATAATTTGTATAAGACAACTAACTATAAAAATAAAATCCAAAACGCCGCATTTGGTGGCCCTTTGCAGAATGTTTAAGAATAAACATCGTGTTCATCTGAACTGGCTTCACCAAATCAGATGCACTAAAGAAAATACAATACAACTGTACCTTTGTACCAAACAACTAACCTAGCATATGACTAGAAATACAATACACACGCGGTGTGAGAAAAACACTTGTAATTCTAAACTAACCCAAAAGATCACAACGACAGTATGTCAAGTGGCCGACGATGTGCCCAAAATAATAATTTTTCAACCCCCGAATACGTGGGTGTGAGTCTAAAATAAGATCTTCTAAGAACAATTGTTACCTACTAGAGCCTAAGATAATCCTATATAAACTCCGTACTTTTGTAAATAAAATCAGTTCATATTTTGAATTCAACGAATGAAGATTGGGTTATTTTCCTTCTCTCCGGGATTCCCTATTCATTATTACTTATCAAAAATTTACATAAACTCAACAAATGTTGCATACAATTCAAGGAAACCTATATACCTTGTTGACCTTTTTGTGTCAGGACATGAAATAAAAGTGTAACGAAAGACATGGCATAAAAATAAGTTTTCAAGCTGGCTTTATTTTTGGTGTTGTGGTTAAACATAAGAACAAGTTTCTCTCTTTTTCTTCATTTCACTCTCTCCCTTTTGTAAGAAATTTTTGCTGTTTTTCTTTTCTCGAATTTGTTTGGTTTTTTTTTTGGCTTTTGTGATTTTATAAAGTTGCCGTTCAGCTACATGAAGCTAAAATGAAACTTGCTCAAACGTTAAATTGAACGGCCCCAGACCATTGAGTCAGAAATGGAAAACCACAAAAAAAAAGAGGAAAAACCGTTTCATTCTGTTCACCCTAATCTAGAGAAAATGCTGAACATCTAAATTTAAACCGCACTGACGGAGTAAGTAGAGCTGTCTATCATTATGGAACCTTCATACATTACACATACATACGTATGTACATGCGTATATGTGTGTATGCATATATCCTTTTTGTGGTGCCAAAAAATATACTGCAAATATACGTGTCTAGAATTTTCAAGGTTGTATTTTAATGCCATCAAAAAACACCACACCTAATTGCAAGCACCGAATTAAAGTGTGAGTGGGATGGCTAGAGCAAAAGGAGCAAGATGGCAAATGACATATATCTTGTGCAAATATTGGAATGATAACAACGCACTTCAATATGTTTGAAGGTCTTTGAATGCGGCTATGGCTAAGTGATACGATGGCTTCATCTGCCCTTCATTTAACATAATATTTAAATATGGCAAACACGTAGTTTTTAGGCATTATACATACATACAGTCGTTTAATATCAGGGTTAGGTGTGTGTGTGTTTGCTTTTGATTTATGCGTTTTTGCACAAAGACTTTTCCATACATTTTCGCTATTTTGGAACGCAACGTATAAAAGAAAAATTGTTTGAAATAACAACACATGGCGACACTTTTGCTAAAGCAGCCAATAACAGATAAATGGCGCCATACTGTATTTGATTAAAAGTAAAATGGGAACCTCCATAAACTAATTTTAACTCTAAATAGCTAGCACGTTCCAACGTTTGGAGTAATAAATTTCTAAAATCATTCACATCAATTTCATTTTCACAGACACTTTGAGTACTTGCCAGAAATTTCTTATGTGGATTTAATAAATTTAAAATATATCTAATAAAAAAGGTTATTAATTTATTCTATATCGCTCATTTATCGTATGGGAAAATCCATATCATATGGAATATCTCATATCATATGAAATTAAATTTATTCTATATCTCCCATTTATCGTATGGGAAAATCCATATCATATGGAATATCTCATAACATATGAAATTAAATTTATTCTATATCGCCCATTTATCGTATGGGAAAATCCATATCATATGGAATATCTCATATCATATGAAATTAAATATATTCTATATCGCCCATTTATCGTATGGGAAAATCCATATCATATGGAATATCTCATATCATATGAAAATAAATTTATTCTATATCGCCCATTTATCGTATGGGAAAATCCATATCATATGGAATATCTCATATCATATGAAATTAAATTTATTCTATATCGCCCATTTATCGTATGGGAAAATCCATATCATATGGAATATCTCATATCATATGAAATTAAATTTATTCTATATCGCCCATTTATCGTATGGGAAAATCCATATCATATGGAATATCTCATATCATATGAAATTAAATTTATTCTATATCGCCCATTTATCGTATGGGAAAATCCATATCATATGGAATATCTCATATCATATGAAATTAAATTTATTCTATATCGCCCATTTATCGTATGGGAAAATCCATATCATATGGAATATCTCATATCATATTTTTTTTTTTTTTTTTTTTTTTTTGGTTCTGTTTACTTTATTTAAGATCTATCCAAAGGACAATTATTAAATTTGATCATACGTTAACATATGGCAAAAATTACAAAATGTGATGATACATACAAATTATAAATAACAATTATTAAGTTTGATTAGACGTTGGCATTGGAGGACAATAAGTACGGACTGATTAGGACGATGTCAGTGTGGGTCCTAGGGGCTGCTCAGCTCAGACGGAAAGGTAAGTCCAGTGGATGGTGACGTTTAAGCCTTCTGATGTGTAAGCTATTGTCCAGCAGGTTGATTGCTAGACTGTTCTCATGATTACTCAGCCTCTCAATGTGGCTCCTCGCTCTGCTCTGGATTGTGTCGAGCACCGTCTCCACCTCCAGTTCACGGTGTAGTATTTTGTTCGTCATATAGAACGGTGCACCAGTTATCACGCGTAGGAGTTTGGACTGAAAGCTTTGAATTCTCTGGATGTTGGAGGCGCTAGCTGTGCCCCATAGTTGAATTCCGTATGCCCATATAGGTTTAAGCATAGTGTTGTATAACAGGATTTTGTTTTGGAGTCTCAGCTTGGACCTGCCTCCCAGGAGCCAGTACATTCTTCGGAGTTTAGCATCTAGTTGTTTGCGTTTGCTTCTGATATGGGAGGCCCAGGTTAGGCGCCTGTCCATGGTCAATCCCAGGTACTTGGCTTCGTCCGATCTGGGGATGGTTTGACCATCTAGTGCTACTAGATTAGGTGGGCAGTCGTCTCTTTTCAGTGCGAATGTGGTGTGTTGAGACTTGTCTGTGTTAATTGTGATGCACCACTTTTCCAGCCATGGACTCACCAAATTGAGCTGTTCTTGGAGGATTTGTGATGCAGCCGAAGCATCTTTAGCATGCGCCAGGAAGGCAGTGTCATCGGCATATGTGGCAACCAGCAGGTCTTGGTGATAATATATTGGAAGGTCTGCCGTGTAAAGCGTGTATAAGATTGGGCCAAGTACACTTCCCTGCGGCACTCCCGCATTCACTGGTAGAATCCTGGACTCTTCGCTGCCTACCCTGACGTAGAAGGACCTTCCAAGCAGGTAGCTCTTTAGGAGTAGGAAGTAGGGCATTGGAAGTTGTTTCTTTAGCTTGTGTATGAGCCCGGTGTGCCAGACGCGATCAAATGCTTGTTTGACGTCTAGGAATACGGCTGAGCAGTATTCCTTCCTCTCGAAAGACGTAGTGATTGTCTCCACTAAACGATGACATTGCTCGGGGGTGCCGTGTCTAGTCCTGAATCCGAATTGATGGTTAGGGATTAGGCCGTCGTCTTCTAGAATAGGCAGTACTCTTCTTAAAATTACTCTTTCGAGTAATTTAGAGAGCACTGGCAAGAGACTGATTGGGCGGTATGAGGTTACTTTGGTTTCAGGCTTATTTGGCTTGGGAATGAGGATAACCTCAGCACATTTCCACTGGCATGGGAAATGTCCAAGCAATAAGCATTTGTTGAAAATACGGCTAATGAGGTTCCAGGCAACAGAAGGTAGTGCCTTAATCGGTGCTGCTCCTATGCCGTCATATCCAGGTGCCTTCGTGAGCTTGAGTTTGTTGGCTTCTTCAATGAGTTCTTCTGGATCGACTTCGTGTATGGGCAAGTCCATTTGGCGGGGTATGTCTATGAAATTGGTAATGTTGTCGTGATCTTTCTGAGAGCAGGTCAGCACAGGGGTGAAGGTGGCGCTTAGGTGGTCGGCAAATGCCTCTGCATTTTCTTCTTCCGATCTGTACCAGATGTTGTTGGGACCTAGTATTGGGGCGATTCTCTTTGTTGGCCTTTTGAGGTATCGCGTGGCTCTCCATAGGTTGTTAGACGCATCTCCTGGCTCGAGGTCTTTTATGTAATCTGCAAAAGCCTGATTGCGAAGGGAGATCAGAAGCTCTTTAAGTTCTTTGGTTGCCCTGTTAAGTGCCCTTTTGTCAAGTGGGTTTCGGGATGTGTGGAAGACTCTTCGGAGCCTGCGTTTCTCTCGCACTGCTGCGGCGACTTCGGGAGTCCATAGGTGACGTTCGAGTTGAGCAGTTGTTCTGGGGCCAGGCGGTAGTGGCGGTGTTGCTTGGAATGCTGCCTCGTGTATTAGCTTAGTTAGCTTTTCAACCTCATTGTCAATTTCCGTTTCGTTATTCATTTGCCCGTTGCTGCTGATGTTTCTCTCAATCCAGTTTTGGTAGCGACTTATGTTGGTGCTTTTGCGGAAAATCCTAGCAGGGCCTTTAGTGAGATTGGCGGGCAAGTTTAGCAGCATCATGACTGTGCAGTGGTCCGAGCAAAGATCCATAGAGTTTTTGAGCACAATTTTATTCGGGTTGATTCCCTTGCTGATTGCGATGTCGAGTACGTCAGGTATTGCCCCGATGTTCGTAGGCCAGTATGTGGGTTCTCCGGATGAGTGGGCGCACAGATTTTTTAAGCCCAAACAGCGTTGAAGTGCTTTGCCCTTGGGATTTATTAGCCGCGAGCCCCACCAAGGATTTTTCGCGTTGTAGTCGCCAGCTGCTATAAATCTTGGCCCCAGTTCTGAGAAGAATTGCTCGAGCATCTGAGTGTCTACCAAATTGGGTGGGGGTATGTAGACTGCTCCAATTATAAGGTCTCCTGTTGGGCTTGATAGCGTTATTCGGGCACACTGGATCCAGATTTGTTCGATTGGTGGAAGTGCTGTGTACTTGATTCCACATTTCACCAGGATAGCAGATCCTCCTCGTGCACGTCCACTTGGGTGATTTGCGATGACGAGGTCGTATCCTGGGATTTTAAAGTATTGCGTGGTGGTAAGGTGGGTTTCTGAAACCAGCAAAATGTCAACTTGTTGGGTTTTTATGAATAGTTCAAATTCTGGCCTTTGTGCACAAAGACCGTTGGCATTAAATATGGCTGCTCTAAGACCTATTTGCATAGCTTTGCCACAACGGTGGTAAGCAGCTGTGTGAGCATGCTGAATTGGTCAAACATTTTCTCCATCATAGCTTCCATTTTGGCAAGGATGGATGTCTCGTTTGTACTCTGGGTATTGGCCTGAATGCCTCCATTTGGAGTTTTGGCAGCATCTGCGTAGCTGAGGCCAGGATGGGTATGACTGTTGGTGTGGTTAGCAGTTTCATTTACCTCGTTGATGTTAGCACGTTGCGGTCTGGGTGCTTTGGGGCCGTTCCTCTGCTTTGCAAGCAAGTATATTCTGCAGCCTTTATAGGAAGCTGTGTGGGACTCGCCGCAGTGTATGCATTTGGGTGGGTCTTCCCTAGGTTTTGTGCACTCCAGTGTGTTATGGTTGCCGGCACATTTAACGCACTTGAACGGGAGATTGCAATACCGCTTGGTGTGTCCGAAATCTTGGCAGCGGTGACACTGGACCAGATCATCGAATTTTCTTGGTGGCTCGATTGTGACCACAGCACGGCATAAATATCTCATTTTGAAGACATCTTTATTATTGACTTGTGGCTCAAGGTTGGCAAAGAAGATTGACAATGGCTTTTTATTGGTTTTGCTCTTTGCGTTGATAATATTGCGCACAGCGTGTCCAGCAGCATTTAATTCCTCGGCTATGTCATCACAAGGAGTTGAGTGGTGAATACCCTTGATGACAATGCGATATGCCCTTTCTTCCTTCGGTTGATAAGTTCGATAGTACATGTTGCGTTCATCAAGGAATTTTTGAAACTTTCTGAAAGTCGCTATATCGTTGGCCATAACACGTACTTTGCCGTCACGACCCGCCTTGTAAGTGAAGGTGCCCTCTTCTGCTACTGCTTTCAGATCGTCGGTCATACCTTTTATATCCGGTACCTCAGGAAGAATTAATGGAGGTGGCTTCGGTTTGGGTGGCTCTGCTTTGTTGTTGGCCAATGATGACCTTGCAGCTTGTTTGGTTCCGCTAGGATTGTTGTCATTGTCCAGGTTTGCAAGTAATGCAAACCGGTTGGCGCCATTGGAAGTACTTGCATTTTCCCCACTTTCAATCAGTGTCTTGCTAGCTATGGCCCTCCTTCCAGATTCAACCGTTATTCTCCTCAACTCACCTTCTTCAGTGGAAGAAGAGTCGGCTATTGACATGTCAGAGTCGCTTGACGATTCTTCAGATGATTCCAGAGCTTTTGCATTTTTGGTCCTCACCTTTTTCCTATCGGACTTGGGAGAAAAGTCTCCTTTACGTTTAGCAGGTTCTTTCGTACCAATTTTTGCTGCTTGCCAAGTGGGTCTATTTAAATTCCCAATTTCGGGTGAGCACGTGGCGCTATTGCCACCCATGCCGTGGCAAAGGGGGGGGGGAACAGGCTCCGTTATTTGATTGCACCAGTACTCAGTAGGAGTGAGCGAGATGACTATATAAGCTTAACCAATCAGGTTAAACTAGATACGTGGCGTGATTACGCCAGCCAATCAGAGCGAAGAGAGAGAGAGAGTACGATTCCGATTTTGAATTGTCCGCGAACACGTCCGTCTGCTTCAACTGTCAACACAAGACTGACATATCATATGGAATATCTCATATCATATGAAATTAAATTTATTCTATATCGCCCATTTATCGTATGGGAAAATCCATATCATATGGAATATCTCATATCATATGAAATTAAATTTATTCTATATCGCCCATTTATCGTATGGGAAAATCCATATCATATGGAATATCTCATATCATATGAAATTAAATTTATTCTATATCGCCCATTTATCGTATGGGAAAATCCATATCATATGGAATATCTCATATCATATGAAATTAAATTTATTCTATATCGCCCATTTATCGTATGGGAAAATCCATATCATATGGAATATCTCATATCATATATTTTTTTTTTTTTTTTGTTCTATATTTATTTGCAATCTATTCTAGAAGGACAATAAGCAAATTAAGTAAGGGGGGTTAACAATAACTTGAGGTGTAGTAGTATATATATGGGAGGAAAAGAGATAGAAAAATAGAGATTCAAAATTTCAAAATTTTATGTCCAGCTAAATGGGATTCACCAGTCCTGTTCTTGCCTGACGGGTAGGTCCAGGGGGTGACATCTTTTGAGCCGCCTTCTTTGGGTGCTGTTATCTAGCAGGGCAAGTGCCAGAATATTGTCGTGCGTCTCCAACCTGGAGCAGTATCTGGTGCCGTATCTTTTAATTTCGTTGGTTACTGATGGGACGTTCAGGTCTCTGTGGATGACCGAGTTGCAAACGAATGGAGGCGCACCAGCTATTCTGCGGAGCAGCTTGCTCTGGAAACGCTGAATTATGTTCACGTTCGAGTCTGAGGCCGTGCCCCAAAGCTGAATCCCATAAGTCCAGACTGGTTTGATTATGGCCTTGTAAAGTAGCACCTTGTTGCTAATGCTGAGCTGTGACTTGGTGCCGATGAGCCACTGCATCCTAGCCAGCTTCATGTTGAGTTGAACACGTTTAGCTTTAAGGTGCGCCTTCCAGTTTAATCGTCTGTCCAAAGTAAGGCCCAGATATTTGACCGAATCCACGCTCGGGAGAAGCGTCCCATGAAGACTGACTTGGGGGCAGTCGAGTCTGCGTGTGGCGAAAGTCATGTGCAGTGACTTGTCTGTGTTAACAGCGGTGTTCCACCTGCTTAGCCAGGGCTCAAGTGTGAGCAGTTGTTCCTGGATGATCGCTGACGCCTCTGTAGGGTTTTGTGCGCTGGCAATGAATGCTGTGTCGTCTGCATATGAGGCAATCAGGAGTTGCGGATGTTGCACCACTGGTAGGTCAGCAGTATATAAGGTGTATAGTATAGGGCCCAGTACACTGCCCTGAGGGACACCCGCTTTGATGTGCTCTATTCTTGATAAGGAACTCTCGCACCTAACGTAAAACCGTCTGTCTAAGATGTATGATTTAAGTACCATGTAGTACGGGGCGGGAAGGAGCAGCTTTATTTTGTGCAGGAGCCCATCATGCCAGACTCGATCAAAGGCCTGCTTCACGTCCAGAAAGACAGCGGAGGAATACAACTTGTCTTCAAAAGCATAGAGCACCTTCTGCACGATGCGATGGCATTGCTCAGGAGTGCCATGGTGTTGCCGGAATCCAAACTGGTGTTCTGGGATCGTGTTTCCCTTCGTCCAGTAGCGGCAACACTCTGGCCAAAAATATTCTTTCGAATATCTTGGAGAGTATTGCCAGCAAACTGATCGGACGATACGAGGTTACTTCGCTCTCAGGTTTCCCAGGTTTAGGAATCATTATAATCTTTGCGCACTTCCATTGGGTGGGGAAGTGGCAGAGGTCAAAGATCCTGTTGAAAATGTTGGCTAATAGTTGTATCACTCTTGGCGGCAAGCATTTGATGGTGACTGCATCAATGCCATCGTAGCCAGGGCTTTTGGTTGTCTTAAGGCAGTTGAGTTCCAGTTTAATTTCTTCAGGAGTAACTCGATCGATGGGAAGAGCCATCTGAAGGGGGGCCTCAAGGAAAGACAGGGTAGCATTGGCATCTTCTGCGCTGCAGGTGCTGAAGGGTTTGAACGAATTGGCTAAATGGGTCGCAAACTCTTCAGCTTTGTCCTCACTAGATCTGCACCATAGACCATTTGGTCCTCGGATGGGGACTTTCCTGGCGGTGGGCCTTTTAAGGTAATTAGTGGCTTTCCAAAGATTATGGTCAGGTTGGTTGGGCTCGAGTACTTGGAGGTATGCGGCAGTGGCTTCATTACGGGCTTGAAAATAGAGTTTTTTCAGCTCCTTCGTGGCACGGTTGAAGGCCCTTTTGTCTAGAGGGTTACGGCTGAGTTGCCAGACACGTCTCAAACGTCTTTTCTCCCGCAAAGCGTTGTTGATTTCGTCAGACCAGGCGAATATGTCCCTCTGAGGTGTTGGTTGGTGTCTGCTGCTAGTTGGAGGGCTACAGGCGTAAGCCACTTCGCAGATGTCTCGGGTGAGCTTTTCCACAATCTCGTCGATATCCTCTCCACTGTTGAGGCAGACGTTGGGCTCAG
This sequence comes from Drosophila paulistorum, assembly GCA_018152135.1. Taxonomy (NCBI): domain Eukaryota; kingdom Metazoa; phylum Arthropoda; class Insecta; order Diptera; family Drosophilidae; genus Drosophila; species Drosophila paulistorum. The sequence continues at coordinate 370,000 of JAECXG010000536.1, forward strand.
TGATCTCGTCAAGCATAGTTTTGAAAGAGTCTATGTTGGAGCTTTTCCTGAGTAGCCTGGTGGTGCGTATTGTCGACTCGACTGGGATATCTATCCAGAACTTAACAGCGCAGTGGTCGGACTGCAAGTCGTGGTCTGTATCTGTGTGAATAGAGCTGCTGTTGATGCCTCTGGAAATAGCAAAGTCCAAGACATCAGGTGTCTTGGCCGGATCAGTCGGCCAGTATGTAGGTTGGCCAGATGAATGGGTGGTCAGGTTGAGGGTACGTATGCATGGAAAGAGCGCAAGTCCCTTTGGATTGTTGAGCCTGGACCCCCACCAGGTGTGCTTGGCGTTGAAGTCGCCTCCAGCCAGGAACTTTGGGCCGAAACTGCTAAGTGCTGGATGGAACATCTGTGTGTCGACTGCATGTCTGGGAGGGACATAGCAGAAGGCGATGTTGATATTGCCTATGGAGGTGGCAATGCTGAGGGAAGTCGCTTGAAGCCACGGGTGACAGAGAGGCGCGTTTGCAGAGTATTTCAGTCTGGACTTTATGAGGATGCCAGAACCTCCTCTGGCATTGCCGCTTGGGTGGTTAGCGTGTAATAAATCATAGCCGCTGACTATGAAATATGACTGGTCTGTGAGGTGTGTTTCGGAGATTAAAAGAATGTCCACATTGTTCCTTTTCAAAAACAAGTCGACCTCTGGCCTACTTTTACACAGGCCGTTTGCGTTCCATAGGACGATTTTGACACCTACTTGCATAATGATGCCATTAGCGTAACCATCATATTGGTCATCTGCTCCATTTGGGCCTGAAGAAGTTTGATGATTTGCTCAATATGGGCAACGGTAGGGCCTCCCTGCTGCAATGGTGGAGGAGCATTAGTGTTTTCAGCGGGGATACTTAAATTTATTCTATATCGCCCATTTATCGTATGGGAAAATCCATATCATATGGAATATCTCATATCATATGAAATTAAATTTATTCTATATCGCCCATTTATCGTATGGGAAAATCCATATCATATGGAATATCTCATATCATATGAAATTAAATTTACTCTATATCGCCCATTTATCGTATGGGAAAATCCATATCATATGGAATATCTCATATCATATGAAATAAAATTTATTCTATATCGCCCATTTATCGTATGGGAAAATCCATATCATATGGAATATCTCATATCATATGAAATTAAATTTATTCTATATCGCCCATTTATCGTATGGGAAAATCCATATCATATGGAATATCTCATATCATATGAAATTAAATTTATTCTATATCACCCATTTATCGTATGGGAAAATCCATATCTCATATCATATGAAATTAAATTTATTCTATATCGCCCATTTATCGTATGGGAAAATCCATATCATATGGAATATCTCATATCATATGAAATTAAATTTACTCTATATCGCCCATTTATCGTATGGGAAAATCCATATCATATGGAATATCTCATATCATATGAAATTAAATTTATTCTATATCGCCCATTTAATGTATGGGAAAATCCATATCATATGGAATATCTCATATCATATGAAATTAAATTTATTCTATATCGCCCATTTATCGTATGGGAAATTCCGTATCATATGGAATATCTCATATCATATGAAATTAAATTTATTCTATATCGCCCATTTATCGTATGGGAAAATCCATATCATATGGAATATCTCATATCATATAAAATTAAATTTATTCCATATCGCCCATTTATCGTATGGGAAAATCCATATCCACATAATTGGTCGATTTTGAGAAAGTGTGGCACAAAACCTACTTAGGTGGTGTGATGTCGAGCATGGTCAGACATATGTGATATCAGTCTTGTGTTGACAGTTGAAGCAGACGGACGTGTTCGCGGACAATTCAAAATCGGAATCGTACTCTCTCTCTCGCTCTGATAAACACGCAAAGACTGCACCAAGTAACGGTGCCTTAAGCTCATATTATCTGATTGGCTAGCGAATCAGAGGGTGGCAGAAAAGTGTTGCATACTTACGGGCATAGAGATTATTTTAAAATCATCACAGACTTTTAGGCGGAGGTGGCCTTAATAGGCATAATGGGCTCGCCATCCACAACCAACGCACCAATACCAACACCATCATCGTGGCAGTATAGCCCAAAGCCAAAGCCAGTGCAGACCAATCATGTGAAAGGTGCATCAACGCCAAAACAGGCTAAGGTTTCACAAACCAAACCCAAAGCCAAGAGAGTCATCCACATGAGTGAAAGCGACGATAGCTCCTCAAGCACCGAGCCTGGGGAAATGAAAAGAAAAACCCCATTGCACACAAAGCGGCAATTCGATATCGCCAGTGCTCCGAATATTGGCGACAAGGAGGCCTCAAGCAACAGGTTCCACATTCTCTCTAATGATGAGGAAGAGGAGGACGATGACAGTGAAATGGAAGGAGGAGAAACAATCCAAGAGCAGGCACCCAGCGTACCTGTGCGGATAATAAAGCCCCCCAATCTTTGTTCCGAGTGTTGTTAACATAAAAGATATGCTATCGGACGTATCTGCGGTCATTGGAAAGCAGAACTTTACCTATAAGTCGGGCAGAGACGGATGCGTCAGAATTAATACACCTGACAAAGAGAGCTTCACTAAGCTCAAACACTTCTTAATTCAAAAGTCGATGCTCTTTCAAACATTCCAGCCAAAGGACGAGCGTGCATACCGCATTGTCATCAAGGGATTGCACCACTCTACTGATCCAGCCGATATTAAGGATGAGCTAGCTGCCTTAGGACACACTGTCAGAGGCAACGACATCAAAAATGGTCTCAGCCACCAAACAAAGAAGCCAATGGCGATTTTCTTTGTAAACATTGAACCTGCCAGCAACAATAAGGGTGCGTTTACCATCAAGCGACTATGCAGCTGCATCGTCGCTATCGAGCCCCCTCACAAGTCGAAAGAGGTAGTCCAATGCCATCGCTGCCAAGGATTTGGTCACACCAAAGCGAACTGGAAGTCATGACCACGCCACTGCCGAGTGCCCAAAGCCCAAGGAGGCCCCTCCCCGCTGCGCGAACTGCCAAGGAGAGCACACTGCCTCCTACAAAGGATGCAAGGTGTACCTAAAAGCAAAGGACCACTACCTTCCCAAGGCAAAGGTGCCTGCTCGTCCATCAGGCCCCATTTCTACAGCCGTCACACCTGGCTTAACATTCGCCAACGCTACAGCCGTCACACCTGGCTTAACATTCGCCAACGCTCTTAGAGGATCGCAAAAGCCGCCCCTGCAGCAAGAGCAGCAGCAAGAACAACCGGCAAATGGGGACGTTAGAAACGAATCAAGAGTCGATCGTCTCGAGGCCATGATGTTCAAAATGCTAGAACAGTTTGCGGCGCTGTCGCAAATGCTCATGTCTCTCATGGCTAAGCTATGCAACTAAGCCTCCATATACTAATATGGAATGCGAACGGCCTGTGTAAGAGCAGGCAAGAGGTCGAGCATGTTCTGATGACTAAACATGTTGACATTCTACTCGTCTCAGAAACCCACTTTACAAGCAAATCTTACTTCTCAATTAACGGCTATGACGTCATATCTGCCAATCATCCCAACGGAACTGCGCGCGGAGGTGCAGCAATAGTTATCAAAAGGGGTATCAAGTACGTGGAACTGCCTGCGTTTCAGGAGCCCTGGGCCCAGTGCGCCAAAGTAAGAATTTTAAGCCCAACCGGAGACACCACTATTGCCAACAAAATCCCAGACCTTCTGGACCTTGCTGTTTCAAAGGGGTTGCATAGACACAGGGTTATTGCCAGCAATGATATTGACCTCTGCTCCGACCACTGTGCAGTCAAGCTGCTCGTTAACATGCCAGCCAGCACCAACAATAGCAGAAGCAGGATGTTCAAGCGTAACACAAACGTCCAAGTTTACCAGTCGTGGCTCCAAAGCAACCTTGACCCTACTGCCCAGCTCAACTCCGAGGAGGATTTGGACGATGCAGTCGAAAAACTCAACATTGCCATCCACAATGCGGCCTCAATAGCCACTCCGACACCAACCAGAAATACCAGTAATGTTCCACGTAGGAACGCGCATCTCTGGAACCCGGAGGTATCTTCGCTGGTTGCGGAAAAGAGGCGACTTCGTCGAGTGTGGCAATATTCTCGCAACCCCAGGGATAAGGCAGACTTCAACAGAGCGGCCAAGCAACTCAAAGAGCTTCTACACAGACTCCGCCGGAACTCTCTGGAAAGCTTTCTGGATAAAGTTGAGCCTGGCGACCAGCAGCATAACCTTTGGCGGCTGTCTAAAAACATCAAAAGACCCATCATGAGGAAGGAGCCTCTTAGGAAGGAAGATGGTACGTGGTGCCGCACAGACAGCGACAGGGCAGCAGCCTTCGCCACCCACTTGTCAGAAGCCTTCACCCCCTTCAACAGATGTTCCCAACTCCACGCGGAGATTACGACGAACTTTCTGGATGTACCCTGCCAAATGGCCCCTCCTATCGAGATGGTTGAAACTGAAGAACTGCTGGCAGAGATCGGCAAGCTGAAAGCCTCCAAATCCCTGGCTATGATGGTATAGACGTTCTAGCAATTAAAGCCCTCCCGACGAATGCTGTTCAGCTCCTCCTGAACATCATTAACAAATGCTTCCTGATAGGACACTTTCCCACCCAGTGGAAGTGCGCCGAAATAATCCTGATCCCAAAACCTGGGAAACCTACAGCCAAGCTCGCCTCCTATCGTCCGATCAGTTTGTTGGCCATATTCTCCAAAATAGCTGAGAGGCTATTTTTGCGTAGAGTACGACCAACACTGGACGAGGCCGGTTTGATCCCTGATCACCAGTTTGGATTCAGAGAGTGCCATGGTACACCCGAGCAGTGCCATAGGATCACGGACAAAATACTGGAAGCTTTTGAGGAGAAGAAATACTGCAACGCAGTTTTTCTTGACGTCAAACAGGCATTCGACAGAGTTTGGCACATTGGGCTGTTGCACAAATTGAAGATCGCGCTACCAGCACCGCATTACCTCTGGCTACGCTCTTATCTCAAGGACAGAATGTATTATGTGAGATGCGGAGATGCAATATCTGGAATCGAAAACGTCAAGGCCGGAGTCCCACAAGGAAGTGTTCTGGGTCCTGTCTTGTACACTCTCTACACGGCCGACATGCCGACAATCGCAGACCCAAGAGTGCTCACAGCCACGTATGCAGATGATACTGCCTTTTTAACCGTGGATAAATCAGAACAGACTGCTGGCAATCTAATGCAAGAGCAAATTGATTCCACTGGTGCATGGCTACAAAGATGGAACATGGCGGTTAACACAGAAAAGTCAGCGCAGGTTACATTTGCCCTAAGAAGAGGATACTGTCCCCCGTCCAACTGGATGGATGCATAATCCCTTCTTCCAACTCTGCCAAATATCTGGGTCTCACTATGGACAGGAGACTGACCTGGAAGTCTCACTTAAAAAACAAGAGGCTATTGCTGGATCTAAGGCTCAAAAGCTACATGTGGCTCATAGGCAGAAGGTCGACACTGCGGCTGCGCATGAAGATGCTTATTTATAAGTCCATCATGAAGCCCATGTGGACATATGGCATTGCAATCTGGGGTACAGCCAGCCGCAAAAACTGTGAGCTCATTCAGACCTTCCAGAACAAGACTCTCAGAGTAATATCGAATGCGCATATGTACACCACCAACACGGAGATCCACGAGGAACTCAACACGCCGTGGGTTCTGGACGAGATAGCTAGGCTCAGCAAGGCTCATCTGGAGCGTCTCGACAGGCACCCCAACCAGCTGGCCATAAATCTTCTGGACAACAGCATTACCACCCGCCGCCTAAGAAGACTCCATCCTTTGGACCTACCAGCCCGCGAGGAGTGATCAGCTCACTGGCTCCCACCAACATCATGAACAACATGAAAGAGCCTACCACCGAAGTATATTAAGGTGTATGATGAAACGATCTTAGGAGCCGTTCTCTCTGCTGAAGTTTACTTACTGGTTATATTTGGATTTATCGTTAATATTGGAATAAAATTATGGGCATTAAATTAGTTAGTCTCGATCCTACTCTCGTGCAGAGCAGACGTGCCTTAACAATTAGCGGACGACTCGCGTTTCGACAACTACCGAATAACGGAATCCTCTTCGCTCTGATTGGCTGGCGTAATCACGCCACGTATCTAGCTTAACCTGATTGCTTGAGCTTATATAGTCATCTCGCTCACTCCTACTGACTCATTCCAGTTGTGAACGCCAAACGTGTCGGACGTGTTGCGGATGGTCTTCAAGTGCGTAAATACAGAGTGTATAGCAGTGAACAGAATATCAAAAACAAAACAAAGAGATGAACATTTACACTAACAAACTGTAAAATCTGCGGACTTGTGGTAGAAACGCAGTTATATATCTCTGACTGGCCTGCCAATCAGAAAAGACTAATAATCTGTTGCACCCTTTTAGGGGGCATATTTTCTTAAAAGTGTTGCATACTTGCAGGCTGCAAGAATCAATCAAAAGCACCACATACTTGTCTGCGGCTACGGCCCCAACAGGCAAAAATGGTCAAGCCGAAATGGGCAATAAAGCCTACCACCGACATAGCTCCTACGGCTAAACATGCCAAGGCAAAGAAAATGTCAAATAAAACCATCAAGGAATCTGATGGAAACACCAGTTCCTCCTCGGAGCCAGGGGAAATCAAACGCAAAGCCCCACAGAGGAAAGTTGAGCAGGCATCTACTTCAACGGGCATCATAAGTGACGCCAACAAGAATGCCAATAGATTTGCCATCTTATCTGACGACAGTGACAGCGATGAAGAAGATGCTCCAATGACGGTCCAGCAGGAGCCACCCACGGCTGAGGTGCGCAAGGTCAAGCCGCCTCCTATTTTTCTACCGGAGGTTCACGATATTAAGGACTTATTAAGAGACGTCACATCCGTAATCGGCGGCAACAATTTCGACTACAAAGCGGGTAGGGATGGACAAGTCAGAGTCAACCTACAAGATAAGGAGTCAACTCTGAAAAACTACCTTAGTGAAAACAACATCCCATACCAGACTTTCCAGCCTAAAGACGAGCCAGCCTATAGAATTGTTGTCAAAGGTCTTCATCACACCACCAATCCCATGGACATTAAGGAAGCACTGGCTGCAAACGGGCACATTGTTAGAGGCCTGGACATCAAAAATGCAATCAGCCGCAGTACAAAGAAACCTCTGGCTATGTTCTTTGTCAACTTGGAACCGGCAAGCAACAACAAGGATGTGTTTGCTACTAAACGCCTTTGCAGCTGCGTGGTCACAATCGAGCCACCCCGTAAGACGACTGACGTACTCCAGTGCTACAGATGCCAAGGATTTGGACACACTCAGAAGAACTGCAACCTGCAGTTCAACTGTGTAAAATGCGGAGGCGCTCATAGTTCCTCGGACTGCCGCAAGCCAAGGACCGATCCTCCCCGCTGTGCTCACTGCAAGGGCAACCATACTGCCTCTTACAAGGGCTGCAAAGTCTATTTGAAGGCAAAGGCGACGCATCTGCCAAAGCCAAGGTCAACCCCAGCGACCACATCACCAGGCTACTGGCAAACCTCTGCGAGCAAGCCAGGCGTCACTTTCGCCAATATATTAAAAGGCAATCAGCTGCCTCCCCAGCAGGCAGAGGCCCCTCCTCTCAATTCGTCCCAAACAAGCCAAAGATTGGATCGCCTTGAAGCTCTTATGGAGAAGATGATGGACCAAGTTGCTGCCATGACACAGCTCCTAACGTCAATCATGGCCCAAAAATGCAAATAAACCTCCATATCGTCCTATGGAACGCGAACGGCCTGTGTAGCAGCAGGCCAGAAGTTGAGCACTTTTTAAAAACTCAATATGTCGATATACTACTAATATCAGAGACTCATTTCACGGAGCGATCTTACTTCAATATAAACGGCTACGACGTCATCTGCACCAATCATCCTAATGGTACAGCCAGAGGCGGTGCTGCCATAATCATCAAATCCAACATCAAATATATAGAGCTACCGGCATTCCAAGAGCCATGGGCTTAGTGCTCCAGGATTAGAGTCATCAGCCAGACAGGAGACCTAACGATTGCTGCTATATACTTCCCACCTAGGCACATAGTAAGCGAGACTATGTTCCACAGCCTACTAGATAGCCTTGGTAGTCGATTTCTAGCTGGAGGAGACTACAACGCTAAGCATATCTGCTGGGGATCACGTATTAACAATCCCAAAGGTACAGCGCTATACAGATGTATCACTGACAGCGGCATGTCCTATCACTCAACTGGAGAGCCCACCTACTGGCCCACCGATCCTAACAAAATCCCGGACGTCTTGGACATTCTGGTCTCGAAGGGAATCCCAAGTCACATAATAGACACCAGCAATGTACTCGAATTGTGCTCTGACCACTGCGCTGTTAGGATTCTACTCAACCTACCAGCCAACACTAACTCCAAGAGAAATCGACTGTTTAGGAAAAACACCAACATCGAGCGTTATCAGAATTGGCTGGATAACAACCTGGACTTGACGACCGAGATCTCCACCGGCGAAGACCTGGACAATGCTGTCGATCACCTCAACGCGAGCATACACCAGGCTGCCGTCTATGCAACACCTCCCGCTAGGAGCTCCTCGAGTAACAGCGTCCCTCATAGAGACATCCACCTATGGTCACCCGATGTTGCTGCACTGGTAGCAGAGAAAAGACGTCTCCGTCGCACGCGGCACAACACAAGGAGTCCATCAGACAAGACCCTGTATAACAGAGGTGCCAAAACCCTCAAAGAGCTTCTAAACTCCCTTCGTAGGAAGTCACTAGAAGCTTTCCTAGAGAACGTCGAGCCTGGGGACCCTCAGTTCAACCTATGGCGGCTGACCAAAGGCATCAAAAATCCTGCCATAAGGAAGGAACCCATTAAAGATGCCAATGGAACCTGGTGCCGTTCAAACAACGAAAGGGCCGCAGCTTTTGCAAACCACCTGTTTGAGACATACACCCCCTTCAACAGATGCTCCCAAGAAGAGGCCCAAGAAACGGAGGACTTCCTGAATGTGCCCCACCAAATGGCCCTTCCCATCCAAGAGGTTGAAACGGATGAGTTAATTCTAGAAATCGCGAAGTTAAGCCCGAGCAAGTCGCCTGGTCACGACGGAATCGATGTTCCAGCCATCAAAGCCCTGCCTCCGAGTGGAATACAGCTCCTACTGAAGATCACAAATAAAAGCTTCCTGATAGGACACATCCCCACCCAGTGGAAGTGCGCCGAAACCATCCTCATACAAAAACCTGGGAAACCTGCAGCCAAACTCGCCTCATATCGTCCGATTAGTTTATTGGCGGTACTCTCCAAAGTAGTCGAAAGACTACTTTTGCGTAGAGTCCGTCCAATAATGGACGAGGCCGGATTGATCCCTGATCACCAATTTGGCTTCAGAGAATGCCATGGCACACCAGAACAATGCCACAGGATCTCGGGGAGAATCTTGGAGGCTTTCGAGGAGAAAAAGTACTGCACAGGAGTGTTTCTTGACGTTAAACAGGCATTCGACAAGGTCTGGCACACTGGCCTTCTCTATAAAATCAAAACCGTCCTTCCTGCCCCATTTTACACGCTCCTAAAGTCATATTTAGAAAACAGAGCCGGAGTCCCCCAAGGAAGCGTTCTAGGACCAGTGCTTTATACCCTCTACACAGCCGACTTGCCGATACTAACCGATCCGGGACTTTTGGCTGCAACATACGCGGACGACACTGCCTTCATGGCTACGAATGAAGTGCCACAGGAGGCTAGTAACCTACTCCAAAGGCAGCTGGACATTACGGGTAGCTGGCTCACGAGATGGCACTTGGTGGTCAACACTGAAAAATGTATACAAACTACATTTACACTAAGGAGAGGCGACTGTCCACCTATCTCACTCGACGGAACCCCCATCCCCAACTCTGACTCAGCCAAATACCTGGGCCTGACGATGGATAGAAGACTTACTTGGAAGCAACATCTGAAGACCAAAAGAGGACAGCTCGACGCAAGGCTGAAAAAGTACCTATGGCTCATCGGGAGAAGGTCTACCCTTTGGCTAAATATTAAGCTGTTAATATACAAAGTCATAATGAAACCAATGTGGACATATGGTATACCAATCTGGGGCACCGCCAGCCGATCCAACTGCGACCTAATCCAAAAATTCCAAAGCAAAGCGCTAAGGATCATCACGAATGCCCACTTCCTAACGACAAACAAGGAAATACATGCTGAACTGGATATACCATGGGTCTATCATGAGATTTCCAGACTGACCGCAGCCTATCTGGAGCGCCTTGACAGGCACGTGAACCCGTACGCCATCAACATGCTGGACAACAGCACCACCACTAGGCGCCTAAGAAAACTCCACACACTGGATCTGCCACGGGAACGAGATTAATATTACTCTTTAACCAGCATTCCCCCCCTCCCCACAACCCTATACAACCACACAACACCCTATTGCAATAACACACAAAATATATAACCGCCAATGTCCAACTACGAAAACTTGCTGATTGTCCCCGGACAGATTGCAAATTCGCTATACTGCTGTCAAATAAAAAAAAAAAACTTATTAAATGACAATTGATTTGGCTTCATTATGACGATCACAGTTGAATCCGCCGTTTTTGTTCTTTTAAGTTATATACATACATAACATTTATTTTTTTCTCCCATTTAATAAGGACAGTAGGAATCTCTTTAAATATATAAATTACGTAACTTATTAAATGACAATTGATTTGGCTTCATTATGACGATCACAGTTGAATCCGCCGTTTTTGTTCTTTTAAGTTATATACATACACAATATTTATTTTTCTCTCCCATTTAATAAGGACAGTAGGAATCTCTTTAAATATATAAATTGCGTCACTTATTAAATGACAATTGATTTGGCTACATTATGACGATCACAGTTGAATCCGCCGTTTTTGTTCTTTTAAGTTATATACAAGTTACGAGTTCCCATGGCCTTAAATGGTATTATCTTACCATGTCCTTCCTTGTGAAGAGGATTAAGGCTTGGATATTCAGGATCTTCGTTGAGAATAACGACACAAACACTCAATTAAACGTTATAAATTGGTTTTATTCACTTATTCGATACTAGTTCGATGTCACTTGTACAATGTCAAGATTAAGACTGCCCGCCCTGTCGAGCGTGATCCTTTAAATATACTCCAAGATGCCCAAGGGGCGCTGGCTGCGGCGTTGTGTCGCTGGCAGCGGCGTTGGGATCGTGTCAGAAGTGGGTCGCCTCTTCCGGCGAATTCTGCTTATCGGCAATATTCAAAGTGCTTATACTAGAAAGGGAAGTGAAGTGCCTAGTGTGACCGACGAGGGTCGTCTTGGGTCACGTTTTGCTAGGGTCGCATAAATACTAGGGGACACAAGTCGCTTACTTGGCTAAGTGTGTTTACAGGAAATAGAAGACGTAGGTAGCTTAGTCGGCTAAAAGATACACGCGTGCTGTGTGTGGTCTGTTGGTGTGTGACATGTGAGTGTGTGAAATGTGAGTGTATGAAGTGTGAGTGTATGAAATGTGAGTGGGCTGGTGTCACTTAGATTGCTAGTATGGGTCGCGATGCACGCGTGTTGTGTGGTCTGTTAATGTTCCTAACATGTGTGAAATATGAGTGTATGAAATGTGAGTGTAAGGTCAAGGCTTAGATCGATAGGGGGTATTTTGCCCGATGCTCATTCAGACGTTTTTGGTAGAAAGTGTTGATCGAGTCCCGTTGTGATAGCAGATGCCGAGGTGTGGGGCATGGTCTGGTGACTGAAGGACAAGGCGTTCCAGGGGCGCTGGTTGTATGGGAGGAGGCCTCGCATGAGGATGAGTGTGCTAACTCCTCCCCCCTTAAAAATCGACGTCCCGGAGATCCTTTAATTTCGGGTGTTGTTTCTGGTTTCTGGAGCGTCTTCTTCAGAATCCAACCTATGAAGATGGCGAGAAATACGAGGATGGTGCAGCCGGCCGTGATGGTGGTTCCTTTCGTTAGAGTGTTGAGGCGTCGTAGATTGTTTATGTGCAAGTCGTGAATGTATTCCACGTTTAGTCGGTGTCCTTCGTTTACGATTTCGGACAAAGTGGATGGTATAGCCACCATCCTTGTAACCGTCTGGCTTCTGAAAGTTTTGTTACCGATGGTCACCGATTCGTTGGAGAATTGAATAACAAAGGTCCCGTTTAGTTTCGATTCTACAACGCCGTTTGTCAACTTCCCTCTAAAGTTGGTCGTGAATAAGGTACCATCTTCTAACAACTCGATGGGGCTTGCCGTGTTGGTTATCGAATGGCATTTTGCGGTTCCGCCTTTTATTAGTCTTGGCAGGCAAGACTCTTCATCCAGGTGAGTGAGGTCTGACTCCTTACAAATGGTGATGTTGCCCATGGTCTGGCAGCTCTTGGATATCATGTAGGTGTCTCGTGGTCCAACCAGTATCTTTCCTGAAGGAATGTCGATTTGTTGATTGTTTGTTATGGTTGGCCTGATGATCTGCACCGAGTACTCCTGTTGTAGTACCCGTGGCATCGCTATGTTGTAAAGGAGTAGGGTCCCGTTTACGAAGATAGTGGGTTGGGCAAATTCGATGGCCTCAATGATGTTGTTATAAGGTAAGCTTGGTGTGGTGTTGATAATGTCCTGCAACTCGTCTATATCCAATAGGTTTGAGTTGATCACGCCAACTTTAGCGAGTTGGCATGCTCGCACGATCTCATCCAGCTTCCGTTCAAGTAGCAAGATTTTGTTCAACAGGATGGATAGTTCGGAGTCGTTATCCCTGTTTATTGTGTTCAGGGCTCCTGCAAGTTCGTTTATTTTGTCGAATGCTTCTTGAATGCCGGACAGGAATTGCTTATTGATGGTGAATTGTTGGTTATTCTCTCTAATCAGAGAATCCTGGGATTGTAAGATCTGGTCCCAGTCAGCTGCGTCCGGTGATCCTGCTACCCATTTCCAAGCTGAGCCTAGCCATCTGATTGCTCGTCTAGTCCTCTTGTGGGAGGCCGTGAGTTCCTCGATTTTTATGTTTAGATCCTTAATTTTCAGGGTGGCCAATGTCTTCAAGTCCCCAGAAGGGTATTGATCCAGGGCTGATGACAAGTTTTCGGCAAAGCCCGCGAATGAATCGAGAGGGATTACATGTACCAGATTTGAGTGTCCTTCAATTCTCCATCCCTTTCCTTGTTGCAACGTCACGATTGGGGACTCATACTTAAAGACCTTGTAGCTCTCCGCCAATGAGAGGCACAGAATGAGGGGGCTTATATTGAAAGTAGAAGGGTGTTATTAATTTTAACTTAGTGTCTAGATGTGTATATAATATGTGTACAAGTGTTTTTAATATGTGTACCAGTGTTTTTTCTTTTTACTTAATGTGTGATTTGTGTAGATTTTTCCCTGTTTGTGTGATTACCGTGACCTTTTTGTCCTGAGCGATTTTTTCCTGGAAAAACCTTTTTACGTGTTTACCCTTGATCTGTTTGTTGGCTACGAAAATTTCTTGGTCGACCTCGTACGACAAAGGTTTCTCCCTTTTCAAGTTCTTGGCCCTATTTGTAGTCGTTTGTTGATGTTCGAGCAATCCTCTGATATTTTCCAAGAGCGTTTCTCTGGGATTTGTGTTGTTGGCTAGTTCTTGCTCCGATGTTCGGTTGAAAAAAAGGTTGGCCGGTTTCTGCTTGGTTACGGAGTGTATGGATTCGTTGTATCTAGCGACCGTTAGTTTTGCTAGTTGGGCGGCACTCAACTTCGGGTGCTCTATGCGTAGACATCGGTATATTTCCAGGAATGTCAAGTGGAACCGTTCTACTTGTCCATTTACTTCGCTTTTCTGTGAAGGAGTCCGGTAAACCTCAATTTGTAGTTCGTGCAAATAGTTGATGATGATGGGACATAACAATCCTCGCTCGTTGTCCATGACTATTAATTTGGGCACTGAGAAGTATGCCAAGACGTCCATAAGTTTCTCCTTGAGGTGTATAGACGACCTGTTCTCGATAGGGAACAACATTGCATACTTCGAGAATTTGTCAATACAGGACAAAAACCATAGTTTCTCAATTACGAAGAGATCGATGTGTAAAATTTCGCATGGCATGCAAGGTATTGGTGTCGGCTGTCGGTGTGGCTTTTTTGGTCGTCGGTTGTACTTTTGAGTTCCACATATAGTGCATTTTGACACATAGCCTTTGGGTTTTGCTGCCATTTTCGGGAAATAGTACTTCAAGAGAATTTGTTGCTTATTCTCCCAGTAACTTCTATGGGCTCTTCGGTGTTCCTTTTGGTTTGTTGGAGGCTTCACTGCGGTGACGGCTGCCACTTTCTTCCCATCAATGCGTATTCCCTCACTCGACACCGTATATCCTAGGAAATTTACTTCGGTTTTCATGAAGGTTGATTTCTCCAAGTTAACCCGAAGGTTGGCCTTCGAGACCTTTTCGAAGACCCTTTTAATGTCGGCCATATGCTCTTCCTCGCTCCTGCTGAATATTATAATATCGTCAATGTACACGAAGCAGCATACTCCGATAAGATCTCCAACGACATCATCCATCATACGTTGAAATATGGCGGGGGCGTTTTTTAGTCCGAACGGGAGTCTTAGGAATTCGTATTTCCCGTTTAAGACCGAAAAGGCGGTTTTTGGTATGTCCTTTTCGCGCATCCGAACCTGATGAAATCCCGAAGTCAAATCCAGAGTGGTGAAGAATTTAGCCTTACCAAGGCTGGCCAGCGTAGAGTTAATATCCGGAATGGGATACCGGTCGGCGATGGTAACAGTGTTCAATTTCTTGAAATTGATTATCAGTCTATATTGTTTCTCGCCGTTTGGTTTTGGGTTTTTGGGTACCACCCATACGGGAGAGTTATACGGGCTTTTTGATGGCCTGATGATTTTGTTGTCCAGTAACTCGTTGATTTGCCTCTTAACCTCTCCCATCATTGGCGTTGGGAAAGGGTAGGTGTGTGTGTAGACGGGTTCCTGGTCCAGTGTGCGGATTTCCGCCCTTACCTCCGTTGTCACTGTTTCTGACTCAACTAAGGGTCCAAAAATGTGGCTGAAGGAATGGATTATTTCATCAAGCTGACGTGTATACGATTTCGGGGTGGTCATCATGTTCGCGGCGGTTGAACTCATCATTGAGAGTGGGATTTTTACGCCTTGTGCCATAATAAGTTGGTTGGTGGAGCGGTCCAATACGGCTCGTATCTTGCCCAGACTGTCTATATGGGCATTCAAATCGGAAGTGCAGGGAGGAGCGGGAGCGTTTAAATCGACTTGACCGATCGACTCTACTCGGTTCACTATGGGTCACAGGAGTATTTACAAGGGTTTCGCTGTCCGATGTGACGTATGCGTTATCTCCGGCGGCTGCCAATTGTTCGCGTTGAGCATCTCTTTCGGCCAATTGGTTGATGACCTCCCGTAGCCTTTCGATTTCGGCAGCCAATTGCCCGATTTGAGCATCCATTTTGGCTACGGCATTCATGGCCTCCTGTAGTGTAACGCCCACGGTTTCGTTGTCACTTATTTTGTATTGTTTATAATAATCTTTTTACTAAGTTTTTAGGTAGCTCTATATTTCCTAATGTAGAACGTGGTGTCTGTTTTTTATGAGTGGAAGACTCCTAAGTGTTTGTGTGTGTGTCGGGTTTAAATCTCACCCGTTGTATAGCAAAGTTTACAATATGTGATACTCACAATAATATCTGTAAGAATGGAGAACACGCATTAGGATATCATATGTTAGATAGCCACCAGCCAGGTAGCTCATTTACACTGTCACCATTCCTTAATTCTTGGAAGGGGTAATAGTTTTTTTTTGCTTTTCGCGTTATTTCTGCGGAGCGTGCATAATTGAAAGTGCGTTTGTGCATATGATTCGCATTTCTCCTTTCACCCCTTTTTTATGTCTTGATTCTGTCCTACATTGTTGTTTTTCTTTTTTTAGGAATTTCGTTTTTTTTTCCTCTTCTCTCGACTGTCTGACTAAGTATATTCTTGCTTTAAAAACCATAGTTCTGGTGCAGGGCTTAGTTTAGTATCAACCAAGAACATGGAGCGATCGGACGAAACCTGCAACTCGACTATGCAAATGGAAGTAGTTTATTGTGACTCCTCTTCAGATGAGGAGAGCATGGAGGAGGAAATAATAGTTGTGGATTCAAGTTCCGAATCCGAAGAGGATTCCATTTCCACTTCCACTTATGGCGACTTAGGAATCTTTGTGCCCAGACCGGGTGATGATGAGGATACGATCCCCGTTCCCTTTCCTAAGCCGGTTAGGCCGGTCAACGTTCCTGAGCTGGTCATTCAGGAATATCTGGAATACCTCCCACCATGCGAGGAATCGATTACCATTATACACAGGTTGAAGACACATTCTTCAGAGTCAGTTTTTCGTTACGAGGATAATAGAAGGCGAGCTAGGTGTCCCAACCTGAGGAGTATACTCAAGTGGAGGCACCCCACTCCTGTTCGCAGACGGCCAAGATAACGTGTATAATAAACCAATTGACAGAATCAAGAGCAATAATTTGTTTAATTTTTATCATTTGGGGCTAAGTTTTTGGGTTTTAGTTCATTTGTTAATAAAAACGACTCTTTCCGCCCTCTCTGAAGGAGGACTTGGTCTTTCAACCATTTAATCGTCAAAAATGAACTCTTTCCGTCCTCTCTGAAGGAGGACTTGGTTTTTCAACCATTCATTTGTTAATAAAAACGACTCTTTCCGCCCTCTCTGAAGGAGGACTTGGTCTTTCAACCATTTAATCGTCAAAAATGAACTCTTTCCGCCCTCACTGAAGGAGGACTTGGTCTTTCAACCATTCATTTGTTAATAAAACGACTCTTTCCGCCCTCTCTGAAGGAGGACTTGGTCTTTCAACCATTTAATCGTCAAAAATGAACTCTTTTCGTCCTCTCTGAAGGAGGACTTGGTTTTTCAACCATTCATTTGTTAATAAAAACGACTCTTTCCGCCCTCTCTGAAGGAGGACTTGGTCTTTCAACCAGTTAATCGTCAAAAATGAACTCTTTCCGTTATCTCTGAAGGAGGACTTGGTTTTTCAACCATTCATTTGTTAATAAAAACGACTCTTTCCGCCCTCTCTGAAGGAGGACTTGGTCTTTCAACCAGTTATTCGTTTATGGAAACGACTCTTTTCGTCCTCTCTGTAGGAGGACTTGGTCTTTCAACCAGTTATTCGTTTATGGAAACGACTCTTTTCGTCCCCTCTGTAGGAGGACTTGGTCTTTCAACCAGTTATTCGTTTTGTAAGATACCGGAAGGGGGAGTTAGATTAGATGGCACGTTCCCACATAGGGATCATTGAACCTTATTATTATATGTGGTTATCTCTTTTTTTATTTTTAATATATTTTTTCTTTGGGGCCCGTGGCCAAACACGGGAGCGTGTCGTTCCCCTTCCGGTTTCTTTCGTTCACATGTTAACGCCAAAAATGCAAGAGGCGCAAAAATTCTCCCTTCATTTTGCCAGTTCCGCCTTGCCAGACTTCGCTGGCGTGAGAGTGCGGTTTTGGCAAAAATGCGTTCGGGACGGTTACTCGAAGAGTCAGCAGTTTATGCAAGCCGAGGCACGCGTTGGTCTCAAATATCACCATTGTCAGGTGAAGCGTTTCCCGTTGGCCAAGTGGCCTATATTATTTTGTGCTTATTGTTTTTTTTTTTTTTTTTTGGATAGGTCAGGTTTGTGCCTGAGTAATTAATTGTTTTATTCTACTACGCGTCTTGCTGACATGGCTTGCATTCAACTGTGGAGCTCTTCCTATTATTGTCTAGACCCGTAATGTTTCTAGATTCCCCCTTAAGGGCGTTTATTGCTATTAATGCTTCTAGAAAAATTACGGGTCCCTGCTCGGGCGCCAGTTACGAGTTCCCATGGCCTTAAATGGTATTATCTTACCATGTCCTTCCTTGTGAAGAGGATTAAGGGTTGGATATTCAGGATCTTCGTTGAGAATAACGACACAAACACTCAATTAAACGTTATAAATTGGTTTTATTCACTTATTCGATACTAGTTCGATGTCACTTGTACAATGTCAAGATTAAGACTGCCCGCCCTGTCGAGCGTGATCCTTTAAATATACTCCAAGATGCCCAAGGGGCGCTGGCTGCGGCGTTGTGTCGCTGGCAGCGGCGTTGGGATCGTGTCAGAAGTGGGTCGCCTCTTCCGGCGAATTCTGCTTATCGGCAATATTCAAAGTGCTTATACTAGAAAGGGAAGTGAAGTGCCTAGTGTGACCGACGAGGGTCGTCTTGGGTCACGTTTTGCTAGGGTCGCATAAATACTAGGGGACACAAGTCGCTTACTTGGCTAAGTGTGTTTACAGGAAATAGAAGACGTAGGTAGCTTAGTCGGCTAAAAGATACACGCGTGCTGTGTGTGGTCTGTTGGTGTGTGACATGTGAGTGTGTGAAATGTGAGTGTATGAAGTGTGAGTGTATGAAATGTGAGTGGGCTGGTGTCACTTAGATTGCTAGTATGGGTCGCGATGCACGCGTGTTGTGTGGTCTGTTAATGTTCCTAACATGTGTGAAATATGAGTGTATGAAATGTGAGTGTAAGGTCAAGGCTTAGATCGATAGGGGGTATTTCGCCCGATGCTCATTCAGACGTTTTTGGTAGAAAGTGTTGATCGAGTCCCGTTGTGATAGCAGATGCCGAGGTGTGGGGCATGGTCTGGTGACTGAAGGACAAGGCGTTCCAGGGGCGCTGGTTGTATGGGAGGAGGCCTCGCATGAGGATGAGTGTGCTAACTTACATATATAACATTTATTTTTCTCTCCCATTTGATAAGGACAGTAGGAATCTCTTTAAATATATAAATTACGTCACTTATTAAATGACAATTGATTTGGCTACATTATGACGATCACAGTTGAATCCGCCGTTTTTGTTCTTTTAAGTTATATACATATATAAAATTTATTTTTCTCTCCCATTTAATAAGGACATGAAGTCGAGTTTATTTATCGTGGCATGTACCCATTAATAGGGTTTAAAACCACGGTACTCTAATATGCCACATAGGTGACAAATAGTACAGCGGGTCAAAACAATGCGTCAACCAGCGCCCTTCAGAGATGCTGCTTTTGCAGCATCTCGTCAGTGCCTATTGAATGCCATGCTGCCGGTCATGACATTCCCCTGGGTAAGGAGCGAGGCCCATCTAAAACCTCTGCTGGTCTTTGGGTACAGCACCCGGTTGTATAACGCAACTCCACGTTGAGTCAATGACTCTCCCCGCATTCGGGTATCAAACCACAACCACTACGATCTCCCACAAGGGGGCCAACCCCTAATTGGGCTAGCCTTGGGCCACTAGCCCATCCCGTAGTACCGAATCACAGCTTCGGTCGGCTGTTCGCAGTCAGAGACTACTAGCCATATGTGTCCTAGGCAACACGGAATGGATCGTCCTTGACTCCCCCCTCATGGGGTTCGTCTACCAGATTTGCAGCTTTGGCGAGCTGTTCGCAGTCAGAGACTACTAGCCATTTTAGTTCAACACGAACATGGAATGGATCATCCCCGACTAGCCCCTCATGGGGTTCATCTACCAGATCGCAGCTTTGGCGGGCTGTTCGCAGTCGATGACTACTAGCCATTTTAGTTCAACACGAACAGGGAATGGATCATCCTCAACTCCCCCTCATGGGGTTCGTCTACCAGATTTGCAGCTTTGGCGAGCTGTTCGCAGTCAGAGACTACTAGCCATTTTAGTTCAACACGAACATGGAATGGATCATCCCCGACTAGCCCCTCATGGGGTTCATCTACCAGATCGCAGCTTTGGCGGGCTGTTCGCAGTCGATGACTACTAGCCATTTTAGTTCAACACGAACAGGGAATGGATCATCCTCAACTCCCCCTCATGGGGTTCGTCTACCAGATTTGCAGCTTTGGCGGGCTGTTCGCAGTCAGAGACTACTAGCCATTTTAGTTCAACACGAACAGGGAATGGATCATCCTCGACTCCCCCCTCATGGGGTTCGTCTACCAGGTTTGCAGCTTTGGCGGGCTGTTCGCAGTCGAAACTACTAGCCATTTTTGTTCACCTGAACAAGGAATGGATCATCCCCGAGTCACCCCGATGGGGGTTCATCTGCCAGATTAAAGCGCTCTGGTGCGGCTTTGCAGTGTGTGTGAGGTACTGCTACCACTTTTGGCCCGTCCGACCCGGCACTGGTTGATCCTGTGTCATTCCTCGCCGCCTTTTAAACGCCGCTCGCGCAAACAATTCCAACATCTGGAGCTGCTCCGGTGTGTCCAGGACCCGGGAAAAGTCCCAACGGGTATCCTCCCTTCGAACACCAAGTCCATCGAGGTCTCGAAAATCTGTGTAGAGTGGGCAAGCCACAAGCATGTGCTGCCAGTCTTCGCACTGCGCACCACATTCACATGTGGGCGTCCGACTTAGACGTCTCTCATACAAAAATGCGTTCAGCGATCCATCGCCAGTCAACAAGAATCCAGCGTGAAGTCCAAAACCAAAGTCCTTCCGGCTGAAGACGAAGCATGCGTCCGGGATAAACTCATGAGTCGGTCGACCGCACTCATCGTCATCCCACCTGCGTTGCCACTCGCAGCACATACGTTCGTCCAGCATCGCCTTCATCTGCCTCCGATCCAGATTTGCTACGTCCAGACCGAACAGCCAATCGCCTTCCTTCAATGGGTGGGAATGCTTCACCTTGTACCTAATTGCCAGTTGCTTGGCAATCAAGTCCAATGGGGGGGCTCCAGCAAGCACCTGCAGTGCCACAGTGGACAATGTACGGCATACCGGCAGTAGAGGTGCCTCCTGGCGACCATCGTACTCTTAACCGCGGAATACCACACTGAGGCACCAAATAGCGCACAAGACAGCATGAGTCCAGCCGATGGACCAGCTGAGTCTGAGATACCGCGAAGCGGAGCGTGACGAATCGTCGCCGGTGGCTCGTCTGCGATTCTCGCAGAGATTGGCGCCTCAGGGCAAGCCATCAGATGTGCCATGGTTGGCATGGAGCCACTAGCTGCGATGCAGCTATCGTCTGCCATCAGGCGACTGGAGGAGTTGGCGATATCGCTGACCCTCAGGAACGCTCTGTTGGAGGCGGCAGAGAGCAAGCCTGCTGCACAGCCGCCCACCACCCCCGTTGCTACACCCGTGGCCATGCACACTGCTGCATACCACGCTGCCTTCCCCACGGTCACCGCCAGAGC
The DNA here is from genome assembly GCA_018152135.1 of Drosophila paulistorum. Classification (NCBI taxonomy): domain Eukaryota; kingdom Metazoa; phylum Arthropoda; class Insecta; order Diptera; family Drosophilidae; genus Drosophila; species Drosophila paulistorum. The sequence continues at coordinate 391,322 of JAECXG010000536.1, forward strand.
TGCTGCCGTTGTCCCCGTCCCCGGAGTGCCGGTCGCCGCACCACGGATTAGCAAGCCAGCTGAGACGTGGTCCGCGGTGGTCACGAGTCGGGACCCGAACGTGTCCAGCAAGCAAGTGGCCGAACGGGTGCGACCTCACCGACGCTGGGAGTATCCGCACGCCGTCGGTTAGCGAAATAAAGCGGGTGGTAGCGAATAAGAAGTTCGCAGAAGTTGGGCTGAATGTTCAGCAGAAGAAGGCGGCAAGACCTTCCCTCAGGGTGATGGACGTGGACAGTACTCACCCCGGAGGTCTTCATGCAGCAGTTATATGAAGGCAATTTCACCAAGAAGATGACAGTAGAGTCCTTTAAGATGGCAGTACACATGGTGTCAAAGCCATGGGAAGCGGAAGAAGGCAAGAAAGTGAGCGTCTCCATTGAGGTAGATGACTCAGTTGCGCCCTTGCTGGAAGGTTGTGACCGCTTTTACATCAAGTGGTTCAGCTACCGGTTCCGCTGGATCGTAAGGACCCATGTATGCCACAGATGCGGAGGCTACGACCACAAGGTGGCCCAGTGTGGAGCAACAGAAGCGACATGCTTCCGATGTGGTCAGAAGGGCCACAAGACCTGGAAGTGCGAGAATCCGGTGGACTGCCGGAATTGTCGCTTTAATGGAAGGCCATCGGGGCATTTAATGCTCTCAATGGACTGTCCAATGTTCGCTGCGAAGGAGGCAAGGTTTGCAGCTAAGCACTAACCATGTTTAGCTTCATCCAAGCCAATTGTGGTCGGGGTCGCGTTGCGTGCATCGATGTTGGTGTGCGTATGCGCGGCTTCGGCCACCCCTTTGCGTTGCTGCAGGAGCCCCACACAGACTCGGATGGCCGATTAATTGGATTCCCAGCCGGGATGAAAATTTTCGGTAGTCGAATCTTCGAGGGACACCGAAGGAACTCTGCTGTCATCATCGACGATACAGATGCCATCTGCCTGCCGGTCGAGTCGCTAATCACCGAGGCTGGAGTATGCGTGAGGGTCACGAGTAAATTTGGCTCTATTTACCTGACCTCTCTATACTGCCATGCACATGCTGAGTTGACGGGATTTTTCCAGTACATGGATGCCATACTGCTACTGGCGAGCAGTACTCCGGTCATCCTCTGCCTAGATGCGAACGCTGTATCTCCGATGTGGTTCAGTAAACGCTACGATAGCTATCGTGGCCAGCTGAACTACAGACGGGGTGAGCAGCTAGAGGATTGGATTCTCGCAAGCCGAGCCGGAGTCGTCAACAGATTCAGCGAGGTGTACACGTTCGATAATCGCCGTGGACAAAGCGATATTGACGTAACAATCGTTAGCGAAGCAGCGTCTGCGTGGGCCGCGTATGACTGGAGTGTGGACGAGTGGGAGATGAGCGACCACAACATTATCACCGTTGTGGTGACGCCTTCCCCCAGACACAGTTGAGAGCACATATGCTCCTGTGCCGTCCTGGAAGCTCAGGAATGCTAACTGGCGGTTGTTCGACTCTGAACTGGTAGAGGAAATTCGGGAGCACCTTCCGTTGGAGCACATCAGGATGTCGCCGTTGGACTCCTCGGTGTCTGCGCTACGCCTTGCCGTACAGTCTACGTGCGACAGGGTGCTAGGTCGTAGAACGTCGCGAGCCGCTGGAAAGGTGAAGTGGTGGTCCACCGAACTGAGTACAAAACGTCATGAAGTCAGGAGACTTAGGCGGAGGCTCCAGGATGCTAGGCGCAGAGGGAACGAAACTGCGCAGTTTCTGGCAACTCATCTGCGGACGGTTGTCCGCGAGTTCAAGAAGCTCATCCTGAAGACGAAGGAGGATCATTGGCGGAACTTCGTTGGAGAACATCGAGATGACCCATGGGGGCACGCATACAGGATTTGCCGAGGACGAAAGCGGTCCACAGAGTTGGGATGCCTTCGCGAGGATGGCAGGCCGGTCGTAACCTGGCACGACTGCGCGAGTCTCCTCCTCCGTAACTTCTTTCCAGTTGCGGTAGCGAGTGACGACATTGCCATTCCGAGGGGAGCTGCACCGGTTCTCGAAGACTTCGAGATCGGAGTATGCGTCGCCCGGTTGAAGAGCAGGCGCTCTCCCGGATTGGACGGCATCACAGGTGGTATCTGCAAGGCAGTATGGCGTGCTATCCCCGAGCACATAACAGCGTTGTTATCTCGCTGTGTGGCAGAGGGATATTTCCCCCTTGAGTGGAAATGCCCGAGAGTAGTGGCGCTCCTCAAGGGCTCCGACAAGGAAAGGAGTGATCCAGCTTCCTATCGGGGCATCTGCCTGCTGCCAGTGTTTGGCAAGGTGCTAGAGGGGATCATGGTGAAGCGAATGAAAGAGGTGCTTCCGGAAGGAAATAGATGGCAATTCGGCTTTCGACCTGGACGCTGTGTTGAGGACGCCTGGCACCACGTAAAGGCCAGCGTTGCCACCAGCCAGGGGGTATACGTGTTGGGTCTTTTCGTGGATTTCAAGGGTGCCTTCGACAATGTCGAGTGGAGCGCTGTGATGCGCCGCTTGATCGACGCGGGATGCCAGGAAGCCAGCTTATGGAGAAGCTTCTTCAGTGGCAGAAAAGCAAGGATGACCAGCAGATTCGGAGAGGTTGACGTGGAGGTCAATCGAGGATGTCCGCAGGGATCCATCAGTGGACCATTTATTTGGAACACTATGATGGATGTGCTGCTCCAACGTTTGGAGCCCCTGTGCGTATTCAGTGCGTATGCAGACGATCTGTTGGTCCTCGTCGAGGGAAGGTCGAGAGCCGAGCTGGAACGTCGTACAAAGGAGCTGATGTCCGTCGTGGGAGCTTGGGGAGCTGAAGTCGGAGTTTCGGTTTCGACCAGCAAGACGGCAATGATGTTACTGAAAGGGAGATTGGCCGCTTGTAGGCCACCCTCTGTAGAGTTTGCAAGAGCATTCCTACAGTATGTAACTCAGTACCGATACCTGGGCATCACAGTCGGCGAGCGGCTTAATTTTCAGCCGCACATCGCAGGATTACGCGGTAAGTTGGCTGGAGTCAGCGGTGCACTCAGTCGCGTTCTGAGGGTCGACTGGGGTCTCAGTCCCCGATCCAGACGCACTGTGTATGCTGGACTCATGGTGCCTTGTGCGCTATTTGGTGCCTCAGTGTGGTATTCCGCGGTTAAGAGTACGATGGTCGCCAGGAGGCACCTCTACTCTTGCCAGAGAGTCATGCTCTTAGGATGCCTGCCGGTATGCCGTACAGTGTCCACTGTGGCACTGCAGGTGCTTGCTGGAGCCCCCCATTGGACTTGGTTGCCAAGCAACTGGCAATTAGGTACAAGGTGAAGCATTCCCACCCGTTGGAGGAAGGCGATTGGCTGTTCGGTCTGGACGTAGCAAATCTGGATCGGAGGCAGATGAAGGCGATGCTGGACGAACGTATGTGCTGCGAGTGGCAACGCAGGTGGGATGACGATGAGTGCGGTCGACCGACTCATGAGTTTATCCCGGACGCATGCTTCGTTTTCAGCCAGAAGGACTTTGGTTTTGGACTTCACGCTGGATTCTTGTTGACTGGCCATGGATCGCTGAACGCATTTTTGTATGAGAGACGTCTAAGTCGGACGCCCACATGTGAATGTGGTGCGCAGTGCGAAGACTGGCAGCACATGATTGTGGCTTGCCCACTCTACACAGATTTGCGAGACCTCGATGGACTTGGTGTTCGAAGGGAGGATACCCGTTGGGACTTTTCCCGGGTCCTGGACACACCGGAGCAGCTCCAGATGTTGGAATTGTTTGCGCGAGCGGCGTTTAAAAGGCGGCGAGGAATGACACAGGATCAACCAGCGCCGGGTCGGACGGGCCAAAACTGGTAGCAGTACCTCACACACACTGCAAAGCCGTACCAGAGCGCTTTAATCTGGCAGATGAACCCCCATCGAGGTGACTCGGGGATGATCCATTCCTTGTTCAGGTGAACAAAAATGGCTAGTAGTTTCGACTGCGAACAGCCCGCCAAAGCTGCAAATCTGGTAGACGAACCCCATGAGGGGCTAGTCGGGGATGATCCATTCCTTGTTCAGGTGAACAAAAATGGCTAGTAGTCTCTGACTGCGAACAGCCCGCCAAAGCTGCAAATCTGGTAGACGAACCCCATGAGGGGGCAGTTGAGGATGATCCATTCCCTGTTCGTGTTGAACTAAAATGGCTAGTAGTCATCGACTGCGAACAGCCCGCCAAAGCTGCGATCTGGTAGATGAACCCCATGAGGGGCTAGTCGGGGATGATCCATTCCATGTTCGTGTTGAACTAAAATGGCTAGTAGTCTCTGACTGCGAACAGCCCGCCAAAGCTGCAAATCTGGTAGACGAACCCCATGAGGGGGGAGTCGTGGATGATCCATTCCATGTTCGTGTTGAACTGCGAACAGCCCGCCAAAGCTGCAAATCTGGTAGACGAACCCCATGAGGGGGGAGTCAAGGACGATCCATTCCGTGTTGCTAGGACACATATGGCTAGTAGTCTCTGACTGCGAACAGCCGACCGAAGCTGTGATTCGGTACTACGGGATGGGCTAGTGGCCCAAGGCTAGCCCAATTAGTGGTTGGCCCCCTTGTGGGAGATCGTAGTGGTTGTGGTTTGATACCCAAATGCGGGGAGAGTCATTGACTCAGCGTGGAGTTGCGTTATACAACCGGGTGCTGTACCCAAAGACCTATGTGGCATATTAGAGTACCGTGGTTTTAAACCCTATTAATGGGTACATGCCACGTTAAATAAACTCGACTTCATGTCCCTATCTACTATCTAGCGAAACCACAGCCAAGGGAACGGGCTTGGAATAATTAGCGGGGAAAGAAGACCCTTTTGAGCTTGACTCTAATCTGGCAGTGTAAGGAGACATAAGAGGTGTAGAATAAGTGGGAGATATTATTCCTTGTGTTTGATATCGCCAATGAAATACCACTACTCTTATTGTTTCCTTACTTACTTGATTAAATGGAACGTGTATCATTTCCTAGCCATTATACGGATATATTTATTATATCTTATGGTATTGGGTTTTGATGCAAGCTTCTTGATCAAAGTATCACGAGTTTGTTATATAATCGCAAACAAATTCTTTAATGAGAGAGTGCATTTATGTATTTTTAATTTGAAATATTTGGTATAACTCCAATTACTCAGGTATGATCCAATTCAAGGACATTGCCAGGTAGGGAGTTTGACTGGGGCGGTACATCTCTCAAATAATAACGGAGGTGTCCCAAGGCCAGCTCAGTGCGGACAGAAACCACACATAGAGCAAAAGGGCAAATGCTGACTTGATCTCGGTGTTCAGTACACACAGGGACAGCAAAAGCTCGGCCTATCGATCCTTTTGGTTTAAAGAGTTTTTAACAAGAGGTGTCAGAAAAGTTACCATAGGGATAACTGGCTTGTGGCGGCCAAGCGTTCATAGCGACGTCGCTTTTTGATCCTTCGATGTCGGCTCTTCCTATCATTGTGAAGCAAAATTCACCAAGCGTTGGATTGTTCACCCATGCAAGGGAACGTGAGCTGGGTTTAGACCGTCGTGAGACAGGTTAGTTTTACCCTACTAATGACAAAACGTTGTTGCGACAGCATTCCTGCGTAGTACGAGAGGAACCGCAGGTACGGACCAATGGCACAATACTTGTTCGAGCGAACAGTGGTATGACGCTACGTCCGTTGGATTATGCCTGAACGCCTCTAAGGTCGTATCCGTGCTGGACTGCAATGATAAATAAGGGGCAATTTGCATTGTATGGCTTCTAAACCATTAAAAGTTTATTTTATAAACGACAATGGATGTGATGCCAATGTTATTTGTAACATAGTAAATTGGGAGGATCTTCGATCACCTGATGCCGCGCTAGTTACTTATTAAAACATTATTTAATACAATGAGAAAGCCTAGAATCAATTGTAAACGACTTTTGTAACAGGCAAGGTGTTGTAAGTGGTTGAGCAGCTGCCATACTGCGATCCACTGAAGCTTATCCTTTGCTTGATGATTCGATTTTTAAATCGCTTTTGTAATTTTATTATTTTGGGAGAGTATTTCTTTCATATAATATGTAGTGCATTTTTTCTAATAATGTAGGCAAATTTATCGTCATTTATTTTTAGTGACGTAATTATAATGTACTTATACGGCTGGGCCTGATGAACGCAGAAGGGGCGGACGTTCCGTATTTCGTAAGTCGTGATTCCTACTGTCCCTATTAAATGGGAGAGAAAAATAAATGTTATATATGTACATATATAACTTGAAAGAACAAAAACGGCGGATTCAACTGTGATCGTCATAATGTAGCCAAATCAATTGTCATTTAATAAGTTGCGCAATATATATATTTAAAGAGATTCCTACTGTCCTTATTAAAAATGGGAGAGAAAAATATATGTTATATATGTATATAACTTAAAAGAACAAAAACGGCGGATTCAACTGTGAACGTCATAATGTAGCCAAATGAATTGTCATTTAATTAGTGACGCAATTTATATATTTAAAGAGATTCCTACTGTCTTTATTAAATGGGAGAGAAAAATAAATGTTATATATGTATATAACTTAAAAGAACAAAAACGGCGGATTCAACTGTGATCGTCATAATGTAGCCAAATCAATTGTCATTTAATAAGTTGCGCAATATATATATTTAAAGAGATTCCTACTGTCCTTATTAAAAATGGGAGAGAAAAATAAATGTTATATATGTATATAACTTAAAAGAAACAAAACGGCGGATTCAACTGTGATCGTCATAATGAAGCCAAATCAATTGTCATTTAATAAGTTGCGCAATATATATAGTTAAAGAGATTCCTACGGTCCTTATTAAATGGGAGAGAAAAATAAATGTTATGTATGTATATAACTTAAAAGAACATAAACGGCGGCTTCAACTGTGATCGTCATAATGTAGCCAAATGAATTGTCATTTAATTAGTGACGCAATATATATATTTAAAGAGATTCCTACTGTCCTTATTAAATGGGAGAGAAAAATAAATGTTATATATGTATATAACTTAAAAGAACAAAAACGGCGGATTCAATTGTGATCGTCATAATGTAGCCAAATCAATTGTCATTTAATTAGTGACGCAATTTATATATTTAAAGAGATTCCTACTGTCCTTATCAAATGGGAGAGAAAAATAAATGTTATATATGTATACTAACTTAAAAGAACAAAAACGGCGGATTCAACTGTGATCGTCATAATGTAGCCAAATGAATTGTCATTTATTTAGTTGCGCAATATATATATTTAAAGAGATTCCTACTGTCCTTATTAAATGGGAGAGAAAAATAAATGTTATTTATGTATATAACTTAAAAGAACAAAAACGGCGGATTCAACTGTGATCGTCATAATGTAGCCAAATGAATTGTCATTTATTTAGTTGCGCAATATATATATTTAAAGAGATTCCTACTGTCCTTATTAAATGGGAGAGAAAAATAAATGTTATATATGTACATATATAACTTAAAAGAACAAAAACGGCGGATTCAACTGTGATCGTCATAATGTAAAATAAATTTTACTCAATATTAAAAATATTAATTTTGCCCATTTATCGTATGGGAACACATATATAATATGGAAAATCTCATATCATATGAAATGAAATTTATTCCATATCGCCCATTTATCGTATGGGAAAATCCATATCATATGGAATATCTCATATCATATAAAATTAAATTTATTCTATATCGCCCATTTATCGTATGGGAAAATCCATATCATATGGAATATCTCATATCATATGAAATTAAATTTATTCTATATCGCCCATTTATCGTATGGAAAAATCTATATCATATGGAATATCTCATATCATATGAAATTAAATTCATTCTATATCGGCCATTTATCGTATGGGAAAATCCATATCATATGGAATATCTCATATCATATGAAATTAAATTTATTCTATATCGCCCATTTATCGTATGGGAAAATCCATATCATATGGAATATCTCATATCATATAAAATTAAATTTATTCTATATCGCCCATTTATCGTATGGGAAAATCCATATCATATGGAATATCTCATATCATATGAAATTAAATTTATTCTATATCGCCCATTTATCGTATGGGAAAATCCATATCATATGGAATATCGTCTCGTTGTGACTGTCGAAGTGTACGGACGTCTATCGCGGATGAATCTCGCAACTAGTGCCTCAAGTCGACTACAAACAACCGTAATTTGCCTCAAATTGGTAAAAGTTTTTCTTTGCGAATTGATTAGCAAAACAAAAAGACTAAAAAGAAACGGTACTTTCGTGCTCAAACTCGGTTCTTGCTTTGCAAGCCCCGTTAGTGTGCTGTGATTGGCCAGCCAATCACAACTGTTCAAATCACAAAAAAAAAAAAAAAAAAAAAAATCGTTGCATACTTTTGTGCATCGACTTATATTTTTCGTAGCATACCTCCTAGGCGCCACCGAAAATCCCTGAGTGCTTTTAGGCTGCACCTGCTGCAGGCCATAACTCGGCCGTAATGGATGATGACGTTGATCCCAGTGGCAGTGCTGCCAGCCCCTTACCTTGGCTGTACGTCACCCGCAAAAGTGTGAGTAAAAGAAAGGCTTCCTCGTCTCCGAAACTGGAACGAAAAAAGGATATGAAGTCAGTCAACAAGAGGCGTTCATCGTCCGAATCTTCGATGTCCACCGAATCTGACTCGGATTCCAATGACAGCTCTTCGGAACCCGGAGAAATCCGACGTAAGCGTCCGGCTGCCACTACAGCCGTGACTAATGTCGAGGCTGATGTTAACCCAAACAGGTTCGCTCTCCTCACCCCACCTGACGACATACATCAAAACGACGCCAATGCCACCACCGCTGCTCCAATAGTGACCCCGAAGACTCCCAAAATACCACCAATATTCATATCCAATGTGGGAGTAATCACTGGCATGATCAACTTCATCAAGGATACTATCGGCTGTTCCGATTTCTCTTTCAAGGCAGGCAGAGATGATCGAATCCGAGTTATGACTTCCAGCGTTCGGGATTATAGAAACCTGGTTGCTGCGCTAGAGGCAAAAAAAGTTCCCTTTCACACATATCAGCTTAAACAGGAAAGAGCTTACAGGGCTGTAATCCGTAGTCTCCACCACAGCACCCCACTTGACTTCATCCGTGAAGAACTGGCAAAGCTTGGTCATAGAGTGCGTCACCTGACGAACGCTAAACATCGCCAAACAAAAAATCCAATGCCCTTGTTTTTCATCGACCTTGAGCCAGCGACGAACAATAAGGACATATTTAATGTGAAACTCCTTCCCATCCAGTTATTCTCAACCTGGAATGACATATGCCGGAGTAACCAAAAATTCCGCCACAGCTAGCATCCCCGCACTGACTACCAACCCTGTACCATCGCAGCAGGCTGCTCCGAATGTTCTCCATCTTGAACAAATAATAAAACTACTCCAAGCTCAGATGGAACAGATGACCTTAATGATGCAAACAATTATGGCATCATTATGCAAGTAGGGCTAAAGTTAATCATCTGGAATGCAAACGGACTATGCAAAAGTAGGCCAGAAGTCGACCTATACCTCAAAAGAAATAATGTCGACATCATGCTCATATCAGAAACTCACCTCACAGACCAATCATTCTTCCACATCAACGGATACGACCTCGTACGCGCCAATCACCCTAGTGGCAATGCCAGAGGAGGATCTGGCATATTAATCAAGTCCAGACTACAATACACTGCAAATACACCACTCTGTCACCCATGGCTACATGCGGCATCCATTAGAATCGCAACCTCCATCGGCGACATTAACATCGCTTCCTGCTATGTCCCACCAAGACACTCAGTAGACACACAGATGTTTCTGCAAAGCCTAAGCAGCTTTGGATCAAGATTTCTGGCTGGCGGAGACTTCAATGCCAAGCACACCTGGTGGGGGTCCAGACTGAACAACCCAAAGGGACACGCGCTCATACCTTGCATTCAGAGTCTCAACCTGACCACCCACTCGACAGGCCAACCAACATATTGGCCATCAGATCCAATGAAAAGCCCGGATGTTCTGGACTTCGCCATCACCAGAGGTATAAACCCCAGCAGCATCCACACAGAAGCTGAATTCGACCTACATTCGGATCACAGTGCTGTGAAGATCTGGGTAGGAATTCCAGTTGAGTCAATGAAACGCACAACCAGCCTGCTCAGGAAAAACTCCAACATAGACTCCTTTAAAACTATGCTTGATGAGATCACTGAGCCCGATGCCCGCCTCAACACTGGAGTAGACATTGACGAAGCTGTAGAGAAGCTATCACGTAACATCTGCGAGGCCGCCCACGCATGCACGCCGCCAGTTAGAACGAGTCAGCTCCATACACGACAAAGGGATATGTTTGCCTTCTGCGACGAAATCACAAATGCCCTGCGCGAGAAGAGACGCCTGCAACGTGTCTGGCACCACAGTCGCAACCCTCTTGACAAAACGGCTCTCAATCGTGCCACAAAGCATCTGAAATTGTTGTATTTCGTACATCGCAATGAAGCCACTGCCGAATATCTGAGGAATCTCGAGCCAAACCAACCAGATCACAATCTCTGGCAAGCCTGCAAGTACCTCAAAAGGCCAGCTGTGAGAAAAGTCCCCATACGAGGATCTAATGGCATGTGGTGCAAGACCAGTGAGGAGACGGCCGAAGAGTTTGCAACCCATCTGGAGAACACATTTACCCCTTTCAGCACGTGCAGCGCAGAAGATGTGGTCGCCACCTCCTCTTTCCTTGAGGCCCCATACCAAATGGCTCTCCCAATTGATCGAGTCACTCCAGAGGAAGTCAGGCTCGAAATTGACCGCCTTAAAGCGAAGAAAAGCCCAGGCTATGATGGCATCGACGCAGTCACCATCAAGTGCTTACCTCAGTCAGCGATCCAGCTACTGGCCAATTTGTTCAACAGGATCTTTGATCTCTGCCACTTTCCCACCCAATGGAAGTGCGCAGAGATTATAATGATTCCTAAACCTGGGAAACCCGAGAACGAAGTAACCTCGTATCGTCCGATCAGTTTGCTGGCAATACTCTCCAAGATATTCGAAAGAATACTTTTGGCCAGAGTGTTGCCACTACTGGACGAAGGTAACATGGTCCCTGAACACCAATTTGGCTTCCGACGACATCACGGCACCCCAGAACAATGCCACCGTATCGTTGGGAAGGTTCTCGGCTCCTTCGAAGACAAACTGTACACTTCCGCTGCCTTCTTGGACATCAAGCAGGCATTCGACCGTGTCTGGCACGACGGGCTTCTGCACAAGTTAAAGATGTTGCTACCTGCTCCCCACTTCATGGTTTTGAAGTCGTACCTCCAAGACAGACGCTTCTACGTCAGATATGAAGGGTCCATGTCCGAAATCAGGCGCGTCAATGCGGGCGTTCCACAGGGCAGTGTGCTGGGTCCGTATTTTGTACACTCTGTACACCACAGATATGCCAGTGCTGCAAGACGATCAGCTTCTAATCGCCACATACGCAGACGATACTGCGTTTCTCGCCTCCGCTTCAGAACCATCGGTAGCCTCGAGTCTCATCCAGGATCAATTCAACCTTCTGGAACCATGGTTGATCAGATGGAACATCTCTGTGAATGCGGAAAAGTCGCAGCACATCACATTCGCCACTCGAAGACTCAATTGCCCCCCAGTCAGCCTCCATGGCACGTGTCTTCCGAGCGCGGATTGTGTCAAATACCTGGGCCTCATCCTGGACCGGCGTTTGAACTGGAAAGCCCATCTCAAAACTAAAAGGAAGCATCTAAACCTGAAGCTGTCCAAGATGCAGTGGCTACTCGGCAGGAAATCCCAGCTCAGCACATTCAACAAATTGCTACTATACAAGGCCATACTAAAGCCTGTATGGACCTACGGGATTCAGCTCTGGGGCACGGCGTCCGACTCAAATGTTGAAATCCTCCAACGTTTTCAAAACAAGCTACTCCGCAAAATTGTCGAAGCGCCCCCCTTTGTGGGCAATTCTATCATTTACAGAGACCTCAACATCCCATCCATCAAGAGCGAAATTCAAAGATACGGCACACGATACTGCTCCAGACTGGAAACCCACGAGAACACACTTGCCCTCAATCTGCTGGACAACAGCGCGCAGTCCAGGCGTCTTAAAAGATGCCATCCTCTTGACCTCCCCTTCAGACCAGAGCCGGACTGGTGAATCTACACTGTAGGCCCGATGCAGCTTCAAGTCATATTACCTGAAATAACTTTTCTAATGTAACATAACTGCTATAACACTCAATTATATTCTTGACAATGTATTTTATTTAACTATCTGCCAAACAACCTAACTTTGCTGTACACTGACATGTTATTTATTCCATTCCTCACATTTGCTTATTGTCCCCTTAGGATAGATCGCAAATAAATAAACAATACGAAAAAAAAAAAAAAAATATATAATCAAAACCTATATATTTTTTATTTATAAATAAAAATTAAGGTTATTATTAAAAAAAAAAAAAAAAATTTTTTATTTTGAGTGGTACCTTCTAAACATAAATGGGCGATTTTGATGAAAGTGTGGCACAAAACCTACTTAGGTGGTGTGATGTCGTGCATGGTCAGACATATGTTATATCAGTACAAGTCTTAAATACATATGTCTTATGCATTTATAATCGGCAATGTCTATTTATTTATATATTATAATGAAGTCTTATGGTATTTATAAAAATACATATGTAAATTTATTGTTGAGTGGTACCTTCAAACATAAATGGGCGATTTTGAGAAAGTGTGGCACAAAGGCACAAAACCTACATATTTCATTTTTTTTTTTTTTTTTTTTTTTTATATAACGGGGATCTCCTATTTACAATCTGTCCGGTGGACAATAAGTAAATTATGGGGCGTGCCAGTGACTTAGGGAATTGAATTTTACATCGAATATATTAGACTATGATGTTTATGCCAAATCATCTTTAAGGCTAGGGTATTTAGGGTGGTTAGGGTTAAGTCAGGGGTGATGGTGGGTGGTGAATGGAGGGGGGGGGGGCGTTGTTGGTGGGAGCCAGTGAGCTGATCATTCCTCGCGGGCTGGTAGGTCCAAAGGATGGAGTCTTCTTAGGCGGCGGGTGGTAGTGCTGTTGTCCAGAAGATTTATGGCCAGCTGGTTGGGGTGCCTGTCGAGACGCTCCAGATGAGCCTTGCTGAGCCTAGCTATCTCGTCCAGAACCCAGGGCGTGTTGAGTTCCTCGTGGATCTCCGTGTTGGTGGTGTACATATGCGCATTCGATATTACTCTGAGAGTCTTGTTCTGGAAGGTCTGAATGAGCTCACAGTTTTTGCGGCTGGCTGTACCCCAGATTGCAATGCCATATGTCCACATGGGCTTCATGATGGACTTATAAATAAGCATCTTCATGCGCAGCCGCAGTGTCGACCTTCTGCCTATGAGCCACATGTAGCTTTTGAGCCTTAGATCCAGCAATAGCCTCTTGTTTTTTAAGTGAGACTTCCAGGTCAGTCTCCTGTCCATAGTGAGACCCAGATATTTGGCAGAGTTGGAAGAAGGGATTATGCATCCATCCAGTACAGGGGGGGGACAGTATCCTCTTCTTAGGGCAAATGTAACCTGCGCTGACTTTTCTGTGTTAACCGCCATGTTCCATCTTTTGTAGCCATGCACCAGTGGAATCAATTTGCTCTTGCATTAGATTGCCAGCAGTCTGTTCTGATTTATCCACGGTTAAAAAAGGCAGTATCATCTGCATACGTGGCTGTGAGCACTCTTGGGTCTGCGATTGTCGGCATGTCGGCCGTGTAGAGAGTGTACAAGACAGGACCCAGAACACTTCCTTGTGGGACTCCGGCCTTGACGTTTTCGATTCCAGATATTGCATCTCCGCATCTCACATAATACATTCTGTCCTTGAGATAAGAGCGTAGCCAGAGGTAATGCGGTGCTGGTAGCGCGATCTTCAATTTGTGCAACAGCCCAATGTGCCAAACTCTGTCGAATGCCTGTTTGACGTCAAGAAAAACTGCGTTGCAGTATTTCTTCTCCTCAAAAGCTTCCAGTATTTTGTCCGTGATCCTATGGCACTGCTCGGGTGTACCATGGCACTCTCTGAATCCAAACTGGTGATCAGGGATCAAACCGGCCTCGTCCAGTGTTGGTCGTACTCTACGCAAAAATATCCTCTCAGCTATTTTGGAGAATATGGCCAACAAACTGATCGGACGATAGGAGGCGAGCTTGGCTGTAGGTTTCCCAGGTTTTGGGATCAGGATTATTTCGGCGCACTGCCACTGGGTGGGAAAGTGTCCTATCAGGAAGCATTTGTTAATGATGTTCAGGAGGAGCTGAACAGCATTCGTCGGGAGGGCTTTAATTGCTAGAACGTCTATACCATCATAGCCAGGGGATTTGGAGGCTTTCAGCTTGCCGATCTCTGCCAGCAGTTCTTCAGTTTCAACCATCTAGATAGGAGGGGCCATTTGGCAGGGTACATCCAGAAAGATCGTCGTAATCTCCGCGTCGAGTTGGGAACATCTGTTGAAGGGGGTGAAGGCTTCTGACAAGTGGGTGGCGAAGGCTGCTGCCCTGTCGCTGTCTGTGCGGCACCACGTACCATCTTCCTTCCTAAGAGGCTCCTTCCTCATGATGGGTCTTTTGATGTTTTTAGACAGCCGCCAAAGGTTATACTGCTGGTCGCCAGGCTCAACTTTATCAAGAAAGCTTTCCAGAGAGTTCCGGCGGAGTCTGTGTAGAAGCTCTTTGAGTTGCTTGGCCGCTCTGTTGAAGTCTGCCTTATCCCTGGGGTTGCGAGAATATTGCCACACTCGACGAAGTCGCCTCTTTTCCGCAACCAGCGAAGATACCTCCGGGTTCCAGAGATGCGCGTTCCTACGTGGAACATTATTGGTATTTCTGGTTGGTGTCGGAGTGGCTATTGAGGCCGCATTGTGGATGGCAATGTTGAGTTTTTCGACTGCATCGTCCAAATCCTCCTCGGAGTTGAGCTGGGCAGTAGGGTCAAGGTTGCTTTGGAGCCACGACTGGTAAACTTGGACGTTTGTGTTACGCTTGAACATCCTGCTTCTGCTATTGTTGGTGCTGGCTGGCATGTTAACGAGCAGCTTGACTGCACAGTGGTCGGAGCAGAGGTCAATATCATTGCTGGCAATAACCCTGTGTCTATGCAACCCCTTTGAAACAGCAAGGTCCAGAAGGTCTGGGATTTTGTTGGCGTCCGTGGACCAGTACGTGGGCTCTCCAGTGGAGTGGCAGTCAAACCTACTGTTCGCTATGCAGTTAAACAAGGCTCTGCCCTTGGGGTTGATAATGCGGGATCCCCACCAAGTATGTTTTGCGTTAAAGTCTCCTCCAATAACGAAGCGAGTACCTAAGCTATCAAATAGGCTTTGGAACAGGGATTGAGCAACGTGGTGTCTTGGAGGGCAGTAGACGGCAGCAATAGTGGTGTCTCCGGTTGGGCTTAAAATTCTTACTTTGGCGCACTGGGCCCAGGGCTCCTGAAACGCAGGCAGTTCCACGTACTTGATACCCCTTTTGATAACTATTGCTGCACCTCCGCGCGCAGTTCCGTTGGGATGATTGGCAGATATGACGTCATAGCCGTTAATTGAGAAGTAAGATTTGCTTGTAAAGTGGGTTTCTGAGACGAGTAGAATGTCAACATGTTTAGTCATCAGAACATGCTCGACCTCTTGCCTGCTCTTACACAGGCCGTTCGCATTCCATATTAGTATATGGAGGCTTAGTTGCATAGCTTAGCCATGAGAGACATGAGCATTTGCGACAGCGCCGCAAACTGTTCTAGCATTTTGAACATCATGGCCTCGAGACGATCGACTCTTGATTCGTTTCTAACGTCCCCATTTGCCGGTTGTTCTTGCTGCTGCTCTTGCTGCAGGGGCGGCTTTTGCGATCCTCTAAGAGCGTTGGCGAATGTTAAGCCAGGTGTGACGGCTGTAGCGTTGGCGAATGTTAAGCCAGGTGTGACGGCTGTAGAAATGGGGCCTGATGGACGAGCAGGCACCTTTGCCTTGGGAAGGTAGTGGTCCTTTGCTTTTAGGGTACACCTTGCATCCTTTGTAGGAGGCAGTGTGCTCTCCTTGGCAGTTCGCGCAGCGGGGAGGGGCCTCCTTGGGCTTTGGGCACTCGGCAGTGGCGTGGTCATGACTTCCACACTTCACGCAGGCAAAGCGAAGTCCGCAGTTCGCTTTGGTGTGACCAAATCCTTGGCAGCGATGGCATTGGACTACCTCTTTCGACTTGTGAGGGGGCTCGATAGCGACGATGCAGCTGCATAGTCGCTTGATGGTAAACGCATCCTTATTGTTGCTGGCAGGTTCAATGTTTACAAAGAAAATCGCCATTGGCTTCTTTGTTTGGTGGCTGAGACCATTTTTGATGTCGTTGCCTCTGACAGTGTGTCCTAAGGCAGCTAGCGCATCCTTAATATCGGCTGGATCAGTAGAGTGGTGCAATCCCTTGATGACAATGCGGTATGCACGCTCGTCCTTTGGCTGAATTGTTTGAAAGAGCATCGACTTTTGAATTAAGAAGTGTTTGAGCTTAGTGAAGCTCTCTTTGTCAGGTGTATTAATTCTGACGCATCCGTCTCTGCCCGACTTGTAGGTAAAGTTCTGTTTTCCAATGACCGCAGATACGTCCGATAGCATATCTTTTATGTTAACAACACTCGGAACAAAGATTGGGGGGGGCTTTATTATCCGTACAGGTACGCTGGGTGCCTGCTCTTGGATTGTTTCTCCTCCTTCCATTTCACTGTCATCGTCCTCCTCTTCCTCATCATTAGAGAGAATGTGGAACCTGTTGCTTGAGGCCTCCTTGTCGCCAATATTCGGAGCACTGGCGATATCGAATTGCCGCTTTGTGTGCAATGGGGTTTTTCTTTCATTTCCCCAGGCTCGGTGCTTGAGGAGCTATCGTCGCTTTCACTCATGTGGATGACTCTCTTGGCTTTGGGTTTGGTTTGTGAAACCTTAGCCTGTTTTGGCGTTGATGCACCTTTCACATGATTGGTCTGCACTGGCTTTGGCTTTGGGCTATACTGCCACGATGATGGTGTTGGTATTGGTGCGTTGGTTGTGGATGGCGAGTACATTATGCCTATTAAGGCCACCTCCGCCTAAAAGTCTGTGATGATTTTAAAATAATCTCTATGCCCGTAAGTATGCAACACTTTTCTGTCACCCTCTGATTCGCTAGCCAATCAGATAATATGAGCTTAAGGCACCATTACTTGGTGCAGTCTTTGCGTGTTTATCAGAGCGAGAGAGAGAGTACGATTCCGATTTTGAATTGTCCGCAGAA
>JAECXG010000538.1:0-49738 GCA_018152135.1 Drosophila paulistorum
TAGCCATGTCCGTCTGTGCAAATCAACTTCACGCTGGTATCTTAAGAGCTATCGAATGAAATTTTTTTTGAGCTACTTGAGCCTGGAGGTGATAAAGTAAAAATTGTCAGGATCGGACTACTATATCATATAGCTCTAGAACAAAATTTTTGCAAAAATTGGGTTTCCCCACGAAATTGCGCAATATGACAGTATAGGAGATAAAGTCTCAGATCCCACAGTTACAGTCAATGCAAATCGGTTCAAGCGCTGAATAAAAGCTGCATCTGCTGCTGCGTCAGCGTTTTCGTTACCCATTATTGCCTTTGGCTGGGGTCCCAAAAAGGATAATCTTTTTCTTGGTGCAAAACTCCTTTTCTTTTATAAGGTGGTTACGGCAGATTAGATTTTTTAATGCAGAAATCGCAGATAGGCTGTCTGAGAAGAATTACGAATTTGCCTTTATTGTTTAGGGGCGAATAACATGGGCATTTAGGATGGCTAGGGCCTCGGCGGTGAATCTGGTATACTGTTCGGCGTAAACCTCCTGAGATTGGACATTTTTTTGGTCGACTACGGCAAAAGCAGTCCCGGCTACGGATTTGCTGGCATCCGTCAACAACCAGGTCCAGTCGCTTATTTTCTCGCTTTCTTCCAGGAATAGTTTTCTGTATATAAGCTTTGTGTAATTTCTTTTTTTGTGCGTTTGCAGCGCCAGATTAATGATCGTATTCTAAAGTAACCTTGGCGGAGCATGGGCTTTTCTGTTTGAGTAAATTGGTTCAATTTTTTCTTTTTTTTAGTATAATGGCGCTCCGACGTATGGTGGATATTACTTTTTATTCCTTTGGCCTTGCTTACGTTTACACAATTTTTTTTTAGCAGTACGTTTCATGTTGTGCATAGTTTTGTATAAGTTTTGCAGTGGTTTCGTACAATCTGTCTTTTATCGATGGAAGTCCTGCCTCCGCTAGGATATATTTGATCGGCGATGTAGGAAATGCAGAAATACTCGTCGGACAGCGCAATGGTAAGGAACTTGAACTTGTCTTAAGTTGGCGTTCGCACTCCATCAATAGATTGAATTCCGTAATCCAACTTCGAGAGAATTATTGCTCTGGTAATATTAACAAGAAGACGTTTAAGTGTAGTGTAGGAGAATTTTGAACAAAGAAATTTAATTATGTTAGTCTAGCTTCTAAATTATTTCTTAAAGCTGTACAGTGTTGCTTAAACTTACATTTTCTATCAAATATTATTCAAAGAATTTACAGTTCTATATTTATATTATTAAACGATAAATTGTGAGCTGGGCAGTGATGTTTACGACAAATGTGAAGTACTTTTGCATTTTTCTATTGACAGCAAGGCACCCAGAAGAATTCCCCCAGTTCTTGATATCTTGTGTAGGACTTTAGAAATGTGTTTGTTACAGTGTTTGCGTCTATTAGTTTCGTGTAGATTATTGCATCGTCAGCATACATAGATAGTTTAGCAAAGCTATTATGAAGAGAATTACTGAAAGTGGGAACCTTGTGGGATGCCGTTAAATAGCAGATGTGGTTTTGATAGAGTGAATGACCGGTGGGCCATAAAGCCTTTACTACACTAAAGATCCTAGGTCCAACCCTCCAGAGCATTAGTTGGTGTAGAATTGTGTGTACCCCTACGCGATCAAATGCTTTTTCGAAATCAGTCGCTAGAATCGTGACGTGATTACGCGAGGAAGAGCATCTGACACGAAATGATGTATTTGCAACAACGCGTCCATGGTCCCGTGTTTCCGCTTAATGCCGATTGGTTGTGTGAAATAAGATTGTTACTGGTTATGAACCACATCAGTCGGCGGGCTAAATTTATTAGAATAGTTTGCTCATACATGGTAGAAGAGATATTGGTCTAAACTGTTTACGTCGTGGTTGGGCTAATGTGGTTTGGGGATGGGAACAACCACCGCTGTGGTCCACATGTGGGATATTTTCCTTGATTTAAAATTTGGTTGTGGAGTCGAAGTAGCTTATGTTTTGTATCAGTTGTCAGGTTTTTCAGCATAGGGTAGGATATACGATCAAAACCTGGTTTTTTTGTCTGTGTTAGTGCTGGTTCAAATTCGAGAAAAGTAGTATCGGCTTCAAGATGTTTTGCTGGAGTTGCAACATTCGTATAGACATGTCCGTCCGTCCGTCCGTCTGTCCGTATGAACACGTAGATCTCAGAGACTATAGAGCTAGAGTCACCAAATTTGGTACGTAGACTCGTGTATTACCTACGGTGGTCAAGTTTATTTCAAATTTTTTCCACGCTCCTCCGCCCCCGAAATTTAAACAAATTTCTTTATTTCTTAAAGACTATAACAGCTAAAGACATCAAATTTAGTATGATTAATCCTTAGTAAGGCGCGCACAAATTTGTTGCAAAAAAATTTGCCACGCCACCCTCCGCCCATCGAAATTTAAACAAATTTGATTTTCTTAAAGACTATAATAGCTAGAGACACCAAATTTGGTATGTGTATTTGTTTAATAAATGCGCATATATTGTATATGTAACGATTTGCCACGCCCTTTCCGCCCCCGTAATTTGGAAAAACTCGATTATCTCACGTAATTTTCTACCTTTTGTAATCAAATTTGGCACACTTGAATTTGATAATAATACCCAGCAAAACACCAAATTTGATCAAATCGGACAAAGGCCGTTCGATAAGGCCGTAGTTGGCCGTTGGCTGGTGGGGCGCTAGAGTGCTCGTATACTTGAGTGAGGGAGATTCTAAGATATGCTTGTAATAAAAGCTTGTAAAAATGCATTTGTTTAATAAATTTAAAATATTTGGTTTACTGGGTGTATGGTATACCTATGTCAGCGAGACGACTTACTTACTTCATTTAAATAGAGCTTTTTGCTTTTTTTTTAGGCAACAAGGTTGGCTAGGAGTATTAAAATTTGATATTGGGAGAAGTAGGTCATTTACTGTAAAGTCTTGGTTTGGTGGTATGTAGGTGTTAATTATCGTAATTTTTGTGTTTAAATTTAGTTGAAGTGCATCTCCTAAACGTTAGATGCCAGTGGCATATGTTTATGTGGAATGTGACGTTGGATTAAAAAGCCGACTTCTTGTTTGATGTTCTTATAGAGTGAAGATTTTAAAGTAACCATTGTATGTCTTAAGAACTATAACATTGCTTTTATTGTGTGGAATGTGAGACTCTTGAATACATTTTAATATCTGGGTCCGTGTCTTTCATAAGTAAAATGAGTTGTTGATAATTATTTACATATCCATTCATATTCCATTATAGTATTTTAAGGGTCATTAAAATAGGAAGGGAAAAGAAGTTATATGTATAGGGAAAGAGAGACAAAAGGAAGAGATTTATCTAAGAGTCAAGATATGATTCGCTGTATTTGGTTCGCTGGAGTTGTAAATGTTGGAGAAGGCAAATTAAAAGCCGGAGATGTGATTATTGTATTGGTTTTACTTGTGGTCGGTTGTGTTAGTTTTTGGTGTATTCGCTTTGGTTTTGTGAACGTCAGCTCGTTGTTGGATAAAATAATAAGAGAAACTAAATATGCTCCAAAATTAACAAAAAAACAAAAACACACTAAGAAATATTCTATATCGAATCAAATGATAAAATGTGCAAAATGAATAAATTTCTTCGATGACCTAAAATATACCATATCTCGAAAATTACATAAAATATCAAAGAAGCTAACTTCGGCTATACTAAAGTTTTTATACCCTTGCAGTCCTGGCAATAATATTTTTACATTTTGAAATTTTTTCCCTGCAACTCAATTTATTAATACACAAACAAAACATTCAAATAATTACTCTTCTTACTACAATTTTTTTTCTTCTTCCATCATTCCCTAAGCAAAGCACAACACGCATACACATACAGTCCGTGTAGCTGCGTCTGTGTGTGTGTGTGTATGCATGTGCTCTGTTTGATTTGATGATGTCGTAGTAGGCAGCAGACAGATTTGAGACG
This sequence comes from Drosophila paulistorum, assembly GCA_018152135.1. NCBI lineage: Eukaryota > Metazoa > Arthropoda > Insecta > Diptera > Drosophilidae > Drosophila > Drosophila paulistorum. Next base: position 3,975 of record JAECXG010000538.1, read on the forward strand.
ATTAATATTGACTGTAACTAGTGTTCTATTTATCCGAAAGATTCGAATTTTGGGATCTGATATTTTATATCCAATACTATCGTATTGGTAAATTTCATCGAGATACTCCAATTTCTGCAAAAATGTTCCAGAGCTATATGATATAGTAGTCCGATCCTGACAATTTTCATACTTTATCCGCTCAGGCTAAAAGTACCTCAAATATCAAATTTCAATCTGACAGCTTTTAAGATACCAGCGTGAAGTTGATTTGCACAGACGGACGGACGGACGGACAGAAGGATGTGGCTATATCGACTCAGCTACTCATGCTGATCAAGAATATGTATACTTTATGGGGTCGGAAACGTCTCCTTCTGTTCGTTACAAACATCTGACCAATTTTATAATACCCCCTGCAAGGGTATAAAAATGGAATGAGCCAAGACACAACAAAACTAAAATAATTAACAGTCAAAACCTGAATCTAAAAATATAAACAATAACTATAAACAAACCTAAATTTAGCAAAATCAACCAACTAAAGCAATACTATTCGTATAAATTCTAAACTGAATATATTTCTAGCTAAACTTGCTACGTACCAAATCAAATTATTCACACCACATAAACACACATTAAAAACCACAAGACTAAAACATCAAATAATCTATAAACAAATCATACAACTGACTAAACACTCAATAAGTTAAAACATAATACATATTACTATAACTAAATTGAAAATATTTAACACTTACCAACATACCCTCTTAAAAGATCATAAACATGTTATAAAATCAAATAAATTACCGAAATCAAACAACCAAAATAATACTTACCACTAAGAATTACACTAAATATATATAAAACACCTAAATTCAAAAACATAGCAAACATTATAAACTATTGATACTTACCAAGACACCCACATGAAAATCATCAACATGATACTAAATCAAACAAATCATCTAACTCAAACAATCAAAAATAATACTTACAACAAAAAACAATACTAAACATACATGTTCGTGGAGGGGCGGAAGGATTTGCTTTGGGGTACAACCTTGGGGTGCCAATTCCTTCTGGGGTCTGGTGAGGATGAGTAAATTAAAACTCGCGAGAACTTCGTTTAAATTAAGTATGATGTTTATTTACAGAGTACCCGACACACACGAAATGTTTCGGTTTAATAATATATACAGGATTTTCGAATAGAAAGAATGAGAAACAGAACGGGTGTGCGGATGAAAAAACTCGTACGATGTTGAAGATGGCGATTTACAGAGAGCCGTCACCCTCCTCAGTATGACCGCATTCCGTTTTGGGAAAACCCTACCCCTCACTCTCTGCTGTTCACCCGGTGACGTGAACATACATATATAAAACAATTAAAATTTTAAAATATGTCAAATAACATAAACCATCAATACTTACCAAAAACATTCACCTAAAAATCATAAACATGCTTAAAATCATAAAACATCATATCAAAACTGTCAACACAAATTGCTAATATTCAAACATAACTATCTAAAACATTATACTTACCAAATCACATCACAAACATCTATAAACACACCTAAAAATCATGAACCTAAAGCATAAAAAAATTCTATAAAGAAACATTATAAATAATAGTTACCAACTTTACTCAAACTCAAACCTAAATCAAAATGAAGTAAGTAAGTCGTCTCGCCGACTTAGGTATACCATACACCAGTAAAACAAATATTTCAAAATTGTAATAACAAATGCATTTGCCTATTTTACAAAAATTCTGTTCACATCCTTTTTTACAAGTATATCTTAGTATCTCACTCACTCATGCATATGAGCACCTTAGGCCACCACCCACCAACAACCAACTGCGGTCTTATGGAAAAACGTTTATATGTTAACTTGGATATTTTTGTCCGATTTTGATCAAATTTGGTATTTTGCTGGGTTGTATACTTCAAGTGTGCCAAATTTGATTCCACAGGGTAAAAAATTACGGGAGATAATCGAGTTTTTCAAATTTCCTGGGGGCGGAAAGGGGCGTGGCAAAATCCTTTATACATACAAAAATGAGCGCATTTACTAAGCAAATATACATACCAAGTATGGTGTCTCTAGCTGCAATAGTTTTTTTGAGATAAACGTTTTTTTGGACGTAGGCGGAAAGGGGCGTGTCAAAAAATTTGAAATAAACTTGATCACTCTACATACTACACGAACCTACACACCAAATTTGGTGGTTCTATATCTTATAGTCTCCGAGATCTAGGTGTTCATACGGACAGACGGACAGACGGACGGACAGACGGACATGGCTATATCGACTCGGCTGTTGATACTGATCAAGAATATATATACCCCATGGGGTCGGAAAAAGTTTCCTTCTGCCTGTTACATACATTTTGGCGACTTTAATATACCATTTCACCCTATAGGTGTATGGTATAATTACAATCTAATTAATAATTATCATCAACAATCTAACTAATACTCACCCAAAAAAACAAAACTAAATCGAAACTACAATCTAACTAATAGTTACCAGTAAATTTTTAATTCTATCAAAACTATCTGAAACTAAACGCTCTAATATATACTACATACTATATCTTCTAAAAACCTATGCACAATATTCACCCTATATCTAAGCTGAAATTTTATCTAAGGTACACTTCGTTAGTTCGCCCCACTTTAGAATATTGCTCGCCAGTGTGCAACCCTCAATATGATGTTCACCAGCGTAGTATTGAATCGGTACAGAAGCAATTCCAAGTTTGCGTTACGCGGTCTTAATTGGGACCCGAATCTTCGCCTACCTTCTTATTCTGACAGACTTCTTCTTATTAATCTTCCTTCACTTTACAACCGTAGGCTCGTATTTTGGGATTCTCTTTCTACATAAAGTAGTCAACGGCGAAGTCAGTTCTACCAATTTACTAGATACGCTATATTTTTGTGTTCCCTCTCACGTCGGACCAGAAACTTTTTCCTCTTCACCTTAGTAGATGTTTGACTAACTACTCTCTTCACGAACCTCTTCGTGTTCTTTGCCAATCTTTTAACAACCTTTCTCACCTTATTTCTCCTCATCTATCTGTCACTTCTCTTCGCTATGCTTTTTAATTATCTACAGCGTAACCACTGAAAGTATTCTGGACTGGATATTTGATTGGCTGCAACTCATCCCTGACCACATTGGCTGTGAATCGGGGCATAGCTGGCACCTTGTTGCAAATAAAACACCTCCATCGGGTCGGGGATGTTGTGCATAAGCTAAGCTACCTTAATGAATTAATTACTATTTGTATTTTAGCTTAAGCTTTTCGTCGACTGCTGACTTAGTTGACGTAAATAAATAAATAAATAAATAAATAAATAAAAAAATTATATTTACAATAATTTTAAGATAATTTGCTGTTAAATATTTTGTGAGCTTTTATAATGCTTTGTTCTGTTTTTTGAAAATGTTTGTGTCTTGTGCTTGCCAACTGAGTTGCTAGCCACTTTATTGTTTCTATCTCGACTGAGATCTTTACAATTTGGCCCCTACTTAAAATTATATGGCGACATGATGCCCTGCAATGAGTGATAATATATATTTTCTTAAAATTAGACATAAGGTACGTTTCACAATTAAACGCCATCCATATATTTCAATTATTGGTCTAACGGTACAATTCTCGATGTTACAATGTTCTACTGAAATATTTGTTGGGGCACATCCAGCCGAGGAAAAACCTTGCAAATGTTTAACACCCGAAATTTTTTTATGAACAATTAAAATTTGCTCTCCATTTTGGAAATGTCATTAAATATCCTAGTGCGCATCCTTAAAACTAAATTTTCATTATATCTGGCTCAACCTCCATCGAAGCGCCCTCTATCGCCTCTTTCAGTTCTTGTACTGTGTTAAACTGCCGATTTTCCTTTATACCTTATGTACTAAGATGCTTCAGAGATTCTCAATCAGATTGAGGTCTAAAGATCCTGCTCGCCAGTTCATAACTGAGATTTTCTTGGAACAAAACCATGACTTCGTCTCCCTTCTAACATAGATTGCGGCATTATCTTGTTGGAAATTCCAGTCTCTACCCTCATTTTCATTCAAAAATGGGATCAGACTGTTTTCCAACACCAGGTTGTAATCTGCACTCTTCACCATCCAGCCGAGGAAAAGACCTCAATCTGATTGAGAATCTCTGAAGCATCTTAGTACATAAGGTATACAGGGAAAATCGGCAGATTAACACAGTACAAGAACTGAAAGAGGCGATAGAGGGCGCTTCGATGGAGGTTGAGCCAGATATAATGAAAAATTTAGTTTTAAGGATACGTACTAGGATATTTAATGTCATTTTCAAAAATGGAGAGCAAATTTTAATTGTTCGTAAAAAAAATTTCGAATTGTTAACATTTGTAATAAATAAACGCGTTGATTGAAAGTGGCGTTATAATTATGAAACAAGCTCGAAATCAAATTTGCGGTAATAGAAAAGTACCGTTATTCCTATATTCCCAAAGTTCGTATATGTTGTTTTTGTGCCCCAACAAATATTTCAGTAAAAAACATTGTATCATCGAGAATTGTACCGTTAGACCAAAAATTGAAATATATGGGTGGCGTTATAATTGTGAAACGTACCTTATAATGAAAATTTAGTTTTAAGGATACGTACTAGGATATTTAATGTCATTTCCAAAAATGGAGAGCAAATTTTAATTGTTCGTAAAAAATTTCGAATTGTTAACATTTGTAATAAATAAACGCGTTGATTGAAAGTGGCGTTATAATTATGAAACAAGCTCAAATCAAATTTGCGGTAATAGAAAAGTACCGTTATTCTATTATTCCCAAAGTTCGTATATGTTGTTTTTTGTGCCCCAACAAATATTTCAGTAAAACATTGTATCATCGAGAATTGTACCGTTAGACCAAAAATTGAAATATATGGGTGGCGTTATAATTGTGAAACGTACCTTAGATAAAATTTCAGCTTAGATCATAGGGTGAATATTGTGCATAGGTTTTTAGAAGATATAGTATGTGAGTATATATTAGAGCGTTTAGTTAGATAGTTTTGATAGAATTAAAAATTTACTGGTAACTATTAGTTAGATTGTAGTTTCATTTAGTTTTGTTTTTGGGTGAGTATTAGTTAGATTGTTGATGATAATTATTAATTGATTGTAATTATACCATACACCTATAGGGTGAAATGGTATATTAAAGTCGCCAAAATGTATGTAACAGGCAGAAGGAAGCTTTTCCGACCCCATAAAGTATATATATTCTTGATCAGTATCACGCCGAGTCGATATAGCCATGTCCGTCTGTCCGTCCGTCTGTCCGTCCGTCCGTCTGTCCGTCTGTCCGTATGAACACCTAGATCTCGGAGACTATAAGATATAGAGCCACCAAATTTGGTGTGTAGGTTCGTGTAGTATGTAGAGTGATCAAGTTTATTTCAAATTTTTGACACGCCCCTTCCGCCCCCCACGGTCAAAAAAAACGTTTATCTCAAAAACTATTGCAGCTAGAGACACCATACTTGGTATGTATATTTGCTTAGTAAATGCGCTCATTTTGTATGTATAAAAGATTTTGCCACGCCCGCCCCGAAATTTGAAAAAACTCGATTATCTCCCGTAATTTTTTACCCTGTGGAATCAAATTTAGCACACTTGAAATTGATACTACCCAGCAAAATACCAAATTTGATCAAAATCGGAAAAAAATAGCCAAGTTATGCATATAAACGTTTTTCCATAAGACCGCAGTTGGTTGTTGGTGGGTGGTGGCGCTAAGGTGCTCATATGCATGAGTGGCATTTTATGTCGGTCACATATATCCCACAACTGTCGGAAAGATTAGCAAACTCGGATTGCTACGAGACAGAGAAAATACAGATAGCACACAACCCAACAACACGCTACGGAGTATATTCAACAAGACAAAAGCAAGATGGATATAATGAAAAAGAGAAACGTAATATCGAAATATCAAAAGAAGCTAACTTCGGCTATGCCAAAGTTTATATACCTTGCAGTCCTTGGCAATAATATTTTTACATTTTGAAATTTCTTTCCTGCAACTCAATTCATCAATACACAAACAAAACATTCAAATTATTACTTTTTTTACTCCAAATTTTTCTTCCATCATTCCGTAAGCAAAGCACAACACGCATTCAAATTTTGGGATCTGAGATTTTATATCAAATTCTATTATATTGGTAAATTTCATGGGGATACTCCAATTTTTGCAAAAATTTTTGTTCCAGAGCTATACGATATAGTAGTCCGATCCCGATGATTTTCATACTTTATCTCACCAGGGTAAAAATAAGCTCCCAAAAAAAATTTCATCCCGATAGCTCTTAAGATGGCTGAGTAAACGCGTACGCACCGACGGACAGACTGGACATGGCTATATCGACTCAGCTTCTCATGCTGATCAAGAATATATATACTTTATGGGGTCGGAAACGCTCCTTCTGTGCGTTACAAACATCTGACCAATTTTATAATACCCTCTGCAAGGGTATAAAAAGGTATAAAGCTCTGAAAATGAACTAAATTTAAATTGTTCGGAAGCAAGTCCGTTTCTTATAGATTATGAGATAGGCTGACTCAATTTAACACTCTCTCGTTTGGCGAGCGACATGTGCGAGGTAGCGTATTTACCTGACCATATGACAACGACTATTTTTCAGCAGTTCTAGGCAGCTCCCTCCTCAAGACGATGCATGTTGCCCCAATTTATGGCCCCTTCCTTCAGCGCCTTACGTCACTGTATGTGAACCATGGGGCGTTCGTCGCCTCAAATTTGGAAACTCCAGCTACGAAATTCCGAGGCCTAGCCTTTCTCTTAGCTCTAGTACGGATATTCGGTACCTTGTTACGGCTGGGACTGTGAAAACATGAATTTAGTTTATCCGGGTTAGGGAATCATAACCTCACTTAAATATAAAATATATCAGAAGAAGAACTTTCACTCGTTTGCAGACGACGGACGTTTTTTGCGCTTATCAAATTTTATTTGTTTCTCGTGATTAATAACTTTTCTTTAACTTTTCAACTCATTATCGGTTTAATTTTAACATTCGAATTGCATTTTCTTTCCTTGATTTCTTTCTGTCACTTTTGTGCTTTTTGTTTCCAATTTATGTATATAAATTTAACTTACAACAATTACTTGCATTAGCGGTGTTGTTGTTTTGCTATCTCTTTTGCTTTTGTGTCTTTACCGTTGTAACTAACTCTCGCGCTCTTGCGTACAAATTGTTGTTGCATGTTCAATTTGACGCGCTCTCCTGCTCTTTCCTATTCTTGTTTGATTTGCGCTCTCGTCTTTTGCCTACCCGCGCTGTGATACGTGTTTTGTTTTTGTGTATTTTGGTAATTTCTTTTCTTTAGTTGTGAAGGCTTACTCTGCACATTAACCCTTGTGTCAGAACTGGTCAGTATATTCTCATACACAGATTTACCAACCTTTAGAATTTTTATTTTTTGTATTTCCTTTTTTTAATTAAATTAATTAATTTTTGATAAAATGGTTGTCTGGTCAAAAAATAATTGCATAGTTGCCACTAATGCGGTTGACTCATGATTATATTCTTTGTTGGCTGTGTGACAATGCGGTTCACGTTAAGTGTGCAGGTTGCACAGGCAGAATCAAGGAGTCTATTGCTAAAGGCGGCGGCTTAAAATATGGATGATGCTTGCCGGGAGGTCGAGAATGAGATGCGCTCTTTCATGAGGCGGACTAGAGATAGTTTTGACACTTTAAGGGCAGGTTTTAATAAACTCCAAGCGGAGTTTACTGGGTGGAGACCAGTTCAGGAGTTTATCGCTTATGAATGAGTCTCCGAAACGTAAAAGAACCAGTCCTTGGGGGTGTTTCAGTATCTGTAGATCCGCCAGCGTCTCTTATCGTCCCCGACCGGTCTCATGCACCGTCCACTCCTAATGCACAGCAGTTGATATCGTTTAAGAGCCCGGCCAGAATGCTATTAGTAAGAAATTACCGGTATCACCTGGGAATGATCTCTTAAAATCGATGCCTATTGTAGTGTCCGATGTGTCCGGGCAATTACCCATTCCAATGGAAATTGCCGATAGTTCTAAAAGTATCGAGGGCCCCGTAAACAAGTTGACTGCTGCAGTGGGTGACTCTTCCAATGTTACTGCTACGGCTGACGCTTCGGGACCGCGGCCTCTCGTTGGCATACCACCAAAGAAACATATATTTGTTTCTAGGCTAGACCCTGTTGTCACATCTGATGATGTAATAGCCTATATTCGGAAGAAAGTTAACGTCTCGAATATTGCGGTGGAGAAGTTTAAATTTTCTTATTCTCGGGACATTTCGTCCTTTAAAATTAGTGTTTCTGCCAATATCTTCGACACTATATGTCGAGATAATTTTGGCCGAAACATATAATAGTTAAGGGAATATACTGTAAGAAAGAAACATCGGCAACCGATTCGCTTGCCAACAACAACAACTAATACCATTCCTGCCACATCAGCATCTGCTGGTGTGTCAAAAAAACTAGCTTCGTCCCTTCTAGGTTACCAGAACGTTAGAGGACTGAAATCCAAACTTCCTAATCTCTATGTAGATAGTCTTTCTTTGAGCATAACATTCTAGCTTTTACAGAGACGTGGCTAAAACCTGATATTGCTGATGATCGGTGTTTTCCACAAACTTTTCCATATTCAGACGTGACCGATTTCTCGCATATGTGGTGGCGTTCTGATAGCTGTTGATGCTGCTTTATCATCTGAAATGATTCAATTTTCTAGTACCCAGGAGATTGAGTTTGTCGGTGTTAAAGTAAATTTTAAATCTTTTAATGCTTTCATTACTTGTTCCTATATTCCACCATTGTCAGACATGGTGGTATATTTAAATCATTTAGAGGCAATTCAGTTTGTCTCCTCTTTAGTTTCCAGTCAAGACATGCTCATAGTTGTAGGTGATTTTAATTTACCTGCTTTAGCATGGTCACTAACAGATGAATCTACCATGTTGCCTGCCCTGTGTCACATGACTTTATTGATGGCCTTCTAGGCTTATCTTTATTCCAAGTCAATCCTGTCTTAAATTCTAATGGAAAATTGTTAGATCTTATTTTTGTATCGGATTCTTCTTATTGTGAGGTTGAGGTCTAGGATCGACCCATTTGTTCTTCCTGAAGACAAATTTCATCCTACATTAAATTTAAAATTGATCTGCCCTTGCTTTCACCATTACTTGGTTCAAATCAGTTACCTCTAACTAGGTGCTTTCGCAAGACTGACTTTGTCAGCCTGAATGAAAACATTACTACTACCGATTGGTCTTATCTTGTACAATTGTAGAGATATGAACTCAGCTATTCGCTTCTTTTATGATACTCTGAATTCACTCTTTGATATTTGTGTGCCTCTTGGTAGGCAGGAGCGGCTTAACAAACCTCCTGGTTCTCTCGTGAGTTATCCAATTTGAAAATGTGAAGAGACGATATTATAAGAAGTTTCAAAAACACGTCGTTCATCAGATTATGCTCTGTATACAGTCGCTCGTTCAAAATTCATGATGCTTAATACACAATGCTATAAGAATTATCTTCAGAGGTGTAAGCTTCAGTTTTCTTCTGACCCTAAGCAATTTTATAATTTTGTCAATTCTAAACGTAAGACCTCTGTGCACCCATCTTATTTGTCTTTTCAAAATAAAAAAAGCGAGCACTGATCAGGCAATTGCCGATATGTTTGCGAGTTTTTCAAAACAACTTATTCCTCAACGGGAATATCGAGCAAGTCCGTATCCTTATTATTTAGAAAAGGCTAATTGCATTTTCAATCCAGTGTTTGATGAAAGTTCTATTCTTAGCGAACTTAAATTAGTTAAACCTGTTTATTCTCCGGGGCCAGATGGTCTTCCTGGATGTGTTCTCAGGTTCTGTGCAAACGCATTATGTAAACCCATTTTAAAATTGTTTCTATTGTCTGTCGAATCTTCCTCTTTTCCATCTATTTGGAAGGAGTCGTATATCATTCCTCTGCATAAAAATGGCAAAAAGTCCGAAGCCTCTAACCATAGGGGTATCTCAAAATGTCCGCTATTCCGAAAGCTTTTTGAGAAAATTATACCTTCTCAATTGCAACATTTTTGCAGCTCTATTATTTCGCCATCCCAACATGGGTTTGTGAAACGTAGATCTACAACCACTAACCTTTTAGAATTTACATCAATAATTATCAAGGGGTTCAAAAATGGTAAACAAACTGATGTCATATACACTGACTTCAGCAAAGCCTTTGATTCCGTAAATCATACCCTATTACTTTCTAAGCCGAGCGACATTGGGTTCCACCCCTTTTCCTTTCTTGGGTTCGAGAATATTTAACAAATAGAAAACAGAAGGTCTTTTTATGTCTTTTCCGATTCCATTCCTGTGACTTCTGGTGTACCTCAAGGTAGTCATCTTGGCCCTCTGCTTTTCACACTGTTCATTAACGATCTTCCATCAGTCATTGTTCATTCGCGTGTGCTTATGTATGCTGACGATGTCAAGCTTTGTCTTACTTATAAAGATATAGATTCATTTAGTCGGCTACAAGCTGATCTTAAAAACTTTCAATCCTGGTGCCAGTTTAATTTACTAAATCTTAACACTACCAAATGTAAGGTAATGACTTTTTCGTAACTCTCCTCAACTGGTCACTTATTTTCTAAAACAACAGTCCTTTAGAACGTCTAAATAATATGAATGATTTGGGCGTACTTATGGACCATAAGTTAAATTTTAACACCCATATTTCCACCACGGTCGCAAAGGCCATGAGTGTCCTAGGTTTCATTTAAAGATGGTCAAAAGAATTTGATGACCCCCTATACAACTAAAGTTCTTTTTATCGCTTGTCCGTCCTATTTTAGAGTATGGATCTTGCATTTGGTCACCTCAATATGAGTCTCACCAGATTCGACTGAATCCGTTCAAAAGCAGTTCTTGCTTGCTAGTAGACTTCTGATTAACCTTCCTTCCCTAATAACCGTAGAATTATGCTTGGTGTTATTTTTATGCACAAGCTCCTAATTGGTGATATCGACTCGCCCTGAGTTATTAGCTCAGGTAATCTGTCGGTACCATGTAGACGGAGTAGACATCCTTGATTCCTTTATCCCTAAGTCGTTGTTCTTCTAACTATGCCCTCATGAACCTTTTAGGGTCCTCTGCTCTGATTACAACCTTCTATTCCCTGTAATTGGTTCAGAGTTTCTATTAACATGATTAAAACTTCTATCCTATCCCATTTAGTTAATAGATAGCCATAGTATTATTTAGTTATTTGTTTGTCTGTTTTTTCTATTGTTTATTTGTCCACGCGATTCGTGCCGTACGTTATACGGCTGCACCCCTCGGTCGGTTGGGTGGGAGGTGGGCAGTCATCTGCTTGGGCTCGCGTAACAGGCTTTGTCCTGGTGTCGTAGGGGCCACTTGAACGTACTGCGCATAGTATCGCCAACGTCCGCTAAATCACCTTTAACTCTTTCACTTTTAATAAACTAACCGAACGGTTAGGTTTGACACGTACCACTGGTCTTCCAATTTTAGACAGATATTGGCTAGATAGCCTGGTAATTCATTTTTTGTCCACCACCACGTGGTATTACGACATGAAATTTCTTTAAATATAAATCACTATATAATTTATGCGACTTATCGGTTCGGCAGAACAGAATAGAATAAATTTTGAGCTTAAGCACGAGTCTTTGGCAAAAGAATTTGCGAAAAGAGCTTTCTAACGGGTGTTTTCCCAAATATTGTGACGTGGCGTCTTTTTCGGGCGATGTGAGCGTGGGTGTCATAATTGTACTCAAAGCTGAATCTCAAACCTGCAATTAGGTTGACCATGATCGTATCAGTGCGACCGTTCTGTTTTTCTCTTCATAAAAGCGTGATTTCCTTCATTTTGACGGTTAAATATTTGAAAGGAAAAATCCGGTCCCTACAACATCCGAAGTCGATGATAATGAATACAGCAAGAGGTTGTACAAAAGGATGCTTAACATATCGGACCCTTTGTTTCATGAAGAAACGAAGGAAGAAATAAGTCGAATTTTAAAAGATAATGACTTTCCAAACCACACCATAACGACACTACTCAATCTCAACTCGATCTCTCAAATCTCACAATAAGAAGAACACAAGTACAGAAAACACGACGAAACATTTTATGTCGGTCACATATATCCTACAACTGTCGGAAAGATTAGCAAAATCGGATTGCTACGACACCGAGAAAATACAGATAGCACACAAACCCAACAACACGCTACGGAGTATATTCAACATGACAAAAAGCAAGATGGATATAATGAAAAAGAGAAACGTAGTTTATAAAATACCAGTAACGGGATCAATGAAGAACAAGCGGACGCGTGAAAAACTAAGTAGGTGTTTTGTTGTTATATTAATATTATGTCAATCACAATTCAATGTTATTTATAGTTGCCTTGAAGACGACCACCGATGAGTGGTCGAAATATATCGGAAAGGAAAGCAAAAACAAACTGTTTTTTTTTAATAGTTTCATCTATCCAAAAAATTGATGTCGAGCCTAAGCGTACCACAAACAACCAACAGGTCGCCAAAATCAACAAAAAATTTTTTATCTTTGTTTTTGGTGTTTGCATGCATCTGTGTTTATGTTTTGAGTGAAGTCGTGGTTTTGTGATGGCAATTATGGATGCATGCGTGTAGGTGAAGTGGTTGGCGATATTATGCTAGTGTGCGTTTTAGTTGTGGTGTTAGTTATTTATTGCAACTTGTTTGCTTGCACATGTTGTTGTTATCTGCATATTTATTTGTGTTTTGTAGCATTTAGTTTAGAGTTTTGTGTTTTTGGAATTTAGTTTTTGTGATTGTATTAGTAGATGCATGTATGTAGGTGTAGTGATTAGCGGTATTTGTGGTAGTTTGCGTTTTAATTGTGGCATTTTTTTGTGTGGCTTTTAGTTTCTCTCTTTTTATGTGTGCGTGTTATTGTTGGTAGCAGTTTCTATGAGTGCAAATTCGTTTTGAGTATTATGTTTATACATATATTTGTGTATGTTTTTAGTAAGTTTTTATTAGGTTATGTTGTATTTAGCTATTGGATGGTTTTTGTTTATTTTACTTGATCGCTTTTTAGTTAATTGACCTAGTGATGTAATTAATTGGAGTGTTTTGTGATTTAATTGTTTTGGTTTTGGTAGTTTGTTTTGCTTGTTTATTTAGTTTTTGGTTCGTTTTTTTGTTTTTTTACATCTTTTTAGATTAATTATTTAATTTAAATATTTTATTATATTTACAATGATTTTAAGATAATTGCTGTGTAAATATTTTGTGAGCTTTTATAATGTTTTGTTCTGTTTTTGAAAATGTTTGTGTCTTGTGCTTGCCAACTGAGTTGCTAGCCACTTTATTGTTTCTATCTCGACTGAGATCTTTACAATTGGCCCCTACTTAAAATTATATGGCGACATGATGCCCTGCAATGAGTGATAATATATATTTTCTTAAAATTAGACATAAGGTACGTTTCACAATTAAAAACGCCATCCATATTTCAATCATTGGTCTAACGGTACAATTCTCGATGTTACAATGTTCTACTGAAATATTTGTTGGGGCACATCCAGCCGAGGAAAAAACCTGTACAAATGTTAACAATTCGAAATTTTTTTATGAACAATTAAAATTTGCTCTCCATTTTGGAAATGTCATTAAATATCCTAGTGCATCCTTAAACTAAATTTTCATTATATCTGGCTCAACCTCCATCGAAGGCCTCTATCGCCTCCTTTCAGTTCTTGTACTGTGTTAAACTGCCGATTTTCCTGTATACCTTATGTACTAAGATGCTTCAGAGATTCTCAATCAGATTGAGGTCTAAAGATCCTGCTCGCCAGTTCATAACTGAGATTTTCTTGGAACAAAACCATGACTTCGTCTCCCTTCGCAACATAGTGCGGCATTATCTTGTTGGAAATTCCAGTCTCTACCCTCATTTTCATTCAAAAATGGGATCAGACTGTTTTCCAACACTCAGGTTGTAATCTGCACTCTTCACCATCCAGCCGAGGAAAAAGACCTCAATCTGATTGAGAATCTGAAGCATCTTAGTACATAAGGTATACAGGGAAAATCGGCAGATTAACACAGTACAAGAACTGAAAGAGGCGATAGAGGGCGCTTCGATGGAGGTTGAGCCAGATATAATGAAAAATTTAGGTTTAAGGATACGTACTAGGATATTTAATGTCATTTCCAAAATGGAGCAAATTTTAATTGTTCGTAAAAAAAATTTCGAATTGTTAACATTTGTAATAAATAAACGCGTTGATTGAAAGTGGCGTTATAATTATGAAACAAGCTCAAAATCAAATTTGCGGTAATAGAAAGTACCGTTATTCCTATTATTCCCAAAGTTCGTATATGTTGTTTTTGTGCCCCAACAAATATTTCAGTAAAACATTGTATCATCGAGAATTGTACCGTTAGACCAAAATTGAAATATATGGGTGGCGTTATAATTGTGAAACGTGCCTTAGTGCCGCTGGGGAATTATTAAACAATCCCCAATCGGAGGGTATTTTCCGAACAATTAAGTCGGATAGTTGATTTACCGATGATCAACAATGAATCCGCATAAAGGTGTAAAAGGAGTGATTGACATAATTAATGAGTCAATACACTTAATTAAAATTAATGCAAATTTGTCCGTTGAAGTTGACGTAATAGTCGCTCAACTCATACTTCGGAAATTTGACAGAGAGGCTCTACAATTGCATGAGAGTCAGATTAGAAAACCAAAGCAGATAACAATTGCTATCTGATGTCATGGAATACTTAGAGCAAAGATATTACTCGCTAAATTTGCCATGAGAAAGGAAGAGAAAAAACCGCTACAAACTGTTTTAAATTATGCGGAAGTCGAAGATAAATGTCCGATTTGCAAAATTGCCGGGCATAAAGCGCATAAGTGCTATAAGTTTAAAGGTTTGACACCTACTGAAAGGTATGAAACAGTCAAAAAAGTGCAGCTTTGCATAAGATGCTTGAACCATTCAAGCAAAAAGCTGTGTACTAATGAAATGGTCTGTTCATTGTGTAGTAAGGAACACCATACCTTACTCCATTTTCACGAAGAACAGGAGAGAGTAAATACTTGTGTAACTGCACAACCAACACTGTTGGCCACAGCTGTAATACAAGTAAAAATGTAAATGGAGGATATAAGACTCTAAGAGCCCTTATTGATTGTGGTTCACAGAGCACCATTTTATCTGAAGAGGCCGCTCAAATATTAAAATTACCTAAAATTAAACAATATACAGAAATAAGTGGCGTGTCCTCAATGAAATCTAATAAATCAAAATATAAGGTAAAAATAGATGTAAAGACGCGAAATCCTTGAAAGGACATTTAAAGGTTGAGGCAATTGTGTTGCCAAAGTTAATGAGCTCTTTCATTAAAAATAGCAAACGTGGATATGTCGAAATGGCAAACTTACGTGCTAGCTGATCCTATCTTTAATAAACCCGGTAGGGTTGATATAATAATGGGAGTAAATGTATATAGCCAAATCTTAAAAGGGAGAATTACAAAGATTGATGGGCTGCTACGCCAAAATACTCAATTTGGTTGGACCGTCTTGGATGCACCAAATCAAATCAGAATAAATCTGTAGTGGCAACAACAATAGATGCAACAGGATTTAAACAACGTTGGAGAAGAAAGGTAAATTTCATAATAAAAATATCAAAGAAGCTAACTTCGGCAATGCCGAAGTTTTTTTACCCTTGCAGTCCTTGGCAATAATTTTTTACATTTTGAAATTTCTTTCCTTGCAACTCAATTCATCAATACACAAACAAAACATTCAAATTATTTCTCTTTTACTCCAAATTTTTCTTCCATTAAGTCGTAAGCTAAGCACAACACGCATACACATACATACTCGCGTAGCGCTACGTCTGCGTGTGTGTATGCATGTGCTCTGTTTGATTTGTTGATGACGTAGAACCGATTTGTATTGACTGTAACTTGTGTTCTATTTATCCGATCAAGTTCAAATTTTGGGATCTGAGATTTTATATCAAGTTCTATTATATTGGTAAATTTCATGGGGATACTCCAATTTTTGCAAATTGTTACCTACTAGAGCCTAAGATAATCCTATATAAACTCCTTACTTTTGTAAATAAAATCAGTTCATATTTTGAATTCAGCTTTTATACCCTTGCAGAGGGTATTATAAAATTGGTCAGATGTTTGTAACGCACAGAAGGAGACGTTTCCGACCCCATAAAGTATATATATTCTTGATCAGCATGAGAAGTGCGTACGCGTTTTACTCAGCCATCTTAAGAGCTATCGGGGATGAAATTTTTTGGGGGCTTATTTTTACCCGGGGTGAGATAACGTATGAAAATCATCGGGATCGGACTACTATATCATATAGCTCTGGAACAAAAATTTTTGCAAAATTGGAGTATCCCCATGAAATTTACCAATATAATATAATTTGGTATAAAATCTCAGATCCCAAAATTTGAACTTGATCGGATAAATAGAACACAAGTTACAGTCAATACAAATCGGTTCTACGTCATCAGCAAATCAAACAGAGCACATGCATACACACACGCAAAATCATGGGGATACTCCAAATTTTGCAAAAATTTTTGCTCTAGAGCTATATGATATAGTAGTCCGATCCTCACAATTTTCTGTACTCTATCATCATGAAATCATTATGAAATTTCATTCCGATAGCTCTTAAGATGCCAGCGTGAAGTTGATTTGCACAGACGGACGGACGGACAGACGGACATGGCTATATCGACTTAGCTTCTCATGCTGATCAAGAATATATACTTTATGGGGTCGGAAACGTCTCCATCTGTGCGTTACAAACATCTGACCAACTTTATAATACCTCCGCAAGGGTATAACAACACAATTCCAAAGAAATGCAACAGCAAAACTCAAAAAATAAATTTATGGCCCCCGGCAGGACCTACATTGGAGGTAAAATGAAAATTGGGGAACAAAAAGTATATATCCCAGAGCCAGTACAAAATAAGAATATTAAAAAGGCAATGGGTCAATTAGATAATGATTATCTAAAAAATAATATCAAAATAGATTCCGGTAACAAATTATCAGAAACTATACTACCAAAAAGGCAGATATGGCAAAATGATTATAAAAGGACAACATTTTATGGTAACCAGAATAACCAATCAAATTTTTGGTAATCAGCGATATTTAAAAATAGTGGAGCGATCACATTGGAACCAGTCAAAAAGTAAAGATAGTTCTTTTTTAAATTCTCCAGCTTATAAAAAGGTTAGAAGTGAGCACAGTAATACACATCAGGAATGGGTAGATATCCCGAAACATAAATCATTAGGTAATATGCCAAATATTATAAAAACCAGTAGAAGCCGGGAGAATTGGTAAGAATAGGAAGTTAGTGACAATGGTAAAGGAAAATCAGATTGACTAGGTTCATCGTCCATCATGTATCTGGGCATGCTTCTTTAATAATAATTATCATATTAATGATAGTTTAATAATAATTTGTATAAGACAACCAACTATAAAAATAAAGTCCAAAACGCTGCATTGGTGGCCCTTGCAGAATGTTTAAGAATAAACATCGTGTTCATCTGAACTGGCTTCACCAAATCAGATGCACTAAAGAAAATACAATACAACTGTACCTTTGTACCAAACAACTAACCTAGCATATGACTAGAATTACAATCTGCCGCACTCGGTGTGGGAAAAACACTTGTAATTTAAACTAACCCAAAAGATCACAACGACAGTATGTCAAGTGAATGACGATGTGCCCAAAATAATAATTTTTCAACCCCCGAATACGTGGGTGTGAATCTAAAATAAGATCTTCTAAGAACAATTGTTACCTACTAGAGCCTAAGATAATCCTATATAAACTCCTTACTTTTGTAAATAAAATAAGTTCATATTTTGAATTCAGTTTTATACCCTTGCAGAGGGTATTATAAAATTGGTCAGATGTTTGTAACGCACAGAAGGAGACGTTTCCGACCCCACAAAGAAGATATATTCTTGATCAGCATGAGAGGGTACGCGTTTTACTCAGCCATCTTAAGAGCTATCGGGATGAAATTTTTTTGGGGGCTTATTTTTACCCGGGTGAGATAGTATGAAATCATCGGGATCGGACTACTATATCATATAGCTCTGGAACAAAAATTTTGCAAAAATTGGAGGCCCCATGAAATTTACCAATATAATAGAATTTGATATAAAATCTCAGATCCCAAAATTTGAACTTGATCGGATAAATAGAACACAAGTTACAGTCAATACAAATCGGTTCTACGTCATCAGCAAATCAAACAGAGCACATGCATACACACACGCAGACGTAGCTACGCGAGTATGTATGTGTATGCGTGTTGTGCTTTGCTTACGGAAAGATATAAGAAATATCAAAGAAGCTAACTTCGGCTATGCCAAAGTTTATATACCCTTGCAGTCCTTGGCATTAATATTTTTACATTTTGAAATTTCTTCCCTGCAACTCAATTCATCAATACACAAACAAAACATTCAAATTATTACTTTTTTTACTCCAAATTTTTCTTCCATCATTCCGTAAGCAAAGCACAACACGCATTCAAATTTTGGGATCTGAGATTTTATATCAAATTCTATTATATTGGTAAATTTCATGGGATACTCCAATTTTGCAAAAAATTTTTGTTCCAGAGCTATATGATATAGTAGTCCGATCCCGATGATTTTCATACTTTATCTCACCAGGGTAAAAATAAGCTCCCAAAAAATTTCATCCCGATAGCTCTTAAGATGGCTGAGTAAAACGCGTACGCACCGACGGACAGACGGACATGGCTATATCGACACAGCTTCTCATGCTGATCAAGAATATATATACTTTATGGGGTCGGAAACGTCTCCTTCTGTGCGTTACAAACATCTGACCATTTTATAATACCCTCTGCAAGGGTATAAAAAGGTATAAAGCTCGAAAATGAACTAAATTTAAATTGTTCGGTACAAGTCCGTTTCTTATAGATTATGAGATAGGCTGACTCAATTTAACACCTCTCGTTTGGCGAGCGACATGTGCGAGGTAGCGTATTTACCTGACCATATGACAACGACTATTTTTCAGCAGTCTAGGCAGCTCCCTCTCAAGACGATGCATGTTGCCTAATTTATGGCCTTCCTTCAGCGCCTTACGTCACTGTATGTGAACCATGGGGCGTTCGTCGCCTCAAATTTTGGAAACTCCAGCTACGAAATTCCGAGGCCTAGCCTTTCTCTTAGCTCTAGTACGGATATTCGGTACCTTGTTACGGCTGGAACTGTGAAAACATGAATTTAGTTTACCGGGTTAGGGAATCATAACCTCACTTAAATATAAAATATATCACCTTTTAACTCTTTCACTTTTAATAAACTAACCGAACGGTTAGGTTTGACACTGTACCACTGGTCTTCCAATTTTAGACAGATATTGGCTAGATAGCCTGGTAATTCATTTTTTTGTCCACCACCACGTGGTATTACGACTTGAAATTTCTTTAAATATAAATCACTATATAATTTATGCGACTTATCGGTTCGGCAGAACAGAATAGAATAAATTTTGAGCTTAAGCACGAGTCTTTGGCAAAAGAATTTGCGAAAAGAGCTTTTAACGGGTGTTTTCCCAAATATTGTGACGTGGCGTCTTTTCGGGCGATGTGAGCGTGGGTGTCATAATTGTACTCAAAGCTGAATCTCAAACCTGCAATTAGGTTGACCATGATCGTATCAGTGCGACCGTTCTGTTTTTTTCTCTTCATAAAAGCGTGATTTCCTTCATTTTGACGGTTAAATATTTGAAAGGAAAAATCCGGTCCCTACAACATCCGAAGTCGATGATAATGAATACAGCAAGAGGTTGTACAAAAAGGATGCTTAACATATCGGACCCTTTTGATTCATGAAGAAACGAAGGAAGAAATAAGTCGAATTTTAAAAGATAATGACTTTCCAAACCACACCATAACGACACTACTCAATCTCAACTCGATCTCTCAAATCTCACAATAAGAAGAACACAAGTACAGAAAACACGACGAAACATTTTATGTCGGTCACATATATCCCACAACTGTCGGAAAGATTAGCAAACTCGGATTGCTACGACACCGAGAAAATACAGATAGCACACAAACCCAACAACACGCTACGGAGTATATTCAACATGACAAAAAGCAAGATGGATATAATGAAAAAGAGAAACGTAGTTTATAAAATACCATGTAACGGGATCAATGAAGAACAAGCGGACGTGAAAAACTAAGTAGGTGTTTCTTGTTGTTATATTAATATTATGTCAATCACAATTCAATGTTATTTATAGTTGCCCTGAAGACGACCACCGATGAGTGGTCGAAATATATCGGAAAGGAAAGCAAAAACAAACTGTTTTTTTAATAGTTTCATCTATCCAAAAAATTGATGTCGAGCCTAAGCGTACCACAAACAACCAACAGGTCGCTAAAATCAACAAAAAATTTTTTATTTTTGTTTTTGGTGTTTGCATGCATCTGTGTTTATGTTTTGAGTGAAGTCGTGGTTTTGTGATGGCAATTATGGATGCATGCGTGTAGGTGAAGTGGTTGGCGATATTATGCTAGTGTGCGTTTTAGTTGTGGTGTTAGTTATTTATTGCAACTTGTTTGCTTGCACATGTTGTTGTTATCCGCATATTTATTTGTGTTTTGTAGCATTTAGTTTAGAGTTTTGTGTTTTTGGAATTTAGTTTTTGTGATTGTATTAGTAGATGCATGTATGTAGGTGTAGTGATTAGCGGTATTTGTGGTAGTTTGCGTTTTAATTGTGGCATTTTTTTTTTGTGTGGCTTTTAGTTTCTCTCTTTTTATGTGTGCGTGTTATTGTTGGTAGCAGTTTTCTATGAGTGCAAATTCGTTTTGAGTATTATGTTTATACATATATTTTGTGTATGTTTTTAGTAAGTTTTTATTAGGTTATGTTGTATTTAGCTATTGGATGGTTTTTGTGTATTTTACTTGATCGCTTTTAGTTAATTGACCTAGTGATGTAATTAATTGGAGTGTTTTGTGATTTAATTGTTATGTTTTGGTAGTTTGTTTTGCTTGTTTATTTAGTTTTTGGTTCGTTTTTGTTGTTTTTTACATCTTTTAGATTATATTATTTTAAGTTATTTTCCCACTGTTAGTGCTGTATCACAAACACAGCCCCTAGTGAAGCCTGAAGATACTTATCACCCTACCATTGAAATTACTATTTCTTACAATTCCGTTAATAATTCATTCAATAACATCTCAAATTTTCGTCGCAGATGTTTTCGTAAAACAAATTTCAATCTTCTTAACAGCCTTATTTTCTCTTTTGATTGGTCATTTCTATTTGAGTGCTGTGATATAGATTGTGCAGTAAATTTTTTCTACTCTGCTCTTAATTCTCTAATTGATAAATGCGTTCCTTATGTGAATGTCTCTACCGTCTCCAGTGCGCCAGTCTGGTTCACACGTAGGCTCTCTAATCTCCGTAACATTAAATCGAGATATTTTAAAAGATTTAAAAAAACTGGTTCGCGACTTGACTATGCAAATTATTGTGTAGCCAAATCTCAATTTTGCCTTTTAAATTCTCAATGCTACAATAATTATATCGTTCGCTGTAAGGTTGAATTTTATAATAACCCCAAAAGATTTTATAACTTTGTTAATTCCAAAAGACGCTGTAATTTACTACCTTCCACCTTCAGACTTAATGACCAGACTGCTAATTGTGATTCAGATATTGCAGATCTGTTTGCTAAATTCTTTCAGTCGACTTATTCTTCTACTGCTTCGGATCCCACACCTTATCCCTTCACAATTCCACATTTAAATTGTATGTTTTTTCCTAATATTACTGAAGACTGTATTATCTCTAGCTTGTCATCTATGACGTCTTCCTTCGTACCCGGGCCTGATAATATACCTAGTTGCATCCTTAAAATGTGTTCGATTTCCCTATCTAAGCCTTTATCTCGGTTATTCTTTATATCGAGTGAGACTTGTCGCTTCCCTGATATTTGGAAGGAGTCTTTTATTATTCCGCTTTTTAAAAAGGGTAACAAATCGGATATTTCTAACTACCGTGGCATTGCCAAACTTTCGGCAATACCTAAGCTGTTTGAGAAAATTATTACGTCTTCCCTTCAACACCTATCCAGATCCGCTATTTCTGCTTGTCAGCATGGCTTCATGAAAGGTCGTTCGTCGCTTACCAACCTTTTAGAATTGACTACCCTTGTACACCATGGCTTCCGTAAAAAGTGTCAAACTGATGTTATTTATACTGACTTTAGTAAGGCTTTCGATACGGTTGATCATTCCTTGCTTCTCATGAAACTTAACATCATGGGTTTTTCCCCGAAACTATTGGCTTGGTTAAAGTCGTATCTTATTGGCAGAACCCAAAAGGTGTCTTTTCGTTCCTCGATATCTAAAACTGTTCGAGTTACGTCAGGTGTCCCCAAGGCAGTCATCTGGGCCCACTGTTATTTACCTTGTTTATAAACGATTTGCCTTTGGCCTTGGCTCATTCACGCGTGCTCATGTTTGCGGATGACGTGAAGATTTGCTATTCATATAATGATCCTTCTTTCCAACAGTACTTGCAATCAGATCTCGATGCGTTCTGTGATTAATATCATGTTAATAAATTAGACCTTAATGCCTCTAAGTGCTCTTTTTTGACTTTCAGTCGTTTTTCGCCGTCTCTAGCTCATTACTCTATTAAGTCTGTTCTGTTAGATTGTGTACCATCATTCAAAGACTTAGACGTTATGTTTGACCCAAAACTTTCATTTAATGTTCATATATCTTCAATTGTCAATAGAGCATGCACGTTGGGCCAAAGAATTTGTTGATCCATATGTGACAAAGGTTTTATACACTTCGTTAGTTCGCCCCACTCTAGAATATTGCTCGCCAGTGTGCAACCCTCAATATGATGTTCACCAGCGTAGTATTGAATCGGTACAGAAGCAATTCCTTAAGTTTGCGTTACGCGGTCTTAATTGGGACCCGAATCTTCGCCTACCTTCTTATTCTGACAGACTTCTTCTTATTAATCTTCCTTCACTTTACAACCGTAGGCTCGTATTTGGGATTCTCTTTCTACATAAAGTAGTCAACGGCGAAGTCAGTTCTACCAATTTACTAGATACGCTATATTTTTGTGTTCCCTCACGTCGGACCAGAAACTTTTTTCCTCTTCACCTTAGTAGATGTTTGACTAACTACTCTCTTCACGAACCTCTTCGTGTTCTTTGCCAATCTTTTAACAACCTTTCTCACCTTATTTCTCCTCATCTATCTGTCACTTCTCTTCGTGCTATACTTTTTAATTATCTACAGCGTAACCACTGAAAGTATTCTGGACTGGATATTTGATTGGCTGCAACTCATCCCTGACCACATTGGCTGTGAATCGGGGCATAGCTGGCACCTTGTTGCAAATAAAACACCTCCATCGGGTCGGTATTTCAGTAAAACATTGTATCATCGAGAATTGTACCGTTAGACCAAAAATTGAAATATATGGGTGGCGTTATAATTGTGAAACGTACCTTAGATAAAATTTCAGCTTAGATATAGGGTGAATATTGTGCATAGGTTTTTAGAAGATATAGTATGTGAGTATATATTAGAGCGTTTAGTTTCAGATAGTTTTGATAGAATTAAAAATTTACTGGTAACTATTAGTTAGATTGTAGTTTCGATTTAGTTTTGTTTTTGGGTGAGTATTAGTTAGATTGTTGATGATAATTATTAATTAGATTGTAATTATACCATACACCTATAGGGTGAAATGGTATATTAAAGTCGCCAAAATGTATGTAACAGGCAGAAGGAAGCTTTTCCGACCCCATAAAGTATATATATTCTTGATCAGTATCAACAGCCGAGTCGATATAGCCATGTCCGTCTGTCCGTCCGTCTGTCCGTCCGTCCGTCTTTCCGTCTGTCCGTATGAACACCTAGATCTCGGAGACTATAAGATATAGAGCCACCAAATTTGGTGTGTAGGTTCGTGTAGTATGTAGAGTGATCAAGTTTATTTCAAATTTTTGACACGCCCTTTCCGCCCCCGCAATTCAAAAAAAACGTTTATCTCAAAAACTATTGCAGCTAGAGACACCATACTTGGTATGTATATTTGCTTAGTAAATGCGCTCATTTTGTATGTATAAAGATTTTGCCACGCCCCTTTCCGCCCCCGAAATTTGAAAAACTCGATTATCTCCCGTAATTTTTTACCCTGTGGAATCAAATTTGGCACACTTGAAATTGATACTACCCAGCAAAATACCAAATTTGATCAAAATCGGACAAAAATAGCCAAGTTATGCATATAAACGTTTTTCCATAAGACCGCAGTTGGTTGTTGGTGGGTGGTGGCGCTAAGGTGCTCATATGCATGAGTGAGTGAGATACATTTTATGTCGGTCACATATATCCCACAACTGTCGGAAAGATTAGCAAACTCGCATTGCTACGACACAGAGAAAATACAGATAGCACACAAACCCAACAACACGCTACGGAGTATATTCAACATGACAAAAAGCAAGATGGATATAATGAAAAAGAGAAACGTAGTTTATAAAATACCATGTAACGGGATCAATGAAGAACAAGCGGACGTGAAAAACTAAGTAGGTGTTTCTTGTTGTTATATTAATATTATGTCAATCACAATTCAATGTTATTTATAGTTGCCCTGAAGACGACCACCGATGAGTGGTCGAAATATATCGGAAAGGAAAGCAAAAACAAACTGTTTTTTTAATAGTTTCATCTATCCAAAAAAATTGATGTCGAGCCTAAGCGTACCACAAACAACCAACAGGTCGCTAAAATCAACAAAAAATTTTTTATTTTTGTTTTTGGTGTTTGCATGCATCTGTGTTTATGTTTTGAGTGAAGTCGTGGTTTTGTGATGGCAATTATGGATGCACGCATGCATGTAGGTGAAGTGGTTGGCGATATTATGCTAGTGTGCGTTTTAGTTGTGGTGTTAGTTATTTATTGCAACTTGTTTGCTTGCACATGTTGTTGTTATCTGCATATTTATTTGTGTTTTGTAGCATTTAGTTTAGAGTTTAGTGTTTTTGGAATTTAGTTTTTGTGATTGTATTAGTAGATGCCTGTATGTAGGTGTAGTGATTAGCGGTATTTGTGGTAGTTTGCGTTTTAATTGTGGCATTTTTTTTTTGTGTGGCTTTTAGTTTCTCTCTTTTTATGTGTGCGTGTTATTGTTGGTAGCAGTTTCTATGAGTGCAAATTCGTTTTGAGTATTATGTTTATACATATATTTTGTGTATGTTTTTAGTAAGTTTTTATTAGGTTATGTTGTATTTAGCTATTGGATGGTTTTTGTTTATTTTACTTGATCGCTTTTTAGTTAATTGACCTAGTGATGTAATTAATTGGAGTGTTTTGTGATTTAATTGTTTTGTTTTGGTAGTTTGTTTTGCTTGTTTATTTAGTTTTTGGTTCGTTTTTGTTGTTTTTTACATCTTTTAGATTAAGTTATTTTAATTTAAATATTTTATTATATTTACAATGATTTTAAGATAATTGCTGTGTAAATATTTTGTGAGCTTTTATAATGTTTTGTTCTGTTTTTGAAAATGTTTGTGTCTTGTGCTTGCCAACTGAGTTGCTAGCCACTTTATTGTTTCTATCTCGACTGAGATCTTTACAATTTGTCCCCTACTTAAAATTATATGGCGACATGATGCCCTGCAATGAGTGATAACATATATTTTCTTAAAATTAGACATAAGGTACGTTTCACAATTAAAACGCCATCCATATATTTCAATTATTGGTCTAACGGTACAATTCTCGATGTTACAATGTTCTACTGAAATATTTGTTGGGGCACATCCAGCCGAGGAAAAAAACCTGTACAAATGTTAACAATTCGAAATTTTTTTTTATGAACAATTAAAATTTGCTCTCCATTTTTGGAAATGACATTAAATATCCTAGTGCGCATCCTTAAAACTAAATTTTTCATTATATCTGGCTCAACCTCCATCGAAGCGCCCTCTATCGCCTCTTTCAGTTCTTGTACTGTGTTAAACTGCCGATTTTCCCTGTATACCTTATGTACTAAGATGCTTCAGAGATTCTCAATCAGATTGAGGTCTAAAGATCCTGCTCGCCAGTTCATAACTGAGATTTTCTTGGAACAAAACCATGACTTCGTCTCCCCTTCTAACATAGATTGCGGCATTATCTTGTTGGAAATTCCAGTCTCTACCCTCATTTTCATTCAAAAATGGGATCAGACTGTTTTCCAGCACCAGGTTGTAATCTGCACTCTTCACCATCCAGCCGAGGAAAAAGACCTCAATCTGATTGAGAATCTCTGAAGCATCTTAGTACATAAGGTATACAGGGAAAATCGGCAGATTAACACAGTACAAGAACTGAAAGAGGCGATAGAGGGCGCTTCGATGGAGGTTGAGCCAGATATAATGAAAAATTTAGTTTTAAGGATACGTACTAGGATATTTAATGTCATTTCCAAAAATGGAGAGCAAATTTTAATTGTTCGTAAAAAAAAATTTCGAATTGTTAACATTTGTAATAAATAAACGCGTTGATTGAAAGTGGCGTTATAATTATGAAACAAGCTCAAAATCAAATTTGCGGTAATAGAAAAGTACCGTTATTCCTATTATTCCCAAAGTTCGTATATGTTGTTTTTGTGCCCCAACAAATATTTCAGTAAAACATTGTATCATCGAGAATTGTACCGTTAGACCAAAAATTGAAATATATGGGTGGCGTTATAATTGTGAAACGTACCTTAGATAAAATTTCAGCTTAGATATAGGGTGAATATTGTGCATAGGTTTTTAGAAGATATAGTATGTGAGTATATATTAGAGCGTTTAGTTTCAGATAGTTTTGATAGAATTAAAAATTTACTGGTAACTATTAGTTAGATTGTAGTTTCGATTTAGTTTTGTTTTTGGGTGAGTATTAGTTAGATTGTTGATGATAATTATTAATTAGATTGTAATTATACCATACACCTATAGGGTGAAATGGTATATTAAAGTCGCCAAAATGTATGTAACAGGCAGAAGGAAGCTTTTCCGACCCCATAAAGTATATATATTCTTGATCAGTATCAACAGCCGAGTCGATATAGCCATGTCCGTCTGTCCGTCCGTCTGTCCGTCCGTCCGTCTGTCCGTCTGTCCGTATGAACACCTAGATCTCGGAGACTATAAGATATAGAGCCACCAAATTTGGTGTGTAGGTTCGTGTAGTATGTAGAGTGATCAAGTTTATTTCAAATTTTTGACACGCCCCTTTCCGCCCCCGCAATTCAAAAAAAACGTTTATCTCAAAAACTATTGCAGCTAGAGACACCATACTTGGTATGTATATTTGCTTAGTAAATGCGCTCATTTTGTATGTATAAAGATTTTGCCACGCCCCTTTCCGCCCCCGAAATTTGAAAAACTCGATTATCTCCCGTAATTTTTTACCCTGTGGAATCAAATTTGGCACACTTGAAATTGATACTACCCAGCAAAATACCAAATTTGATCAAAATCGGACAAAAATAGCCAAGTTATGCATATAAACGTTTTTCCATAAGACCGCAGTTGGTTGTTGGTGGGTGGTGGCGCTAAGGTGCTCATATGCATGAGTGAGTGAGATACATTTTATGTCGGTCACATATATCCCACAACTGTCGGAAAGATTAGCAAACTCGGATTGCTACGAGACAGAGAAAATACAGATAGCACACAAACCCAACAACACGCTACGGAGTATATTCAACAAGACAAAAAGCAAGATGGATATAATGAAAAAGAGAAACGTAATATCGAAATATCAAAGAAGCTAACTTCGGCTATGCCAAAGTTTATATACCCTTGCAGTCCTTGGCAATAATATTTTTACATTTTGAAATTTCTTTCCCTGCAACTCAATTCATCAATACACAAACAAAACATTCAAATTATTACTTTTTTACTCCAAATTTTTCTTCCATCATTCCGTAAGCAAAGCACAACACGCATTCAAATTTTGGGATCTGAGATTTTATATCAAATTCTATTATATTGGTAAATTTCATGGGGATACTCCAATTTTTGCAAAAATTTTTGTTCCAGAGCTATATGATATAGTAGTCCGATCCCGATGATTTTCATACTTTATCTCACCAGGGTAAAAATAAGCTCCCAAAAAAATTTCATCCCGATAGCTCTTAAGATGGCTGAGTAAAACGCGTACGCACCGACGGACAGATGGACATGGCTATATCGACTCAGCTTCTCATGCTGATCAAGAATATATATACTTTATGGGGTCGGAAACGTCTCCTTCTGTGCGTTACAAACATCTGACCAATTTTATAATACCCTCTGCAAGGGTATAAAAAGGTATAAAGCTCGAAAATGAACTAAATTTAAATTGTTCGGTACAAGTCCGTTTCTTATAGATTATGAGATAGGCTGACTCAATTTAACACTCTCTCGTTTGGCGAGCGACATGTGCGAGGTAGCGTATTTACCTGACCATATGACAACGACTATTTTTCAGCAGTCTAGGCAGCTCCCTTTCAAGACGATGCATGTTGCCTAATTTATGGCCTTCCTTCAGCGCCTTACGTCACTGTATGTGAACCATGGGGCGTTCGTCGCCTCAAATTTTGGAAACTCCAGCTACGAAATTCCGAGGCCTAGCCTTTCTCTTAGCTCTAGTACGGATATTCGGTACCTTGTTACGGCTGGGACTGTGAAAACATGAATTTAGTTTACCGGGTTAGGGAATCATAACCTCACTTAAATATAAAATATATCACCTTTTAACTCTTTCACTTTTAATAAACTAACCGAACGGTTAGGTTTGACACTGTACCACTGGTCTTCCAATTTTAGACAGATATTGGCTAGATAGCCTGGTAATTCATTTTTTTGTCCACCACCACGTGGTATTACGACATGAAATTTCTTTAAATATAAATCACTATATAATTTATGCGACTTATCGGTTCGGCAGAACAGAATAGAATAAATTTTGAGCTTAAGCACGAGTCTTTGGCAAAAGAATTTGCGAAAAGAGCTTTCTAACGGGTGTTTTCCCAAATATTGTGACGTGGCGTCTTTTCGGGCGATGTGAGCGTGGGTGTCATAATTGTACTCAAAGCTGAATCTCAAACCTGCAATTAGGTTGACCATGATCGTATCAGTGCGACCGTTCTGTTTTTTCTCTTCATAAAAGCGTGATTTCCTTCATTTTGACGGTTAAATATTTGAAAGGAAAAATCCGGTCCCTACAACATCCGAAGTCGATGATAATGAATACAGCAAGAGGTTGTACAAAAGGATGCTTAACATATCGGACCCTTTTGATTCATGAAGAAACGAAGGAAGAAATAAGTCGAATTTTAAAAGATAATGACTTTCCAAACCACACCATAACGACACTACTCAATCTCAACTCGATCTCTCAAATCTCACAATAAGAAGAACACAAGTACAGAAAACACGACGAAACATTTTATGTCGGTCACATATATCCCACAACTGTCGGAAAGATTAGCAAACTCGGATTGCTACGACACCGAGAAAATACAGATAGCACACAAACCCAACAACACGCTACGGAGTATATTCAACATGACAAAAAGCAAGATGGATATAATGAAAAAGAGAAACGTAGTTTATAAAATACCATGTAACGGGATCAATGAAGAACAAGCGGACGTGAAAAACTAAGTAGGTGTTTCTTGTTGTTATATTAATATTATGTCAATCACAATTCAATGTTATTTATAGTTGCCCTGAAGACGACCACCGATGAGTGGTCGAAATATATCGGAAAGGAAAGCAAAAACAAACTGTTTTTTTAATAGTTTCATCTATCCAAAAAATTGATGTCGAGCCTAAGCGTACCACAAACAACCAACAGGTCGCTAAAATCAACAAAAAATTTTTTATTTTTGTTTTTGGTGTTTGCATGCATCTGTGTTTATGTTTTGAGTGAAGTCGTGGTTTTGTGATGGCAATTATGGATGCATGCGTGTAGGTGAAGTGGTTGGCGATATTATGCTAGTGTGCGTTTTAGTTGTGGTGTTAGTTATTTATTGCAACTTGTTTGCTTGCACATGTTGTTGTTATCTGCATATTTATTTGTGTTTTGTAGCATTTAGTTTAGAGTTTTGTGTTTTTGGAATTTAGTTTTTGTGATTGTATTAGTAGATGCATGTATGTAGGTGTAGTGATTAGCGGTATTTGTGGTAGTTTGCGTTTTAATTGTGGCATTTTTTTTTTGTGTGGCTTTTAGTTTCTCTCTTTTTATGTGTGCGTGTTATTGTTGGTAGCAGTTTCTATGAGTGCAAATTCGTTTTGAGTATTATGTTTATACATATATTTTGTGTATGTTTTTAGTAAGTTTTTATTAGGTTATGTTGTATTTAGCTATTGGATGGTTTTTGTGTATTTTACTTGATCGCTTTTTAGTTAATTGACCTAGTGATGTAATTAATTGGAGTGTTTTGTGATTTAATTGTTATGTTTTGGTAGTTTGTTTTGCTTGTTTATTTAGTTTTTGGTTCGTTTTTGTTGTTTTTTACATCTTTTAGATTAAGTTATTTTAAGTTATTTTCCCACTGTTAGTGCTGTATCACAAACACAGCCCCTAGTGAAGCCTGAAGATACTTATCACCCTACCATTGAAATTACTATTTCTTACAATTCCGTTAATAATTCATTCAATAACATCTCAAATTCTCGTCGCAGATGTTTTCGTAAAACAAATTTCAATCTTCTTAACAGCCTTATTTTCTCTTTTGATTGGTCATTTCTATTTGAGTGCTGTGATATAGATTGTGCAGTAAATTTTTTCTACTCTGCTCTTAATTCTCTAATTGATAAATGCGTTCCTTATGTGAATGTCTCTACCGTCTCCAGTGCGCCAGTCTGGTTCACACGTAGGCTCTCTAATCTCCGTAACATTAAATCGAGATATTTTAAAAGATTTTAAAAAACTGGTTCGCGACTTGACTATGCAAATTATTGTGTAGCCAAATCTCAATTTTGCCTTTTAAATTCTCAATGCTACAATAATTATATCGTTCGCTGTAAGGTTGAATTTTATAATAACCCCAAAAGATTTTATAACTTTGTTAATTCCAAAAGACGCTGTAATTTACTACCTTCCACCTTCAGACTTAATGACCAGACTGCTAATTGTGATTCAGATATTGCAGATCTGTTTGCTAAATTCTTTCAGTCGACTTATTCTTCTACTGCTTCGGATCCCACACCTTATCCCTTCACAATTCCACATTTAAATTGTATGTTTTTTCCTAATATTACTGAAGACTGTATTATCTCTAGCTTGTCATCTATGACGTCTTCCTTCGTACCCGGGCCTGATAATATACCTAGTTGCATCCTTAAAATGTGCTCGATTTCCCTATCTAAGCCTTTATCTCGGTTATTCTTTATATCGAGTGAGACTTGTCGCTTCCCTGATATTTGGAAGGAGTCTTTTATTATTCCGCTTTTTAAAAAGGGTAACAAATCGGATATTTCTAACTACCGTGGCATTGCCAAACTTTCGGCAATACCTAAGCTGTTTGAGAAAATTATTACGTCTTCCCTTCAACACCTATCCAGATACGCTATTTCTGCTTGAGGTCGTTCGTCGCTTACCAACCTTTTAGAATTGACTACCCTTGTACACCATGGCTTCCGTAAAAAGTGTCAAACTGATGTTATTTATACTGACTTTAGTAAGGCTTTCGATACGGTTGATCATTCCTTGCTTCTCATGAAACTTAACATCATGGGTTTTTCCCCGAAACTATTGGCTTGGTTAAAGTCGTATCTTATTGGCAGAACCCAAAAGGTGTCTTTTCGTTCCTCGATATCTAAAACTGTTCGAGTTACGTCAGGTGTCCCCCAAGGCAGTCATCTGGGCCCACTGTTATTTACCTTGTTTATAAACGATTTGCCTTTGGCCTTGGCTCATTCACGCGTGCTCATGTTTGCGGATGACGTGAAGATTTGCTATTCATATAATGATCCTTCTTTCCAACAGTACTTGCAATCAGATCTCGATGCGTTCTGTGATTAATATCATGTTAATAAATTAGACCTTAATGCCTCTAAGTGCTCTTTTTTGACTTTCAGTCGTTTTTCGCCGTCTCTAGCTCATTACTCTATTAAGTCTGTTCTGTTAGATTGTGTACCATCATTCAAAGACTTAGACGTTATGTTTGACCCAAAACTTTCATTTAATGTTCATATATCTTCAATTGTCAATAGAGCATGCACGTTGGGCCAAAGAATTTGTTGATCCATATGTGACAAAGGTTTTATACACTTCGTTAGTTCGCCCCACTCTAGAATATTGCTCGCCAGTGTGCAACCCTCAATATGATGTTCACCAGCGTAGTATTGAATCGGTACAGAAGCTTCCTCCTCAGTTTTCCCAGGGATTATAATGTCGTCGACGTATGGGATAGCCGTACCAGTACGGGTCGAATCACGAAAAATGACATTCTTTAAATCGATTGTGCTGAAAACCGTTGCTCCTTGTAGCCGATCCAATTGATCTTCAATCAGAGGTAATAGAAAATGGTCTTTTACTATTACCTTGTGTAAGAGGTATAATCGTTTACTGTATTATTTATTTTATTCTCCTATTGTAACGGATGGCTTAATTATTTTACGATTTGCCACCAACACGTCTTGTCGCTGCAAGCTTTAGAATAGGAAGACCGGTATCAGCGTTGTTTCATTTAAAAGTCATCGATATCACAGCGTTGATATCGATATAACTTAATCGCTACATAATACAGTTTATCGCTTATATAATAGGGTTATTTTATATATGTACTGGATTATCGTTATTATAAAGTTAAGGAAATATGTAAGTATTATATACGTAGACCAGGGGATTTATATGTAGTCTACTACAACTCGGCCATTCTGACATTTGGATCTCCTGATCACGTGATTTCAACTTATTTCTACTCATTGATACATATGTATATTTTCTTCTTATTAAGTAACATAGTAATAAATTTAATATTTCTATATTTTTCTTCACACTTTACATTTGAACTTCAATTTTTGATCCAGTGTCTTATATTTTGAACGCTCCAAACGCCCTGATATGGGTTACGAGACACTTGAAAATCTTCCACATCTTTAAGCAAAAATCTATCATTTTTTAAAACTTTTTCTATTCGGTAAGGTCCTTTATTCTTTGGAATTAGTTTCCTTGACGTACCAACTGTGCTATCAAAATTTTTTACCATAACATAGTCTCCTTGCTTAAACTCTTTTGGCTCTCGTTTGCTTTTATCATAATAAGTTTTGTTATAGGACTGAGCCTTATTTTGAGACTCAATTGCCTCATTCCTGTTTTCTGTTAAACTCTTCTGCTTGGTGTCTTGATTTATCGATTCAAGTTTCTCTTTTAATTCATCTACTATTCGCCCCCTTTGTGACGTTCCAAACAACATAACACTTGGTAATTGTTTTAGACTTCGATGCTGTGTATTGTTCATTGCAAACTCCACTTGTTCTACCACTAAATCCCAATGCAATCCTTTCTCAGGTTCAACTAATTTTGCAATCATCGGGCCTAGACTTCTGTTAATTCTTTCTACCTGTCCGTTTGCTTGTGGAGATCCGGTCGCGACTTTAATATGTTTAATGGTATAGTTTTCTATAAATTCCTCGAACTCACTTGACGTAAAACAACTACCTCTATCCGAAATAATACACTTTGGTTTACTATATGTTCTAAAATAATCTCTAAGACTTGACAAAACTTCTTTAGTACTGGTTGTTTTCGTCGTATATAATCGTACGAACTTCGTAAACCCATCTACAACCACGAATATATGCTTTCTTGCTCTACCAGCACTCACTGGCCCATAATGATCAATGTGAATCAATTCGAATGGTCTATTGCCTTTAGATATACAATGCAAGAAACCTTGTTCTTTTCCAGATCGTGGCGAATAGGCAATACATTTAAGACAGTTTTCAATATGACTAATACATTTGTCTTTGAGGTTTGCGAACCATTAACTTTTATTAATTAAATCAATCATTTTGTCTCTCCTGAAATAGGCGAAGGCAAGGTTTGACTTGAAGTGATTTATTGGGGCCGCAAGCCCGGTATTTATAGGAGAACGTTTACATTGGTCTTATGGCTAGTGTCCTTAACGGTACTTAAAGCTAGACATTATGCTTAAGTTCTAATTACTTATAATCTATCCCTAAAAGTATGTGCCCTAATCTTATCCCTAAAAGTATACTACACCTCCTTTTTTTTAAAAAGAAAAATTTATATTTTTCTAACATCCTTTTATGTTATTTTTATTCTATCTAAATTTACTGTTTGCTTTTTGTTTTTATCATCCGCTATTACTATATTATTGTTAGGACCTATGCTCTGTATTGTATATTTGCCTGTGTATTTGTTATCTAATTTATGTCCTGTATCATTTTTTAAAAGTATTTCTTGTCCTTCAGTTAGCGATACTTTTTTTGTGTTTTTATCATATGTTTCTTTTGTAATGCTTTAAATTTTTCGATAAGCAGTTTCGCTCTATTTTGTGCTATTTGTAATTTAAATTTTATTTCTTTATTGAAATCATCAATGTTGTAAATGGGTTCTACCGCTTCAGACGAGAATGGGACAGTTTTAGGATGTTTTGCAAATACTAGTTCAAAAGGTGCATAACCATGTACCGTGGATGGAGTGGTGTTAAAGCAATATGTGAAGTATGCTAGATATTCATCCCAATCGTCTTTTTTTATGGATATATATGACCTGATGTATTCATTGAAAGTTCTATGGCTTCTTTCTACTGTTCCAAGAGTTTGATGATGGTGCGCCGTGGAATTAATTTTAGTTATGTTAAAATTTTTGCAAAGTTCTATTAGTATTGAATTCATATATTCTGTTCCCATGTCTGTTAGAATTGTTTTTACTGAACCGTAAATTAAAATGAATTTTTCGAATATTGCCTTTGCAACCGCTTTTGCACTTTTGTTTGGTATTGGTATTGATATGAGATATTTGGACAGATCGCAGATAATAGTAACTGCGTATTCATTACCGTTCATTGTTTTTGGTAATGGTCCAATTGTATCTATTATTATTGTGTCAAAAGTGGTTGCAGGGGTTGGTGTTATGACCAATGGGGAGTGGTTGTGTCTGGTTACTTTGGCTAGTTTGCACTTTTCGCAATTTTTGATGTATGTTGCAACATCCCGAGACATATTTTTCCAAAAGAAATCTCTTTTTATTTTTCCTAGTGTTCTGTTTACCCCGCAGTGACCTCCCTCTATTGGGTCATTATGATATTTATTTAATGTATTTCTTATTTCTTCTTTATTTGTTATAACTTTTACTTGGGGTAGAACTGCTATTTCTAAATGTTTTAATGTGTTTTTTCCTTTTTGTTTTAGTTCATTAGGTGTAAGTGACCTAAATAGTTTTTCTGACATGTCTATCTTCAGTTTATAGATTTTTTGAGCACCGGCTTTTTTTCAAGCCTTGGAAGGAATCGATCTAGATCTATTCTTCCACTAATGCTCAAATCGCCTATGTTGAAGGAGAGTAATTTTTCTTTATTTTTGGTAATAAAACATTTGCACTTTTTGAATTTAATTTGCGCGTATTTTTTGGCTTCGCTAGGATTTATTATTTCATATATTCTTGGTCTTTCTATTCTGCTATTGTTAATTTTGTTTTCCTTATGTACTAATTTTTTTGTTTCTGATCTTGTTGCTACTTTAAGTATTTTATTAGTTTCTATGTTTTTTATATTTTCAAATTCAATTCTGGAGAGAGCATCTGCTGCGAAATTTTCTTGTCCCCTGATGTATTCTATAGTAAAATCGAACTCTTCTAAATCTAGCCTTATTCTAGTAAGCTTTGACGATGGGTTTTTTAGAGAAAATAGGTATGTTAATGGCTGATGGTCAGTTCTGATTAGGAATTTTTTCCCGTATATGTATGGTTTGAAATATTGAATTGCCCAATGTATTGCTGTTAATTCTTGCTCTATTGTTGACTTATTGCTTTCGCCTTTTGTAAATGCTTTAGATGCATATGATATGGGTAATTGGAGTCCATCAAATTCTTGGCTGAGGACGGCTCCACATGCGATCTTGCTTGCATCAGTTGTGATACAGAATTTTTTATTAAAATCTGGATATTGAAGTATTTGTGGGCTTAATAATTTGTTTTTAAGTATTCAAAAGCTGCTTGACAGTTTGCATCCCAGATAAATTCTACATTTTTCCTAGATAATCTATTGATAAATTGTGCATGGTATGCAAAGTTTGGAATGAATCTACGGTAGTAATTACAGAATGCTACAAATCTTTTGGCTTCGTCGCCATTTTTGGGAGTCGGGTAATCTTGAATCGTTTTGAACTTGCTTTCGTCTGGTAAAATTCCTTTATTTGTGCATTTGTGTCCTAGAAAAGTAACTTCATGTCTGAAGAAGGAGCATTTGTCTGGGTGCAATTTTAGGTTATATTTTCGGCAAGTTTCAAAAACATCCCTTAAGTTTCTGATCATGTGACTTTCAGAGCAACCAATTACAATTAGATCATCCATATAAAGGAATGTTTGGGATGGTGATAGACCCGTGAATGCAAGGGACATCATTCTTTGAAACGAGTTTGGTGCAATTTTTAATCCGTATGGTAATCGCTTGAATCTGAATGAGCCCTTATCTGTGGAAAATGATGTTATGTCCCGAGATTTTTCTTCTAATTCTACTTGATGAAATCCTGACATTAAGTCTAAACAAGAGAAGTATTTAGCGCGTCCTAGCTGGTCAAGGATATCGTCCATTCTGGGTAGTGGGAATGTATCCGCTACTAGTTGTTTGTTAATTTTTCTATAGTCAACTACCAATCTCCACAGTTTTTCTTTACTGCCAGGTAGCGCTTTTTTAGGAACCAATAAAATCGGACTATTGAACTCAGACATTGATGGTTCAATAATATCATCATTGATCAATTTGTCCACTTGTTTATTGATTTCGTTTTTTTGACTGTGTGCTATCCTGTAGTTTTTGGTGTAGACTGGTGTTGTGTCTTTGAGTCTTAATTTTTGTTTATAGAAATTGTTGGACGATATTTGTTCAGATTCTATTGCGAATACATCATTAAATTCTGAGCATAATTTATGTAGAGGTTCTTTTACGAAATCGGGAAAATGGGGTGCTAGTTTGTTCATTATTGTGGATTTATGTTTTGAATCATGTTGTTTGTCTATTTTTAAGATTTCATAATCGGACAGTTTTTCATTTAATAGGTTTATATTTGCAATTTGCACGTCTGTGTTGTTAGTATTTTATATGCGGACATATGGGTTAGTCTTGGAAGCAATAGTGTTTGCGACGAATACCCCCGGGTGTAATTCTTGATTAGGGATAAAGATGTTATTGTTGTTTGAGGATATTGTAATGCGTACAATTTTTTCTGTTCTAGATGGGATATGGAATACATGTGTGTTTTGACTGATCCCTATATTGATTATAATTTTATATCTTGATTTATATGGATCTATTATCAATTTGTTGGTGGAATAATTGAGTGTGCAATTAAATTTTTTATAAAGTCAAGCCCCAAGATTCCGTCACATGGGATGGGGAAATCATTTTCTATTACTTGGAAGGTGTGTACCGTTGAGAGGTTGCTGACCTTTAGTTTGGTTTCGCCTATTGTAAATAGGACGTCTTTGCCTATTCCACTAAGTTTTGTCCGTTTTTGTATGTTAACTGTATTGTCTTTTCTTAATATTTCTTGTTTTATTAGTGATACATCAGCTCCTGTGTCTAATAGTAATTTTATTGTCCCTACATCGTCAAAGTTTAAAGTTATGTAGCTATTAAGGTTGCAATTTAAATTATATATTTTATTTGTTCGATTTTTTACACCAGAGGACTTTCGGAGTTTTCCGAATTTTCTTCTATATTTGTAAATCTAACATTATTATTTTGTTGTGTTTTAGGAGGATAATTAGTTTTGGTATATCTATTGTTATAATTTCTTCGATTATAATTATTACTATAGTTATTGTAATTCCTAGTATTGTTATAGTTAGTATTATCATTTGGGTTTCTATTTTGGTAATTATTATTATAATTTCTATTATTATTGTACGAGTTCTTATTTGTGTAATTGTTTCTTTTAGTATAAAACACGCTGTGATCTTGTTCTATATTTGTAGATGTATTTACAAATTTAGCTATAACATCATTCATTTCAGTAAAATTGCCTGCTTCTATTATTGTTCTGACCTTTTCGTTATCGCAGTTCTTTATGATTGATTTCACTGCTGTTTGAGTGGCATATTTCTTTGCTGTTTCAGGGTTTACGTTGTCTGTTATGAATGCGCGTTTCAATGATTTAGTAAGATTTTCTATTTCTGACATAAATGAATTTGCGTTCTTGCCATTTTGTTTTAAATTCATTAATCTTGCCTCTGCTACCTGAACTGTTTCACCCTTAATTTCTTTTTTTAATGTTTGGATTATACCATTTATAGTGTTTTCATTAGTAACTAGTAGTCTAACGTCCCCTTTTAGTTTGGTTTTTATGACTTTAACCCTCTAGGACTTAAGAGTGCCTCTAGGCACGTATTTTATTTTTAATTTTAAAAAAATAACTAAGAGCTTTTAGTTAATTAAAAAATTGTTGAACTTTTAAAAATTACTGCCAAAAAGCACTGAAAATGTTGTAAGGCGCTCGGAAACTTTTATCGGTGCTTCTGATAAACATATTATCGAATCATGTGTTACTTCGCGTCAAAATTTCAGCTGCTGCTCATTGTCTTTTGCTGTGTTCATAAAAGTGAATTTATACAACCAATTGAACTCAATATTTTTTTTCGTGAAAGGTAAGTTAATGTACTATTTAAATAAAGTTTAATATGTGCGATTATGTTAAACTTCTGCTTTGTAGCATCGTAAAAGTGATACCTGCCTTGGGGCACTCTTGGGGCTCCACGGCAAAATTTGTTGCTAGCAGCTATTTCACAACTACTTGCACTTCTTGTGTGATTTGTGTGTGATTTTTATTTATTGTTGAATTTTTTTAATAGAGATTGAATAATGGCTCGCTATAAATGGTCTGATTTGACGGATGAACAGCTGCTGGAGTTGTTCGAATCAGTCCTGTCAGATGTGGACATGTCGAGTATTTCGAGTGACGACGAGGATGAAGACGTGGCAGAGGCACTTAACACTGCATTAGAAGATGTCTCTACTGTATCCTTAATGTGCAGTAATATTTAAAACAATGAAAATACTGTGAAGAGCCATGAGCCTTCCCGAAAACTCGTAGGAGGCATCGATCACCATTGCCAGTTATTGAAGGAGCAACACCTGTATCTTTACCGTATTCTGGTGGCTTTAATGGGCTTGGTAAGCAAATCATTACTTTGATGTGTAATACAACTCATTAATTTATTTATGAATAGGTATCGAATCAATTATAAAGGAACCTAGTAAAGTTATGTGGCGACAGCAATCTATGCAATTGCGCATAAACAATGTTGCTTTTCAAGGCGACTCTTCGTTGCCATCCAAAATAACTGATCTGAAAACCCGTTTCAACTATTTTGTTATTTTTTAAACTCGGACATTATAAGTATGATCGTCGAGGAAACAATGCGCGCAGCCTTTAAGGACAATATTGCCAACAAGTTTAAGATAACAACGGAAGATATTCATCACTATATATGTACATATAATTTACATGTCTATATATCGCTACCCTAATTTGAAAAGTTACTGGGGGCAAAACGCATTTGCACCCATACAAGCCTGTATGACCCGTAGCAAATTTAAAGCAATTAAGAAATACTTCTCGTTGTGTGACGAGAGTAAGCGCCCTGATATCGGTGCGTCAGCCAACATAGTTGTACGCTTGACAAAAACTGTTTAAAGTTTCAAATATCATATAATATATTTTGAAGATTTTTACACATCGCTGCTTTTGATGGTATACCTTCGGGCAAAAGGGATTTAAAGTTTGGGAACGGTTCGGGTAAATCGGATACCAAACTGCAAGTTTCCAAACGACAGTGCCATCAAGGAAAAGCCAAGAGGTTTTTCAGTTGTGTACGTGGGTTACTCATATGGAGTGGAGGTTAGTAACGTACTATGGAAGGACAACAAGGCCGTTCCCTTATTATCGACCTATGTGGGCGTTAAGCCGTTTATAATTTCAAAATAAGTTCAAGGAGGAACACCAAAGGCAGCTCGTTACGACAGAAAGTCGACGCGCAATGTAGAAATTGACTGCCCACAAGTTATACGGGAATATAACGCTCATATGGGAGGCGTGGATCTAATGGATGGGCATATGAGAAGTAAAACTCAGCATGCTGCAACCTGCTAGTAGATATGGCAACAGGTCGTCCACTTATGAAGAACAATTTACCTTTACCATCTTCATCTTTGTCTGCGCGATCAAGTCGGTCGCCATCACAGACTTTGCTGTCGCCAATTTCTCAGCGACCATTGCAGCCACAACTCCAACAAGGCCAAAAATCAAATGACCCAATAAAGGACTTGAGGTTTGACCATTTCAATCATTTTCCAGAGTGGTTGGATGACATTACGGGAAATAGAAGCTGCAAGCACTGCAAAACTTCCCAAACGCAGTGCATTTGCACAAAATGCAAACTGCATTTACGATGCTCGGCCAACAAAAATTGTTTTGCTGAGTATCATAGCAACAAATAAAATTATTTAATCAAATAAAATATAACAAAAATTAAAAAAAATTCAATTTATTTGGAAACTACTTTTTTACCCTCAAAGCCCCAAGCGTGCCTTGAGGCACTTATTTACATTTTCTCACCTTCCAGGTAAACAAAAGCTTCTATATTTTTCTGAGTTCATATTTAAGCTCAGCAGCCCCTATTTACTTAAAAAAAAATTATTCAAATTAACTTTTGCTTTTACTTTAGACTATCCTGCTCCAGAGTTTGCACGCTTCTGCCCAGGGTGGTGGCGGGTCGCTGTTGATTTGCGCCAGTAGAGCCGCACGTTGCTTCCTAAAGCGGACCAGGTGGCCGCCTCGGCGCTTTGGCCTTAGGACAAGGGGGATTGCCGTCAGCGCGTCCTCCTCTCGCCTCCCTTCTTGCCAGCTCCGCTCGTACTGCAGGTTGCCTGGCTCGGTATTCCTCAATAGTCAGCGGCCGTGGTCCGTCCAGCGGGGCAGTCCTCCAACGCCTTTTGTAGCGCTTCGTTGTCCTTTGGCATTGATACTTCAGCTAATCCTTTTGTGTTTTTTTTTTTTTTTTTTACTTTTGCCTTTTTTTTATGGCAAGGATTTATTTTATTTTGCCTTTATTTTATTTGTTGCCGATAGTAGGCAGGATCGCCATGAAATAGGCGAAGGCAAGGTTTGACTTGAAGTGATTTATTGGGGCCGCAAGCCCGGTATTTATAGGAGAACGTTTACATTGGTCTTATGGCTAGTGTCCTTAACGGTACTTAAAGCTAGACATTATGCTTAAGTTCTAATTACTTATAATCTATCCCTAAAAGTATGTGCCCTAATCTTATCCCTAAAAGTATACTACACTCCCTATATTTCATTTTGATACCTATACAACACCTGATCTTCCATTTTTTCTGGAACATAAAAGAGCAATCTACCATTATTTGACTTTCTATAAATCACTCCATTTCTCATTTCATACAATTTGTGTTCAGCCTTTTCTAATAATTTCTTTAGGTTTTGAATTTTGGGATCTTTTGATTGGCAAATTATTAGGTTATCTTCAAAACTTGTTGTTTCAACTACCATAACATTTGTACATCTGCTCAAAGCATCTACATGTTGCATTTTGTCTCCGGGCCTATAAATCAATTCATAATCATAGTTTTGAAGCTCTAACGCCCATCTAGCAATTCTAGGGTTAAGTTCAACTTTGTTTAATGTCAGTGTTAAAGAATTACAATCTGTCATAATTTTAAAGCGTTTACCTTGAAGGTAAATACGAAATCTGCGTAAAGCATAAATGATTGCAAGAGTTTCTAACACAAAGCTATGATACTTTTCTTCTGCTCCGGTTGTTCGCTTTGAAAAATAGGATATAGGATGCAACAATTTGTCTACTTTTTTCTGAAGTAACACTGCTCCGAATCCTAAAGCACTGGCAACCTCATCCTTGGGATCGTAAATTGCTAACACCGGTGCATTTATAAGTTTTTGTTTGAGCATTAAAAAACAATTTAATTCTTTTTTTTGAAACAAAAACTCGTTTTCCTTTTCAAAAGATCATATAATGGTTTAGCCAAAATAGAAAAATCTTTAATAAATCTACGAAAGTACGAACATAATCCAAGAAAACTTTGAACCGCTTGTGCTTTTTCAGGTGTTGGAAAATTTTTGATCTTCTATACCTTTATCATCTGTTCTTATACCTTCACTTGATATTTGATAACCTAAATATTTGATACAAGACTTCATAAATTCACATTTGTCCAAACGTAGCTCTAATTTATTCTCAGCTAGTCTTATAAAAACTTCCTTTAGAGTTTCTAAGTGTTCATTTATATCCCTTGCTGGCGACCATGATATCGTCCATATACACAACTAATTTGTTGTCTTTAATCATATCACAAAATATTTTATTTATAAAGCGTTGAAACACAGCTGGCGAATTCTTTAATCCCATGGGCATTCTTAAAAATTCGTATTGCCCTAACGGAGTGACAAACGAGGTGTACTTAATAGATTCCTTGTTTACATACACATGAAAGTATCCATTTTTAAGATCTAATTTTGTGAACATCGTTTTATTTACTAATTTGTCAAGTAGGTCATCTATAAGTGGTAATGGATAATTGTCTTTAATTAAAACTTTATTTAGCTTTCTAAAATCAATACACAAACGAATATCTCCTGATTTCTTTTTACTAAAACGATTGGTGACGCGTACTCCGACTCACTCGGCTGTATAATTCCTTTTTACATAATCATCTAATAATATTTGCAATTTATCTTTTTCTGTATATGAAAGGCGTCTGGGAGAACAACTAAAGGGTTTCGATTTTTCTAAATTTAATTTGATTTCACATCTAGTCATTGGCTCTTCTGGGATTGTCGCATTTAAGGAATAAATTTTAATTATTTGTCTTAATTTACATTTGGTTTCATAATTCAGTTTTTCGTCCCAATTATAATCATCAATTGTGTCTTCAGTGTAATTAATATTTGATAATTCATTGACGACTTTTCTAATTCTTCCTCACTCGAATTTTTGTTTAATTGTGTCTGGTTGTTTAATATCATATCTGACTGTATCCTAATTGTTTCATCCAACTCTGTACTAACTGATTTATTTAATTGCTTACTAACTGTTTCATCCAACTGTCTACTAACTATTTCATCTAATTAGCTTACTAACTGTTTCATCCAACTGTCTACTAACTATTTCATCTAATTGCTTACTTACTGTTTCATCCAACTGTCTACTAACTATTTCATCTAATTTTGTACTAACTGTTTCGTCTAACCGATTATTTACTGTTACCTCCAATTGTTTACTAGCTGTTTCATCTACCTGTTT
Organism: Drosophila paulistorum; assembly: GCA_018152135.1. Lineage (NCBI taxonomy): Eukaryota > Metazoa > Arthropoda > Insecta > Diptera > Drosophilidae > Drosophila > Drosophila paulistorum. Next base: position 47,728 of record JAECXG010000538.1, read on the forward strand.
ATTATAGTTTAAATTAGAATTATTTGTAGTTTCTCTGTTTTCCGTCTTCACTTTTTTACTGTAACCAATTTCAGTGCGCTTGGATCAAATTTTAAATTACATGCTGTCATAAAATCTCTTCCAAGAACAACATCGTGACCCATAGACTCATTTTGTACTATATTTAAATAAAAATAACATTTTATTGATCCTTTCAATACATAACATAAAGTTTTTCCAAATATGTTTAATCGGCTTTGATTCAAACCGAAAAATTCTTTCAATACTGGCTCAAGTGTTAGGTGACTTGATATATAACGTTTTTTAACAAAAGAAATGGAACTTCCAGTGTCTAGGAGGCACGCTGTAATTAATGGAGATATAGACCTTTGACAAAAATATATATTGAATATTCTTACATATTGGTTACTCTTCGCACTCTTCCTCTCCGGACATTGGGCAACAAATGGCTGCAAAAACACCACAAGCGTAGCAAGATCCTCGCTCCCTTTTTGGTTTATGGCAATCAATCGCTAGATGACCCCTTAGAATTGCAATTTACGCAACGCACATCCTTATTGACACTGTTATAAGACTCTGCCCGATTGTGTTGGAATAGGATTTCTTTAGCCCGGTAGACGCACCGATGATTTGCCTGGATGAGAAAAAACACTGGATACGTGCTTGATCGCGCAAACTTTTTGATGATATCCCGTCAATGATGCACTCCAATAAGTCCTCCATATCGATGTTGATGTCATCAGCCAGCTTCATCTTTTTCATCGAAATACAGAACCAAAATTCTCGCTAGCTAGCCACTTGCAATCCTGAAATTTGCTTCTTAGCCTCAGCTTTCGACATTTTATTTCCAAATGCCAAGTAAAGTTGGTCAAACAGCTGATCGACCGGCTCGAGAATACGTGTCGCACCTGTTGTGCAGCCACTGTTGTGCTTTACCCTTTAGCTTACGATAAACAGCATCCGCATGCATACAACGTCCAAGTTATATATATTTGCGAAATATTTTGAATCTCATGTCACCATTATAATCCATAGCGACTTCCTTTGCTAGCGAGAGAGCTGCTGGTGAATCCAATAACTTCTTTATCATTTGGTTGGGTCGCTGTTCAACACTACTTTTTTTGGCGGTGCCAGTGTGGTCGTTAATATTTCCAGCGTTGCCACTGCAGTTGTTGTCTTCTTTTCCAGCGTTGCCACCGTAGTTGTCTTTTCCAGCGCTGCCACTGTAGATGTTGACGTCATTAATGCTGTCAAGGCAATCGATTGTGAGATCGCCCTGTGCTCGATCTGAAACCTCGAGACACAACTTCTGCAGCATGATTTTGGCTGCATTGAGTTCTTCACGTAACTGTACCACTGTTGCAGACCATCGTTTGATGCTTCCATTTGTCCTGGTTGAGTGCTGATTTCTTGTTCAACAGCTTCAGTCTCCTTCATGCTGTAGCTCCGCATCCACATGTTGAACTAGGGGCTGATGACGGTTTCCCTCCTGCTCAACGTTCTCAGCTTGCTGGTTACCCGGTGGACTTCCACGCCTAGAGGAATTTCCACAAACGGGCAATAACCCGGCTTTAGTGCCCGTTGTTACTGACCGAGACTCTGTAGCCACTGCTTTAAAGGCACTACGAACACAAATTAAAGTTAACTTCGTTCATGGCGAGGAAGAACCACTTCTGAGATTGTAAGAGGTATAATAGTTTGCTGTATTCTTTATTTTATTCTCCTATTATAACGGAGGGCTTAATTATTTTTACGATTTGCCACAAACACGTCTTGTCGCTGCAAGCTTTAGAATAGGACGAACGGTATCAGTGTTGTTTCTATGTTAAAAAGTCATCGATATCACAGCGTTGATATCGATATAACTTAATCGCTACATAATACAGTTTATCGCTTATATAATAGGGTTATTTTTATATGTACTGAAAAATTGATTAGCGTTTTTTATTGTTATTATAAAGTTAAGGAAATATGTAAGTATTATATACGTAGACCAGGCGATTTATATGTA